>JAYESA010000006.1:200970310-201365310 GCA_036927795.1 Iris macrosiphon
ATATGTTAGATATATATATATTCTAGCCTAGATTATTAACTAGGTGCATATGTATACCCGTAGATAGTTAGCTAGAGGGGTAGTTAGAGGAGTATTGGAGGATATCTCAATACCTTGTATTATTGCTCGACATTCTACGGGCCGGGCGTCGAGGAGTGTTGCGACCCCGAGACTGAGGAGGAGCCCGTCGAGGAGACGCCGTTAGCGCCCTAGTTAGCTAGGTGGGTTTCCTGGGTTGTTCCTAGTAGCTTTTTGGATGACTGTATTATTATTTTGTTGTGAGATGTTGTATTGTAGACTTGGACTGTATATTTGGATATTGTCTTGCTCCTTGTTTCTTGTTTCTTGTTTCTTTGTGATATCTTATCGTGCTTTACTCTTTTCCTAGTTATTGTGATTGAGTATTCATATATATACTGCGTGGTTGCCCTCTTTTTGGAGAGGTTATTAACTGATTTTGTGAGATAGATTTTGTGACCTAGAACGAACCTTTACAGTGTTCTACCGCCGATTCTGCGGCGTAGGCTGGACGTACCCACGACTCATGCCCGATTTTTCGGGTGCGGGTCATGACAAGAATTATCATGTCATGTTGTGAATCTGGAATGACCCAAGACTTGCATGGTCACGGACAACTCGTGCATGAGGTATATGATTCATCGGACGATCACGAGGGCACCGGGATCGTACCGGCCTAGGAGGAATGAATGGTGTATTGCATGCTAAATTCGGTTATGGTATGCGACTCCATCTTTGGGGAAGGGCAATACTCAGTATTCGGGCCTTGGTAGAGCATACTTCCTTAGACTAGCCATCTACCAATGATAGTCATTTGAATCGGTAGGATGGCGTGCAATGGCTCTTCTGTATCACCTGTTTGCCTTGAATTGCTCGTCTTGTATCAAGCGTTTCACCCTATTTCGTTATTTATGGCTAAGTCAGTGACCTCATGTTCATATAGATAAGTCATCCTCGCTTAGCGGCAATCCCCGTGCGAGTCATTGTATTGCATCTAATAATCTGAAATACCTGAACGATCATGAGTATAAGAACCTGAGCAATTCATTGCAACACACCTGAGTAATCCATGTAATCGTGCACCTGAAACCGAACCTCACTCACGACACTTGTGTTTGCTTATGCTATTGTCCTGGATTTCATTATATATGCTCGTACTTGGTTTAACTTGGTTTACCTTGGAAAGGGAAGGACGAATGGTAAGTTGGTAAGTATCGCCGTGTTACTTTTACATATCGTACGACGCACTACCACACGAGTTAGGCTATTCATTATGCCATGAAACTGATCCTAAGGCAAGACTAGAAAGATAATTTAATAGATGGTGCACGGAACCTATATAACGTGTTTGGATTTGTCGAGTGGACGAGAAGCCTCTCACCAGTGCATTCATGTACTAATAACCCACCAGATTGCTTGCAGGGTGTGGGAGAACCTCGTTCGGTGCGAAAACCCCCTTCATGCGTGCTAAGGCGTGGAGTTAGCCTTGGAACGTTGCGTCTGGAACTGAAGCACATATACAAGACATAATGTTGGAACATCGCCTATGTATCATTCCACAATTATAGCCACTTAGCACGCTTTTATCGTTTCAGAGAGAGAGAGAGAGGGAGAGAGAGAGAGAGAGAGAGAGGCTTGAGCGACTTGTAATCTTGGCCTAGCGCCGCTTGTAATACTTGATCAAAATCAATAAAAAGCTTTTTTTACTTTTATACTTGTGCTATACAATATTTTTGCTATTAACGACTCTGTGAGCTTGTTATCAATCGCCTGTTCGTTTCTTATTCCTCTGCACTCGGACTATATGTGCGACTCTGTGGCTTAAATATCTTGCCGCATGTTCGGATAATGGCCTTGCACGGACGCAGCTTACGCTCGTGTGATATCACGTCCAGATGGAAAAGATTGTCCCGTGGGAGTGCTGGCGCGGTAATTCGCGCCTAGCGGGGACGACCGATTACCTGCGGGAGATCGGGGCGTGGCAGAAGTTGGGTTATATATGGAGGGTTTAAGGTTTGGACCGTGGATTCAACTCATGATAAAATCAAACCAAATAAATAATCAAAGAGCCAAGTGAACCAAAGAATCGGTCTAGTTTCTCTGCAACATATAACTATGTTAGCCAAAAAAATAATTACGCTCCAAATACGTATATTGGAAATGTGGAGTGACAATTTTTGTCGTGTATTGGTACTTTGTCCCATTTCTGCTTGGATCCGTTGACATATTAGACGATGATGATAACTATGCCCTTACATTTTATAACCCACATGACGTAGCAGAATACACTGTTGATGAGCCCGTCTCTACCCAAGAGACTACTTTTGAGTAGTTAGCTAGATACATAGTATTTTTTTTTAGCATAATAATCAGGTTTGTTTCCAGTATCTTTTTTCTTTTGGTGTGTATTAAACTTTGGATTGATGGATGTTATCAAAATTATATTTTTTTTATGATATATTAGCATTCCTACTTTCTGTCATTATCCCTGTCTATTTATTTAGTGTGAATGAGCTATATTTAAATTACTTGTGAATATGATGAACATGAAAGAGATCTAGACATCTTACTACCATCGACACTGCGATGTTAGGTGGACGTACTCGCGAACTCGTATTCGAATATCTGGATAGGATAGTGACAATGATGCATTGTAATAAAATTTGTAGAAATTTAAAATTTTCATCTATATAATAATCCATGTAACAAACGTCCTGTTGAGGACTAATATTTATATTAAATTTTTTTGTACATCCCATTCCAACTTTCTGAAATATAATTCCTCTTTTCCTCTCCCTCCTCCTCAAATTCAAACGAGTTTTTACACTGAAGTGCTTCAATTAAACTAGCTGATTTTTAATTAATAGGACACAATTGTATTTTTTGGGATTGTATGCTCGGATAGCACAAAAACAATTAGGCCAAACTAAATTAAATAAGTAAATAAACAAAGAAACCAATTTTTTTATACAAATAATTAAAAAAAAGGTGCTCAAATCATATGGTTTAATAAAATTACAAGTTGAGACCCAAAACATCCAATGCAGGAACGTTTTCCAAACAAAGTCCTATATTTGGACGTATATCTTAAGATAAGAGTTTAGTTTTTTTTTTTGAAGTGATTAACAACTAATTAACACAATAAAAAAATGTGGAACTTTTTTTTTCTTTTTAAATTTTAAATCGCCATACGATACGATGTATCTTGTGTAAAAAAGTATCATGCTATTGGACATTTTTTTAATAATTTTTTTACTATTTTCATATACATATATACTTTATAACATGGTTCGTAAAACCACAAGTTCCACGTATTTATGTATATGAAATTTTAAAAAAATTGTAAGAAAAATTTCAAGCGATTGGACATTTTTGTCCAATATATGATGGTTTGGTTCGTGTTTAGACCATTTTAAAAAAATATCACCGAATGGATGTTTTGGTTATGTTTTTGTAATTTGTCAATTTTTTTTGTTATATGCACAATTTTATTAATTTTTAACTTAATATATATGCACATATATTGTACGTATTTTATATTACTTACAAACAATAAAAATTTTAATTTCGAACATCTATTTTTAATTTGTTTTTCTATACATAATTACCTAACTACTCATGTTAATTTAATAAACAATTTTAATTAGTAAACATAGATAAATATATTTTTTGAACAATTTTTTTTACGGTGAAGTCTTAACTTTTACATTATTTCTACTATTATAATGCGACTTGGAAACAGTTAAAAAATGAGCCGTCAAAGTCGTATGTATATCCTCCTGTAAATAATAAAGAAATCAAATAAATAAATAAATAAATATTTTTCTAATCGTGTATGTTTTTTCTCACGTAGTTAAAAATAAAAACAAAAATAGAATCCTAAATACTTCTACCTATATTAACATATAATAAATCCTAAAATATATTCAATATTTAAATTATATTTAAACTAAGTATATAGTATTATCTAACTAAATACATATCCAAATTTTAAAACACATATATATAATAAATTATAATAAAGATATATTCGAATCGTATTTAAAATAGTTTAATATAATTATTTTTTTAACAATATTATGGAACTTAACTTGTTCTTGTGGTTAGTGAGAAGATGTATAACTTTTTTGGCTAGACGGACGGTCTCTGGATCAAACTGCAGAAAATGTATGGGTCAGTGGACCCAAATGACATACAACGTAGCATGCACAAAGTCACGTTTACGACACGCAACATGCATAAAGTCTCGTGCGTATCGTCGAACATATAAAAAAAAATTATTTTTAGATCTCCGATGATACGCACGAGACTTTATGCATGCTGTGTATCGTAAACATGAATAGTATAGTAGTATAGATACTGTGTATAAAGATTTACTATAATAAATACAATTTATTGAACAAAATACAGTAAAACCAACCAAAAATAAACTAAAAAGACCGCCATCAAAAAGAGACTCATTTACCCTCTTTCTTCTCCACTCCATTTCTTCCCATTTTCTTCTCCTCCTCCACTCCTCTCTCTCTCTCTCTCTCTCTCTCCAGAGATCAATGCGGTTCGCCGGCTTCTTCTTCGACGGCGCTTCCCGCGCTTTCCACCACCGACCGACCTTCTCCAAGCTGCTCGTCGTCGTCGTAGCCGCCAGGTTCTTGATCACTTCGTTCGTTCTCGTTGTTAATTTGAAGTTAGGTTCTGTCTACACTTAGATCTGTCGATTCTACCACCTAGATTTGCTGAATTCTAGTTAATTCTCTAGATCGTGTTTTCTCACATGGATTTCTTGATAATCTTTGGCTGAAGCCTGAGGCGTAGTTGTTGATAGTTTTCTTACTCGCCACGCTACTCTACGAAACCTTTTTTTTTTGTAGATCGCGTTTTCTTATGACCGGCAATGCAAATTTCTTGACTAGTCTCTTAATCTTTATGATTTCATCACTGATTAGATTATTGATAATTTGTTGGAGTTGTTGATAATTTCATCACTCGTTCTGCACTTGGAATCCGGAATTTCTTGATAATTTTACTTAAGTCTTACTGGAGTTCTTGTTAATTCTCATTGTCAATGATGCCACGGACTAGAATGTCACACAACACGATTCGGACATGGATGGGGGCACTGACCGTTGGCGTGTCCTAGTGTGTCCATGTCGTGTGTGATGAGTATCTGACGCTATATGGACATGGCGCCAATTTTTGATTCTTTTGTAGCTGTAGATTGATGTTCTGTGTTATTGGCTGTATTGCATGGACACAAATACGAGACCACGACATGGATCCAGCACCAATTTTGGTGTGTCCTAGTGTATTTTGGAGTGCCCATTGCGTGCAGGGGCGGATGCAGGAATTTAAATGAGGGGGTCAACCTCAAATATAAAGTCAAATTGTGGTGATATAGGCACATAGTATCTCAGAGGAAATATTAATTACAAAGCAATACGTCCAGAGTATGATAAACCATTCAATTAGGTCCAGAATAGGTAACAGTTCAACACCTCGTTTGAGTTTCCAGATTCCATCAATAAAGTCCAATTTTGGATGTAAATATTTAGGCGCATAGTATCTTGGAGTAAATAGTAATTACGTACCTACGTCCTAGAAAAAAATGGCATAGCAGGGAAAGGCATTAAAAGCAGTTAACAAATCTGATTCAATTTGGTATAGTGACCTTCTTCGTGAACAAGTGGTCGCCAAGGATTGAAGGCTTATTCAACTTGGGGACACCTTGCTTTGCTAGAACCACTACATCATCAGGTTGAGTACTAGGAGGTATTTGAAGTTCAGTAGTTCCATCAACTGTTTTCACCTGTTTAATACAAGCTTTTGCAGCAAACAAAATCAATAGGTAACAACAAAAAAGGCTGATTTCACAAACAAAGAGAGATGAATGGGATTGAATTTCTTCTAATTTAAAGTGCACCATCATCAACAACAAAGCCCTATACAAAATTTCAGTGTCATCAACTGGAAATGAATTATTTAACAGACTTGTCATATGTATGACAGCTGCAAAGCCCTCAAATTCTTTTATGCATATGAGCTATTAAAGTAAAAATCATGTCAATATATACCTTTAGAGCCATTTCTTCCTCAACCATAGATAGAAATCTAATAAACCCTTTTAGTGGGCAGCTTCCACTTTTGCATATAAAATTGGCATTGCGGAGAGTAGACAACTGCAGCAGCACATCATACATAAGGCTCACACTCCTGGCTTCAGTCCCAACCCCTTCCTCGGCCAACTCTTCCACAATTTTTTTCCCAATGGGGTCAGTTGACCCCACTTGTCCCTTACGGTGTCTGCCCCTGATTGCATGTCCAACATAGACACTTCATGGATTTTTGAATTGTCCGTGCTTATAGACTATTGGTAATGCCAACTTCATGGACTTGTTGATAATTTCATATGCACTTGGAATTTGGGTTCTTTAGATCTGCCATCCCGTTTAACGTAACTAAAATTTCCTTAATTATCATTGTGAATAATGCCATGGACAAGACTACGACATGACACGAATGAAACACAACACATATACAACACCGGTTTTGTCGTGTCACAGTGTATTTTGTCATTGTGTGTCATGTCCGATGCGTGTATAGCAATAAGTGAAGTGGAAATGGCAGCTATTTTTTGGAGTTTTCATGCTTCATAGCTCATTGTAGCTCTAGATGTAATTTTGTAAACATGCCAGCCATGGTAAGGACCCAAATATATGTAAACATGCCCAATCTTAGTTGTGAAACCTTGTTTCCGTGTCCTTATCATTCTGTGTACAAGTGACTGAAGATGATCCTACTTGCCTCGTAATTTCTTTCAATTTGCAAGCTCTGTAGTTGCCTATGTTCCTTGGTCCTGTGATTTGGTACTTGGTATTGAGTACTGACTCATTGTGATAGTAGGATTTAATTGGGGCTTCTACTCGTCTTCTCAATTTCTTATCTTTGATAATTTGTATGATCATTACCGTCATGTTATTTTTGGACCTCTACAGATGTTTTCTGATATTTAGGACCTAGATCAATGTGAACTGTACCTGGACATCTCATTTGTAGGTTCTACTAACATTCAACTTTTGAACCTGATATTTATTTATAATGAGAAGCCAATAGTCTTATAAGTATACTGTTTTTAGCCTATGTTCTATTTATCAACTCATAAAATTGAAAATGCTTGGCTTGGTTGCTACTAATTTACGAGCTTCCTTTGGTGAAGGATATTATTTCTCATGTTCACTGATGGATTGTACCTTTTTTAAAGAAGAAGGAAAAACGATACACTTTTGAAGCTCAAAGCAAGTTCTTAGGTTCTTTTTTTTTCTTTTTCTTGTGGTCACATTTTCACTATTTTGGCTTGAACTTTCTAAATTGCAGTACTGGAGGTCTAGTGGCATATGCTGACGCAAACTCAGAACACGTCCTTGAATCGACTCGAGTACCTGCCAGGAAGAAGGTGTTGGTGCTTGGAACTGGTTGGGCTGGCACCAGTTTTCTGAAAAATGTTGACACCTCCTTGTATGATGTACAAGTAATATCACCTCGAAACTATTTTGCATTTACGCCATTGCTACCAAGCATAACATGTGGGACAGTAGAACCACGCAGCATTGTTGAGCCAATCCGCAACATCATAAGAAAGGTACTTGTGTCACTTCTGATTATTATTTCCTTGCAACCATTCTTAGTACTTCATCGTGTAAGTTTCTGTTATAAAGACTGCTGTAGAGTTTGAAATGAAATAAGTTTGACGAGATTGATCATATTATGGGGATAGCAACAAGGGTGTTTTCTTTTGTATTTTAGCATATTTCTGTTATATTTTGATTTTATTCAAGCTGATGATGCTCTTGTTTGTGAAGTCATCTTAATATGGACATAAATATGAAATGTAGGATATCATACCATTTTCTGCTTCTATAAAGCGCATCACCTTTTAGGTAACTTGGAAATTTGATGTCGTCTTTATATTTGTTGTATATAGCTCATGTTCATCTACAGAGAGCGACATGCACTGGAGGAATCGAAACAACAATATGGTACTCGAAAGAGCCGAGTATCAGGACAACATGCCGTCGGTATACCAGATAGAGTGAATTTGTTCCAGCAAGCTTTTAAGTCCAAAAATTCCCTTATACTATTTGTCGACGGTATATCACCGGCATACCGTCGGTATACCGATGCATCCGGTTCAGGCTGGATTTGGTTGCTATTGTTTGGTTTATTTGTTCCTTCGTTTATTTGTCGTCGTAAGGATTGAGGGTCTTTTCAACAAATGGTATCAGAGTTAAGGGAACCTTAGGAATTTTAAATTCTTGGATCTAGGTTAATGGTAGTTGATGACGTTGGTCTGCTCCTTATCTTTCCATATCTGGTAGAGGAGGGTGAGAGCAATCCTTGATAAAGAGGGGTTGTTCAAGGTCATTAAAGGTAAGGACAAAAGGTCATACACCATTTGGTTGATACATGGGATGACATGTATTAAATGGCACATTGCACGATAGAGTTTTGTTTGGCGGATGAGGTGATGTATAACGTCATGTCTGAGACTTCTGTGGCTAGTTTTTGGTTGAAGCTAGAGAACTTATATATGGCAAAGTAATTGTCTAACAAGTTGTATGTCAAAAAGAAACTCTACATTCTCAATATGAAGGGACCCAAATACTTCACCATTTGAACAACTTCAATAAGATAGCTGGTGATCTTCATGGTCTTGAAGTAAAGTTAGAGGAGGAGGACCAAACGCTATTGCTCCTTTCTTTGCTTATGAGGTCGTATGACCAATTGGTGACAACAATCCTTTACGGAAAGGAGACTTTTGAGACGGAAGAGATTACAATGATAATTCTTGCTAATGGAACTAGGAGAAGGTCAAATCCATCGGAGAAGTCATCGGGGTTGATTGTGAGTGAAAGGAAAAGATTGAAGAATAATGATGGAGGTAAGAGTAACAGGGAAAAATCTAAATTAGGGCAGCATGACGATGGATGCTTTTTTGTAAGTAGTCGGGGCACATGAAGAAGCAACAGCCTAAGTAATGGTTAGAACAGAAAGGTAGAGGCGCCAGTTCAAGCAATCTGTGTTAAGCTAGTGTTACAACATAACTGATGAGTGTAAGTAAATGGCGTCAATTGTTTTGTTTTGATACAAACTCTAGGATACCAATACATGAACACTTCAGATATCTACCTAGGATTTGTTTACTTGTCCTGATCTATAGATCGTCCTTGAAGATCAATTGCTCGAAGCAATTACTTCAGATCAAACTTGTTATCTAATTGCTTCGGCAAAGTTATCGACTGTGACTCGCAATTATTGCGATTATAGAACCTTAATTAAATCGCTAGAACCGTTCATCAAAGGCTTCGACGATTTATTCTAAACGACTCGAAACTATTTCGATTAAGCAATTTCGATTAAGCAATGTTGCAATATAGTATAATACTACATGTAATGGATTGCAGCCACACATAAACTTAAACATGTAACAAGAAGTTAGATATACTCGATGAAGATGGACACGTGTGCGTCCTCCAACGATAGTCCACACGGGAGGCTATACGACCAATCTTCGCTTCAAGCGTATTGAAATACGTCTACCTCTCGAATTTTTCTTCATATGAACTCATGAAGGGTATGTTCCAGATCGAATCTCAACAATACAAATATGCAGGATGTGAGCCGCCAGGAACGGACAACGCTTGCACGGGGATCAACCGCTCCTGCTTGGCCGGACAACACCTGCAAAGGTGATAATTGCTCCTGGTTGGTCGAACAACACCCAAGAAGGGTACGATTGCTTGTGGTTGGTCAAACAATACGCCAAGGGGTCGGATGCTCCTGGTTCTGACAGGACAACTCCCACGTAGGAGTCGGTTGCTCTTGGTCAACCAGGGAACAACCGCGATGAGGGTTGCTGTTCTTGGTCGCCCGGGTAGGAGGGAGAGAGAATAGGAGGAGGTGGAGTATTTTTAGGGTTTTTGATATATTCAATGTGAATCCTTGCCCCTCTATTCATACTAGAGGATGAGTTCTTGCTTGGGAACCAAGTTAAGTTCTCTTCTGGTAATACGAATCATGTTTAATTCAAATATTTTATGAATTACAATCCTAATCCAATTAATTAATAATATCTAGTCAATCCTTTTCCTTATACGATAAATATAAATCCTTGTATATTGCAATCATAATCTAATTATACTCAATCTAGAATGATTATGAGATTTCCCTTAGTCCCAATAGCAATTAGTTGTATATCCAATTAGTTTGGACTAAGTTTTTAAGGGTTGGATCCTAATCCAATTAAGATTCTCACGATCACGATGACAACGAGTTCAGGCACTGAAATAATGCGGTTACCCTGGCAAAAACTCTTCGAGAGAATTGAATTTCCTGCTTTGTCTTTCCTAGATCCTTATACTGGATTGAAAACTCGTATATCAGGATTGGCATTTAGCAGTGTGTCATGACCCCCATATAATTCGAGGAATGTCTGATCCTTTGAATGAATCCTTTACATCAATTACCGTACAATTCAGTCTCTGTCATCTGTGTCCCAACTTGATGATGGACATGGATGTAAAATATCAAGTCCAATTAATTGAGTTTAATGTATTCGATCAGAGCGTTCAACGTTCATTGATGTACAATTAGAATCAACTGATTCAATCACATATTACTTCGCATAAGGATTTGTTAGAACATGACACCATCGGATCATATATGACGTGCACTCCAACTCTCGTAAGTATAATTGGAGTGACAAATTTCAAATTGATTGTACACTGTTTCTATGAGTTATATGGCTGCATCCAATCAATACCTGTCTATGACCCATGGTTAGAAATATATTGAAGTAATATCAAAGTACACTTGCAAACTCATATGATACGATGTTAGTCTCATGTCTAGGGACAACTTGTACTGCTGATGGATAGGAACCCCATTGATATGTTGCATACTATTCCACTGGATTTCTATTACCGATCATGTTCAGCTTACTTGGTCTTCCAACGAGTACCCCACTCTTCTAGCGCTGTGACATCTACATGTAAGTGACTTATGGGAACAACTAACCTTAACTTAGAAGGACCTAGTCTTTTCTTATCGTACCGATGTTCTTCTTGGTAGATCTATGACTAGAACAATATTTCGAACATAGCATTTAGAGTTTAAATCTTATATTTGTGATCCAATCCCATTTCTCAACTCGTTAAGCTTATGTCACGAAACTTAGTTACAATATAATTGTTACTAATGACGTGTTCATGGTGATGAATAATATAAAGCCTCTTTATTAATAAATATTTGTCAATAACTAACATGTTTAGAACAAGCATTGATACATAATGTAACAATCTGAAATCCCTTTTAGATTTGTTGCTAGGGCATATCATTATCAAGGTGTTACCGTGTGATGCACTTACGGTGCATATCGGGAAGGATGTGTGCTTCGAAGCCCGAATTCTTGACTTGTTTTCATACCATATATGTACGAAGAGGGAGTAGTTCAACACCTATAAAGAGTTCAGTGATCGTGTTGTTCTCATAGGGAACAATGTTTTTCAAGACCATTGGGGTGGGGAATATCAAAATTCGAATGCTTAATGGAGTGGTGCGGACACTTGTCATCGTGAGACGTTCCGGAGCTAAAGAAGAACCTTACTTCTTTGGACGCGTTGGACGCGGCATAATGCAAGTTTGTTGACCAAATGAAACACTAAATATAATGAAGGACAACCTGATGGTCATGAAGGGACATTGATTTTTGTCAAACTTGTATCAATTGGACGGGAGCACGATTATTGTAAAAAAAGAGGTCTTCATGAGTTGTACGAAAAGAGGTCTTCTTAAAGGCCCTTAAGAAGTATAAGATAAATTTCTGCAAGTATTGCACGATGTGCAACCAACACAAATTTGGCTTCAAGCAGTCGGTGCATAAGAACAAAGGACTTCACGATTACACTCGGACAAATAGGGCCCATCACTGATCGATCAAAGGGAGGTCGCAAGTACTACATCACTTTCATAGATGACTTCTCATGTAAAGTATGAGTTTATTTTCTCAAACACAAATCAGAGGTATTTGATAGATTCCGAGAGTGGAAAATGCCCGTTGAGAAGCAATATGGAAAGTGTCATGCCCCAATCTCCCGTAAGTTCGATCGTCCCCGCTGGACGTGAGATCACCACGCCAACGTTCTCTCAGGACAATCGTTCTCATCGGGACGTGATGCCGTACGAGCCTGGAGTTGCGCTCGCACAAGGCAATGACGTCAAACGTCATGGTTATCATTGAAACGACCAAGTTGCAGCGAAAATCAAGTATTGTTACAAACAAGATCACATCAGAGTATACGCAACGAAGCTCTCAAAGGGTCCAAATGAAAATCCCTCGGAGGCTTACAACATTCTACTCTTTCTTGTATACTTACAAAGGGTATCGCCATTCCATGCATCATCTCCCGTATATCCAAGCCAAGACCTCCTACCTGAGAACCTGAAAAGATTGCTCACAAATGTGGGTCAGTACACAGTTGTACTGGTGAGCGGAGATAACCCACTCGCCTAAACCAACACTAAGTAATTATGTGAAGCATACAATTATTAATACAAGGTGATCTTTCTATTTAAGCCTGGATCGATTTTATGGCAGTATATGAAAGTAGTAAAGCAGGTTCTGCATGTAAGCATTGAAAATCAAGAACCACAATAAGCATGTTATATTCCATCTCAAAGTTTACTAAGCATGCAACAAGTTATATCTCAAATCGCGTAAGCCTATAAGCGTGTTATACTCAAAACTCGCACAGTGAAATCAAATGATAACGTGCAACTTGTGTCACTCGGCCTAATTGCATGAACCAACCAACACAACAGAAACAAAGCACAATACACACAACTGCACAAACCAACCCAGATGCTAACTCCTCCAGCTGAAACACACTACTACATGCATGCTATCATATGAAGTGAAGGTCACTGACGACTCACAAGCCAACCATATTGGGTGATTCGTGGCAAATGATGAACGCTTCGCGTGCGGGTTGCTAGCCCCACCGAAGTTCCTCACTTATCCGTATATACGACATAACAATCCAGTCTGGGTCGCAATCCCAGCTGAAGTCCCGCAGTACTCCGTGCCCCTTGTTCACACGGTGAATCAATTGGCTCCTCCTAGGCCGAATGGTACCGGAGCTACCGATACTACCCGTTCGAAGAACCATCGTCTTGTACTTCGGCATGCCCATGACCGTGTAAGGTTTTCTATGCCACAATGCACATTCCCAATGATATCAATCTCTTTGTGTTCCTACCATTCCATGTTCCGCTGATGACCCAAGGTCCCAAAACACAAAGGCACAATGCCACATCATTACAGGTTCCGTTGCACCATGCGCTCCGATAAGTTCAAGTCTCAAGTTCTAAAAGCACCAAATCCTATCGACAGTTGTCCGGTTTTGAACCACAACTGCACGCTTCGTTTGACGAAGCGTCTCGACTTGATCCTCATGCGCAACGCACGCTCCTGCCTATATCACACTGACACTTCCGTGGCCTTGCGCCACAACTGTTACGTACTCTTTATGCACGCCTCTGAAGCTGTCCTTCCATGTTCTAACTTATCAATTGTTCTATCCAAGTGTTTGCCACAAACTCCGACTCAGCTTATCTATCCGAACTAAGCACATTGATCCACGCCTCTAATACTGTGTTTCCATGTTCCAGACCAAGTACTCAATATACAAGATGTTATCTATTTTATTAGGCATGAAGGAGTAGAGGAGAAGGGACATAGCCCACTCACTAAGTCCGAATCCGCTTAACACTCTACCTTGTCGATACGGCCGATTCCTTGAATCTGTGGTCCTATGTGAAGCACGATCTACTCAATTGGTATGACCGTGCGAGCAGACCATGCTCTCTAAATCATCCGATCCTATCGGACTAAGGAAGACGGCATTATCGTGCTAATTCCGCTATTTCTGCACTGCTCTGAATGAATACACTGATCCATCCACGTTGCCTCAATGCCTCAGTCCGTTGCGAGGCGCTACTCTTCTTGTCTGAACTTCGCACCTTACATGCGCATTCAAATCAACTTACTCAGTACTTGTTCCATTCCAAATCTCAGCGTAATGCACCGTGCGGGTACGGGATATTACATAATACCACTTAGAATAAGGTTTGTCCTTGAACCAAACCAGTACTCATTCCTTTCTCGTATGCCGCTTGACCATTTCATAAACTCTGTTCCATGTAACTCATACTTCACTGGTCCAGACTCATCATCTTTGCTTCACGCTCACACACAAATTTTATATTTTTACATCTTCCGTGCAGCTTAATTCGAATTCAGTAAATTGCTTAGTTTGGATCATACACACATTTAAGGCATCCCTGAAACACATGTATTTCAACCGAGCGTAGCGATAGCGAATTTGGACAAGTTACAAGGGTATCTTCACGTCCGAAACATCCATCGCCTCACTCTCGACTGAACCGATCCTATCGTTCATCCCACAACTCATTCGTACATGCGCTAACTCCGGATACACGATTCTTTACTGACGATCTCTGCACTGACTCGATTCCGTCCTTGTTCTGACTTGATCCATTCCCTGGCGGTAATCCAAACCACACATGCTCCAAGTCCTTTGCGCGTCCAAGTGCAACGAGTATTCAGCAAGATCCTACCATCCATCCATTTCTAAACTCTCGCTTACATCGTCCAAACTTCAACCAACCAAGCTTTGCTTCAACTTCAATCGCATCATATCTCGTGCGCACCTTCTCAATATCTTCTTCATCTCTGAACGGTCATCACATCTGATACTACCCCAACTAAGCGACTTACCCAAACATCGCGTTATAGTCTTAGATTAGTTCGGCCCAAAACCCTCGCTGCAAACTCAATTCCTTTCTGGGTGACAATCTACTTGGCGCTCATGATCCGCAAAGATTTCGCTGCCGCGCCATAGGTTAGTGTCGCCACGATTCCAATGCGAACAAGGTTGCCAAATTCCTAGGTCGCATATGGAATTGTTCTTCTTATGCTGTTTCCACTGCCTTGAAGCACATGATATCACCTTTGCCCTCTGTATGAGCACGCATCCCAGACTAAGTTCTGATGCATCTTGTAGATCTGAGGCATATCTGTCCCTTTTGAAAGTGCAATAATTTGATTTGAAACGAGCCGCGGTTTTAACTTCTAGAAGCTAGTTACACAGTCGTCAATTCATATGAATGCTATTCCCTTCTGGGGCACGACGAGTCAGAAGTGATACCATCTTCGATAATCTGTGACTTCAAATCTCATAAGTTGACTCAGGCCGTTCTCACCATCGCTTCGATCTTCTGGCTGCATCTTCAGCCGAAGGCTATTCCCAATGATCTCTCGAACCCAACACTTAGTCGTCTAGACTTATCTTCCTCAACACGCACCACTCAACATCTATCCTCGACGCATTCACTTATGCATCGACATGAGGGTCGTCCTATGGGTCTCCAATATCCATTTCGGTTCGTCGGTTAAGTCTCTAGGGTCAGCTGTCCCGAAGTTACGCTCGATAATTGTAGGTCATTATGTGGGACAATTACTAAGAATCGTGCTAGATCGCTCCCAACAAATTTTATGGAACTATACCCCAAATCCAAAATTGCACTTTGAGTCCGCATACTGCATGCACTGTCGTTGGCAAATCTGCTAACCAAACATCGCCTAACCACCTAGAGTCCAAGACTATCCATCCAGGTTCCAAAATCTGAGAACCACGCTCGATGGATCCGTCTTCACTAACTCTGTTGTTCTGTCTTGAATCCATCAAATTTTTTTCGATCGCCTTTGCTCGACTCCGTGCACCGCTTCTTACAAGATTCTCACTATCGCCGGCTTGCTCCGTTGTATTCTAGTATTACGCTTTCGTCTTGTTCCTGCTACGCTCATCCTGATACGCAATGTCCTCTTCGATACCGCAATAGTTAACTTTGAACTCTGCCTCATCAACTTGACTCACGTCGCACCCATCCAAGTTTTCTGAAGAGCCCGTCCATCATCGTTGCGCCGTTTCAACATGTCTGCATCCATTGCACTCTGACCACTTAACTTACTATTGGTTGTTCAATGTCGAAATCCTCAAGCAATTTCACAATCATCTCTTAAGCGTTGCACGACTCAATCATATTGTTCGTTTGCGTTACAAAAATTCGTAGTCCGTGCTTATTACTCTTCGACAAATGCATCTCTCACGCACGCATGCACCAATTGTTTGATCTTTATGCTCAACTTCCCTCATCAACATTTACTCCATCGGATCTTCCACATCGCGCTAGCAAAATTCTGATATTCAAACTTTCCGCCTGACTGATCTCATCCGATCTTCAATTCTTGGTCCGCATCACATGCACTCCTTTCCTTCGATTTGCTTATCGTGCTTGTTCCGCATCACTCTTCCAAACTCAAACATTTTGCTCAACTGATTTGGCCATCGTCTCAACGCAAAACTCTTATCTCTCTATCTTTTCTTCAATTGTTGCCCTGTCGTCCCATTCCGTTCGCTATTCTCAACAAGTCTATCCATTACTTGTTCCATTCTTCATCTAATATAACATCCATTGACACAAGTCCGATCACAACTTAACATTCGCTTGCTCCACGTTCCGAAACATAACTCAGTCGATGCGCACCAACCAACTCACATTTCTGTTACCCGCATCCGTTGCTATACATCCAAAATGTTCTGACGCTTCACATCACCACGTTGTATGCCATATTATACCACTTAGAATCAAACCACTTCTCGCATCACCTCTCTCCGCACTGATCGAACATCCGTTCAACCCATCTATTCTGCCGACCACAACTTAATTGTTTACTTCAAGTCTGACACGAAACTCAGTCAATACATGAACCATCTCTCACTATTCTCATATGATCACGTCTGTTCCAACTCGTGCGCGTTCCATTCTCGATACTCTTAACTATTCCTCAAACTGTTCGACACATTAGCTGTACGAGCAACTCGTGTAATGTTCTCTCCATGATATGCCATGCCACTACTCAAATCCATTCAACACATTTGCATCTTTCCAAATGTTTCTACTCACAACATGCCATTATACCCAATTTCGTCCAACAAATCAACTGCTCCACTAATGCAACCAAAATCTCCTAAATCAACAAGCCACACCGATACAATGCCACACAACTTGCTGCACAAATGCAACAATGCTACACAACTTGCTGCACGAATGCAACAACGCCCTATGGTGTTACCCAAAATTGCATAATATAAAGAAATCACACGCAGCAAACAATAATACACATATTTAGACTTATTGCATAGGACATCCAGTGTAGCATCGAGTAGAGTCAAGAGCCATTCGATTTGCGGAAGCTATTTAGAGTTTGTGATGAAGAAAGTAAAATGTCCGAGGACATAAACCGGGTGCTTTGATACCAAATGTCACGTCCCAATCTCCCGCAAGTTCGATCGTCCCTGCTTGACGTGAGATCACTACGCCAACGCTCCCGCAGGACAATCGTTCTCATCGGGACGTTATGCCGTACGAGCCTGGAGTTGCGCTCTCACAAGGCAATGACGTCAAACGTCATGGTTATCATCGAAACGACCAAGTTGCAGCGAAAGCCAAGTATTGTTACAAACAAGATCACATCAGAGTATACGCAACAAAGTTCTCAAAGGGTCCAAATGAAAATGACTCGAAGGCTTACAACACTCTTAACTCTCTCTCGTATACTTACAAAGGGTATCGCTATTCCATGCATCATGTCCCGTATATTCAAGCCAAGGCCTCCTACCTGAGAACCTGAAAAGATTGTCCACAAACGTGGGTCAGTACACAGTTGTACTGGTGAGCGAAGATAACCCACTTACCTAAACCAACACTAAGTAATTATGTGAAGCATGTGGTTATTAATACAAGATCTTTCTATTTAAGCCTAGATCGATTTCATGGCAATATACGAAAGTAGTAAAGCATGTTCTTTATGTAAGCACTGAAGTAGTAAAGCATGTTCTTCATGTAAGCACTGAAAATCAAGAAGCACAATAAGCATGTTCTATTCCATCTCAAAGTTTACTAAGCATGCAACAAGTTATATCTCAAATCGCGTAAGCCTACAAGTGTGTTCTACTAAAAACTCTCACAGTGAAATCAAATGACACGGACAACCCGTGTCACTCGGCCTAACTGCATGAACCAACCAACACAACAGAAACAAAGTACAATGCACACAACTGCACAAACCAACCTAGATGCTAACTCCTCCAGCTGAAACACACTACTACATGCATGCTATCTATATGAAGTGAATGTCACTGGCGACTCACAAGCCAACCATATCGGACGATTCGTGGCAAATGATGAACGCTTAGCGTGCGGGTTGCTAGCCCTACCGAAGTCCCCCACTTATCCGTATATACGGCGTAACAATCCAGTCTGGGTCGCAATCCCAGTTGAAGTCTCGCAGTACTCCGTGTCCCTTGTTCACATGGTGAATTAATGGCTCCTCCTAGGCCGAACGAAACCGGAGCTACCGATACTACACATTTGAAGAACCATCGCCTTGTACTTCGGCATGCCCATGACTGTGTAAGGTTCTCTAAGCCACAATGCACATTCCCAATTATATCAATCTCTTCGTGTTTCTACCATTCCATGTTCAGCTGATGATCCAAGGTCCCAAAACACAATGGCACAATGCCACATCATTATAGCTTCCGTTGCACCATGCCCTCCGATAAGTTTCAAGTCTCAAGTTCCAAAAGCACCAAATCCTATCGGCAGTTGTCTGGTTTCGAACCACAACCGCACGCTTCGCTTGACGAAGCGTCTCGACTTGATCCTCGTGTGCAATGTACGCTCTCGCCTATATGATATATCACACTGGCAGTTCCGTGGCCTTGCGCCACAACTGCTGCGTATTCTTTATGCACGCCTCTGAAGCCATCCTCCCATGTTCTAACTTATCAATTGTTCTATCCAAGTGTTTGCCACAAACTCCGACTCATCTATCCGAACCACGCACACTGATCCACGCCTCTAATACCGTGTTTCCATATTCCAGATCAAGTACTCGATATACAAGATGTTATCCATTTTATTAGGCATGGAGGAGTAGAGGAGAAGGGACAAAGCCCACTCACCAAGTTTGAATTCGCTTAGCATTCTGCCTTGCCGATACAACCGATTCCTTGAATTCGTGGTCCGATGCGAAGCACGATCTACTCAATTGGTATGACCGTGTTAGCAGGCCGTGCTCTCCAAATCATCCGACCCGATCGGACTAAAGAAGATGGCATTATCGCTCTAATTTCGCTATCTCTGCACTGCTCTGAACGAACATACTGATCCATCCACGTTGCCTCAATGCCTCAGCCCGTTGCGAGGCGCTACTTTTCTTGCACCGAACTTCTCACCTTACCTGCGCATTCAAATCAATTTACTCAGTACTTGTTCCATTCCAAATCTCAGCGTAATGCATCGTGCGGATGCGGGACATTACATAAAGTATTTGCGAACATACAATAAAGGTAGAGTACACCTCACCAGAGTTTCAAGATTATTATAAAGAGTATGTATACAGTGGCAATGAACAGTCCTAGGGTGTCCAAAGCAAAATTGGGTAGCAGAGCGAATAAACTGGAAATCAATAAAGAGAGCCATGAGCATGTGATTACATGCAGGCCTTACGAAGGACTTGTGGACAAACTGTGAGTCATGCATCTATTTGGTCAACAAATCACTATTTACAACCATCGATCTTCAGATTCCTGAAGAAGTATGGAGAGGAGAGTCATATATGATTTTCTGCGCGTGTTTGATTGCGTAAATCAGAAGGATAGAACCAATCTCGAGTCAAAGTCAAAATGATGCGGTTTCTTGGGATTCAAACATGGAGTCAAAGGGTACAAGTTGTTGGAACCATAAAACATTTGGGTGCTAATGAGCGATAATGTGATATTCGATGAGGTTTCCATGTTGAAAGATGTGAAGGATTTTACAGAGGCAAGTGACACACTAGACGATGATTCAGTGGAGGTGGAGGTTTCTAGCACTCACAAGTATACAAACGCCGAAGTATCATTACAATCTATTGATGCAGAGGTGCACGAGAAAATCATGGAGATGGATGATGAGGATCAACCTCGATAGGACTCAAAGACAATGACATTTAGGATAATAAGGGTGTATACACAAGACACCAATCAAGTACGATTACGAAGACATATGTGCCTTTGCTATAATCACGAAAATAAGAGATCCAAGCGATTATAAGGAAGCTATTGGGCAAGATGACAAAAATCGTTGAATAGTTGCTATGACAGAGGAGATGAAGTTGTTTTCGGGGTAAGAGCCATTTTACCGTGTTTCTTTCGTAGAAAACTTTTGTTTATGCGTAAAGAATCTTATTACAATTTTTGCTAAGTATGTAAATACAAAAAAAATTTGTTACAATTTTATTATTCTGGAAAAGTGTGACGGGAGATATCGGATCGGCACGTGATCCTTTTACTCTGTTGACGGTCGGATGTAAGAAGACGGGACTTTGAGATGTTCTCGATCCTCAAAGCGTTGTTGAACAGAGTACATTTGAAGTGGAAGCTCTAATCTCTCTCCTTGATCAATGCTTGATGCCCTGCATGGCAATGAATATAGGGTATTTATAGCCACAAGTGCATGTGCAGTTTGTCTCGTTCCCGTGGGAAGCTGCTTCCAACTGCGCGAAGCATGTGATGCCAACTGTGTAATTCGTTCAGCGGGGGCCAATAAATACTAGCCACATGTCCAACTGCATCTATGATAGACATTATGTCTAATCATCAACCGTCAGAGTATTAATAATACACTTAATGTCAAATCACACTGTCAGTTTGCCTTACGCGGCTGACATGCCGTCTTAAAACAAGTGCTATCCTTTGATGTGACTGCACGTGCTCGACATTTAATGAGGCGGTGCGTGCACGCTACCTCGATGTCAAGCTCCAACAGCTTGAGTGGTTTGCTGCATTCATGAGCTTCCTGCGACGG
Organism: Iris macrosiphon; assembly: GCA_036927795.1. Lineage (NCBI taxonomy): Eukaryota > Viridiplantae > Streptophyta > Magnoliopsida > Asparagales > Iridaceae > Iris > Iris macrosiphon. The sequence goes on from JAYESA010000006.1 coordinate 200,991,374, forward strand.
GAGCGGTCCATTTTCTTGTTGGGTTCCGGACGGGATCGGCCAGTTTCACTTGTTGTTGGTTTCTCACAATGTGAGTGGCCGATTTACTTTGTTGTTGGCTTATTGCGGCGGGAGCAAGCCAGTTTGCTTAGTTGTTAGTTTCCTGCGGCGAGAGCGACCAGTTACCTTTGTTGTTGACTTCCTGCGACAAGAGCGGTTAGTTAGCTTTGTTGGGGAAACTCCTTGCTTCCTGCGACGGAAAGCATGTTCTCTTCTTGTCATTTTTATGGATCTACATGAGTCACTTTGGAAGAATGGTACGTGGAACTTGGTCAAGCTACCGAAGGACGAAATAACTTTTTGCTCCAAATGGGTATTCAAGTAAAAGAAGAAGAATGAGCAATACAAGGTGTGTTAGTTGCGAAGAATGGTGCTTCGAACGACAAAGAGATCTTCTCGCATGTTGTCAAGCATACTTCTATTCTGAGTTTTATTTGCATTGGTAGCAACTCAGGAGATGAAGTTGGAGCAAATAGATGTAAAAACAACATTTACTCGAGGAGGCTCAAGGAAGGGTCGTCGATATATTTTCTCTTATATGTTGATGATATGTTGATTGTGTCTAACGGTATGTCATTGAGTGCACAATTTATCATAAAGGATTTATATGGAGTACAAAAAATTCTTGGGATGAAAATTCATCGAGACAGGTTTGAAAGTTATGGCCATCCCGAAGAAAATATATTTAGAAGGTGTTGGAGAGATTCAACATGAAAGACTCTAGACAATTGAGCACCCCTATCGTTGGTTATTTCAAGTTGTCCTCCAAAGAGTGTCCGTAATTGGAGGAGGAGAATAAGTTGTCTCGAGTTCCGTATGCGAGTGTGGTGGCATCTAGTTGTATGCTACAGTGTGCATTCATCTCGATTTATTGTAAGCAATCAGTTTGGTTAACATGTACATGTCAAATATATGAATGTTTTATTGAGAAGCAATGAAGTGAATGCTTCAGTATCTAAAAGGCTAAAAAAAAAAAAAATTCTTGATTTGGTGTTTCACAAGTCCGAACACAGATCAAGCAAGTTGTAGGGATATGTGGATGCTGAATGCTGGTGACTTGGACAAGAGATGATCAATTACAGACTATCTATACACATTTGCATGTTCTCAGTTAGTTGGGAGTTGACACTTTAAGCTATTTCCAGTACAAAGTCAGAATTTATGGCGGCATTAGAGGCATCGAATGAAGTCCTATCGTTAAAAGACCTACTTGACGAATTCACGTTCGAGAAGATGCAAGTCCTGTTGTTTTGTGACACTTAAAGTGCGACCCATCTTACGAAGAATTCAGTATACCATAGTCGGATGAGACATATCGACATACATATTACAAGATACTGGAGTGGTGCAATAAGTAGATTGATCTTTTGAATGTTGATACTAAGGTAACCATGGTGGACATGCAGAAGATTTTAGTAGAATACTTGACTTAATTTTATTGATGGGTGGGGCTATATATATATATATAGGAGAGGCTAACCCCTCTCTCTACTATTCTACTAGATGTGGGACTAAACACCCACTAATACTCTCAACACTCTCCCTCAAGAAGGGCGATAGATATCAATTATTCCCATCTTGTTACATAGTTTAGAAAGACTCGATGAATTAAGACCCTTAGTCAGACAATCTACAACTTGTTCTTCTAAGCGAACGCGATCGAACTTTAATATCCCTTTTTCTAGCTTCTCTTTGATGAAGAACCGATCGATCTCGATGTGCTTAGTTCTGTCATACTGGACTGGATTGTTAGCTATATTTATTCCAGCTTGACTGTCACTCAGAAGACGCAACGGTGTTCCCTGGTCCAGCTTCATCTCAGTCAGCAGTGCTCTTACCCACATCAACTCTGACACTCCCAAAGCCATAGCTCTATACTCTGCTTCATCAGTCGATTGTGCTAGCACATATTGTTTTTTGCTTCTCCATGAGATTGTTACCCCCACAAAGACACAGTACCCTGACGTAGATTTTCTGTCATCCATGCAGCTTGTCCAATCTGCATCGCAGTACCCCTCAACATCCAGGTGTCCATTTTTCTTGAATCATAGCCCTTTTCCAGGAGTCCCCTTCAGATATCTCAAGATACGGAAAACTGCATCAATGTGGCCCTTCCTTGGATCATGCATATAGCGACTCACTGCACTCACATCAAATGAGATATCAGGACGAGTGTGGCCTAAATAAATCAATCTGCCTACAATCCTGATATCTTTCACGGTCAACAAGCTCTTCTGCCTCTTCCCCAACTTATCTTTCTGATCAATCGGAGTAACTGTCAATCGACATCCCAACATACCAGTCTGTGTGAGAAGGTCTAGTATATACTTTCTCTGAGAGAGGATCCCATCTCTTCCTCGAGTCACCTCGATCCCGAGAAAATACCTCATTATTCCCCAAGTCCTTCACTTCAAACTCCTTGATGAGTTTTGACTTCAGCTGGGTGATCTTCTCCTCATTATCACATGTGATCACTATATCATCCATATACACTGCAAGTATGGTGATGTGCCCTCTTGCACGCTGGAAGAAGACCGTGTGACCTGCATTGGTCTGGCGGTACCCTATGCCTGTGACAGCCTTCCTAAATCTATTAAACCAGGCTCGAGGAGATTGCTTGAGTCCAAACAGTGATTTCTTCAGCTTGCACACTTTCCCTGTTGACTGTTTTGTGCAAAATTTCGGGGGGGTCTCCATGTATACTTCCTCTTGTAGATCCCCATGAAGAAAATCGTTCTTTACATCAAATTGATACAACTGCCACCCATGGTTTGCTGCAAGAGAGACCAGTGTTCTCACAGTGCTGATCTTTGCCATCGAAGTAATTGTCTCATTATAGTCGATGCCTATAGGATTGAGTGAATTTTTTTGCAATCAACCTTGCCTTGTACCGTTCCACCTTACCTTCTGGCGTCTCCTTTAATGTGAAGACCCATTTGCATCCAACTGCTCTCTTTTCTTTAGGAATGGAACAAACTCCCATGTCCTATTTCTTTTGAGTGCCCCAAGTTCCTCTAACATTGCAGCTTTCCACCTTAGATCTTCCTTCGCTTCCTGCCAACACTTAGGCAAAGATGTGTCTAACGATGCAATGAATGCTCGATAAGTAGAGGATATATTAAAGTAGGATAAAAATTGGCAATGTCATGTTCATAATCATAACGATTAGGGGCTCTTCCCGCATTACTGCAAGAAGATCTCCTTAAGGGAGTATGAGGTAGTGGTGGAGAGATTATACCATCCGAATCAGAGGGATCCGCATCCGAATCAGAGGGATCCGGTGCGGGAGGTGCATCTTCAAGAGTTGGTGCAGGGTTAGGCGAGGGACACCGCACGGTAGGGGCAATAGGCACAGTAGGGAACTGCTGCTTTCTCCTTCTGTAGACTTGGAGCTCTGTAGATTTCCCCCCTGCACTGGAGTATTACTTTCTTTCTCCTGATTGTGTGTATCCTCATCACTTTCCTCACCCTCGCTATCGCCCCCTTGTTCCCTTGGACCAGCTTCCATCATTGGGCATGGAACTGACCTGACAATTACGCTTGGGCCTATCTCCCCCTCACTCTTAACACCTCATGTGTTAGTTGTCACCAAATGCGGAGCCTTCACCTGAACCATTGTGGTAGTATGGTTCCATCTCTCCGAATGTAACGTCCATGCTTACAAAGAGCCTTCGCTCCACTGGACTACAACAAGAGTATCCCTTCTGAGTCCCCGAGTAGCCAACAAAGACGCACTTTACTGTCCGATGATCCAACTTTTTCACCACAGACCTGTTATCTTTCACAAAGCATACACATCCAAATATCTTTAGGGGAACAATGTACTTATTCTTTTTTGTAACCATCTTAAACGGTGTCTTCCATCATAACACCTAAGAGGGCATCCTATTGATGAGATATGCAGCCGTCAACACGACATACCCCCACAAGTGTTTAGGAACATTCATGGCAAACATCATTGACCGTGCTACTTCCAACAAGTGCATGTTCTTTCGCTCTGCCATGCCATTCTGTGCTGGTGTATAAGCACACGATGTCTGATGCTGTATCCATGGGCTGATAAGTACTCTTCAATAGCCTTGTTGGTGTATTCTGTCCCCTTGTCAGATCTCAAAAAATTCACTTTATCACTCTACTGTGTTGTAACCCTGCGATAAAAATCTTGAAAGCATGCAAAGACATCACTCTTACTCTTCATTAGGTATATCCATGTGACACGAGTGTATTAAAGGTGACAAACCATTTAAAACCATTAACTGCGGTTGTAGGACAAGGTCCCCACACATCAGAGTGTATCATATCAAAAGCAGCTAAACTTTTATTTCCAGAACTCACATCAGAGCTGGTATGTTTTCCAAGCTTACAAGCATCACAAACCAACTTTTGTTTATTAGCCTTTTGATATATAGATGGATACATCCGACTCAGTAGACTGAATGACGAGTGTCCCATGCGTTGATGTTGAAGTAATAACTCTGCTTTCGCAGTTCTTTGCGGCTCCTTAGGTTGTGTTTCTTCCACCAGTGACGCTAGTGCTCCGTCCAGCCCACCCCTGTCCAAGTACCAAAACCCCTTATACCAAGTGTCAGTCCCCAATTGTCTCCTGAAAAATTACCTTAGGAATGTGAAAGGAAACAACACAATTAAGTTGAAGAATAATGACACTAATGGACAATAGATTAAAAGGAAAAAAATAGAGCATGCAAGACATCGGTAAGGGTTATGGAAGGGGTGCATTCAAATGTGCCTTTACCCATAATGGGTCTAGCCGTACCATCAGCAGTCTGAATGCTTTCAGGCCTCGTCAGGTGAGTGTAATTTTGGAACTCATTATGGGCACCCGTGACATGGCGGGATGCCCTAGAGTCAATTATCCAACTTCGTCTGTGGATAGATGCCAGGGCATGAGCATGTATACCTGTTCTTGTATGGGCATAGTAGGTGATGTTACCCCCGGAGGTGGTTGGAATTGATGCTCCAGAGGTGTTGCCTCGACTGTCGCTGGTTTCAAGCTTCATGTTTCTCCATATCTCTAGCATTTTCCTCTCACTAGGGGTCATATCGGATGACTGACACTTCCTTCTTCTACCAGGTTTGCCTTGTGCCATCCAGAATGATTACTTCTGCCACCCGCATAGTCTAATTTTTTCCTCCTACGTCCTCCACGGCAGCGTCCGCGGCCGCGACCGCTGGTCTGACCTCTCAGGGGTTTCGTACAGAATCTGATGAAGTGTCAAGAGTTTCCACAGTTGTAGCACCCTCCCCATCCGGAAGGGTTTGGGTTAAAAATTGCTCGAGCTGCTTTTTTTTTCCGGAGAGCTAGCGGTGCTAGGCATCAGCTTCAGTCGTGCCTCTTCTTGTTCCATAGCAGCTACGACCTCCTCCAGTGATGGCAGCATGGGTTGTACAAGTATGACATTCCTCCTCTGCTCGAATGCTGGGTTGAGTCCCTTCAGGAACTTCATTATTTTTTGTCGCGAGACATACTCCATGAAATTCTGATAATGTTTCACAATTGCTGGTTCCACTTGCTCATCCTCCATGCCAATGGGATCATAGTGGTCGAGATTTGACCAATACTTCTTCAGCAGGACAGCATATTCAGAAATAGTGTGATATTCTTGGACAACCTTATCAAGTTCATCCTGTAATTGGAAGACCCGCATAAGGTTGTCCGTCTCTGAGTACACATCTCTCAGCATCATCCAAATGTAAGTAGTACTCTCCATTGCTTCCACGTTGCCTGATACTTGGTATGTCAATGATGTTGTCAGCCATCCAGCTACAACATTGTTGACGATTTTTCACACAACTCCCGTGAGGAGTGATCTTCAGGTGCCTTGGTTTGGCCATTCACATAGTCCACCAAGCCCCTTGCCTTCAGAGTTCGCATTGCTTGACGCTACCATTTCAAGTAGTTGTAAGTACCCTCCAACTTTATCTCCAGTTTTTTCAACTTTTCCATTTTGTATGGGACATGATCCACATCTGCGTGTGCAACATGGGAGCTAGTCTCGATTAGCCTCCTGGAGAAGAGATCGTCCACCAAAGTCTTCATCTCTTGGGCCGTCAGCTTGTCGTATATCATCTCCATCGTCTTCTTCTTTTCCTCTTCCATCAGCAAAGCGGTGACGGATCTAGATCTTGATCGCCGTCCTCTCCACGTCTACTGTTCTTCCTTCAGCGGTAACAGTGTCCTTGAGAGCCGCTGCTTATATCCCGTGCATGGCTGCGACCCGTGGCCGCATAGCCCGACGAGAAGAACAAGGCCAACATAGCTTCTGATAAACTTGCAGTCTATCTTCTGTTGGCCAAAAAGTTGTAATCGAGATTTGAAAACTACAGCAAACAAGTTTGTCTTCCAGAATCGCGACTCCAACGAAAATGAATAAACAAGGCCAACAGAGCTTCTGATAAACTTTACAGTCTACCATCTGTCGGCCCAAAAATTGTAATCGAGATCTAGAAGCTTCAGCAAACAAGTTTGCCTTCCAGAATCTCGATTCCAACAAAGCAGAAGGAGAAGAATGAGGGGAGGGGAGACGAGCGACGACTGTGGACGGGCGGCGGTTGAGAAGGGGAGGGGGGCGGAGGTGAGAGGTCGACGTTTGGGGGGCTGTTGGCGGCTAGGGTTAGGGTTAGGAGGAACCTTGCTCTGATACCAAGAATATTTTAGTAGAATACTTGACTTAATTTTATTGATGGGTGGGACTACATATATATAGGAGAGGCTAACTCATTTCTCTACTATTCTACTAGATGTGGGACTAAACACCCACTAATACTCTCAACACATGCTAACGAAGGTGATTCCTAAGGAGAAGTTCAAGTCAGTATTGACTTCTATTTAAGTAATCAACTTTGAGGAAGATTCTTAACATCGCTAGGAGGGTCGTGGCACTTTCACGGTTATGGACAAAAACTGCGTCAGATACAATATTTCACTTCTTGGCAAAGACTATGTAGGTGATCAGTTTTGCGTTTCTGGCTAAAGACCGTGCCAATGGGCAAGGGAAAACCAAATGGGAACTAAAGCTTAAGTAGCATGGAGGTATCAATAATATTTTCATGAGATGACTAGTTGAACAATAAGTCAAGGTGGAGATTATTATATATGACTCATATCAACTATGGAAAGCGATGGACGCCGTTCGATGATTGGAGAAGCTCGAGGACGAGTCGAAACAACAATAATGCGGAGCTCGAAATAGCCAAATAATATCTGGACGGCCTACCAGTGACATACCGTCTGTATACGAGATAGAGTGAATTCGTTCTAGGAAGTTTTGGTGTCCAAAATCCCCTCACACTAGTTATTCACAGTATAGTGCCGATATTCGAACATTACACAAGTGTGTCTGGTTCAAGCTGGATTTGGGAATGATTCAGATCTAAAGTTCTAGCTATCGATGGTCCAAATTGTTCCTATTGTAGGGATTGAGGGAGATTCTATTTAAGGGTCTCCTTATTGTCTAGAAAGGGGACTTGAGCAAAAGGAGGGTGATTTTGAGTTTCTTAAGTGAGAGTCATTATAGGAGTCTTCAAGTAGAAGAAGGAGAAAGCTCGTTAGAGATTTCGTAGAGGGAGGGTTTTGCAATATGGTATATGTGTGTAATCCTTGTAAAGTTCTCTTGTTGATTTAATAAAGTTATTTTTTCCTTCCCCCGTGGGTGTAGGCTGATCTAGGTCGAACCATGTTATATTGCGTGTTTCGGTGTTTGTGTTCTTGGTTGCGATTGCTCGGTTTATTTGTGCTTTCATATTTGTGCTTTCATTTATTCATCGTTGCAAGGATTGAAGGTTTTTTCACCAATTCACTGGAGACATTTCTCAATTCCTTATGTTTTGTTGATTCATTACTGTTGCACGACGTCACAATTTACTTCCAGAATCTTAACAGAAACTGATCATCACCCTATTTTCTTAGCCCGAGTCAAGAATAACGTGTTCTCTTCCTAGACATTTTAATCCTAACTGCTGATGAAGTTTTTGTTTGTTGCTTTGGCAGAAAGGAGGAGATATTGAATTTTGGGAAGCCGAATGTTTCAAGATTGATCCAGCAAACAAGAAAGTTCATTGTCGTTCTGATATTGGGGCTAACTCGGATGGTAGCAATGAATTTCAGGTTGATTATGACTACTTAGTAATAGCAATAGGAGCCAAGCCAAATACATTTAACACCCCTGGCGTGGAAGAGAATTGTCATTTTCTAAAGGTACACACAATTTCTGACGGATATATAATAATAAACAGTTTAAACTTTGTGCTCATATGCTAAATGTAGTAACCAGTAAGTATGCAACAGTTTCCTACTATAGTTTTGGTTCCACAATCCCTTTTTTCCCAAAAAAAAAGGAAAAAATAAAGAAAGAGAGGACTGAGATATTATGCCAGCAACCTTTTACATGTCAGATGAATGTCTTTGTGCGGACATTCTCTCAACAATATACCTTCCAGCATGTTGCAATTTTAATGTTCCTTATAATTCCAAATGATTCAATCGTAATTTGATAGTTTTATATTTGCTACTTGGTTGCTTTCCCTTAGCACATGAAATTCTCTATACTTGATTGCATTCCCTCAACACATGAAGATCACTTCACGTTTCTGTAGGAAGTAGAGGATGCTCAGCAAATCCGTAGAAGTGTCATGGACTGTTTTGAAAGGGCTAACCTTCCGAATCTAGATGAAGAAGAGAGGAAGAAGAATCTTCATTTTGTTATTGTTGGTGGTGGTCCAACTGGTGTTGAATTTGCTGCAGAATTGCATGATTTTGTCTCTGAAGATTTATCAAAGTTATATCCAACTATTCGAGATCTAGTAAAGATATCTGTTATCGAGGCTGGAGAGCATATCTTGACCATGTAAGGAAGAAATTAGCACTTATCAACTCATTAAAGTTTCTAGTATAATTGCATAGGTACTTTACGAAATTGTTATGCATCATTTATGCTTTTCAATGCATATAGTGCTCTTGTTCATGGTCCTCAACATGGTTTCCACTTTCTCTGTCGTATTTATTATCAGAACCAATCAGACACGCCTAGTTAAATACTCAAAATATAATTGGTCCATCCTAAGCAAACTATGCATGTATATAAAATGACCTCTCTCCTTTCTTCCAAAATGTGGACACGCCTCCCTCTCTGTGCACGTGTGTGTGACACATCTAATAATCTTTTATGTCTACCATCATGATTATGATGCATTTGAGTTTCTAACTAGTCTGTCCTGTTATATCAGAAGAAGAGAGAACAACACACGAAGTTATGAACTAAAAAAACCTGTATCATATCTGTTGAGAGTATTACAGGATTTTAGTCCCACATGGAGTCGAGTAGTAGAGAGAAGGGTTAGCCTCTCCTATATATATGTAGCTCCAAATCAATAATAAGCAAGTCAAGTATTCTACTAAATATCTATTTGGTATCAGACCACCCCTCCTCCCCTTTCCCAAACCCTAATCCTAACCCTCCACAGCCGCCCCCCTTTCCCTCTTCCGCCACCAGCAGCTCCGGTAAGCATCCCCCCTCCCCCCTTTCCCTCTTCCACCACCAGCAGCCGCCGGCCAGTAGCACCCCTCCCTGCCGGCCAACAGCCCCCCCTCTGCGCCGGCCAGCCCCCTTCCCTCTTCTTCTTTTTCTTCTTCTCTTCTGCGAGTTGTAACTCGGTTCTGTCCTTACGCAACTACGATTGCAAAGAAGAACGAGAAGTTTAGTTTTCTGATTATCGTTTTTGTAGCAGCAAGTTGTAATCGGAATATTAATTATATAGTTGTTAGTTTGATCGAGGTATATCAGTGAGGGAACTTTTGTGTGAACTCCTGATCTCGACTACAACTGTCGGTTCTTTTCCCTCATTCTCGTCAGGCTATACGACCTCGGGTCGAAGTCGTGCGTGGGACATGAGCAACGGCTCTTAGGGACACAACTGCCGCTGAAGGAGGAACAATAGACGTGGAGATGACGACGATCAAAGGTGGAAACGATCTAGATCTGCCACCGTCTTGCTGATGGAAGAGGGCAAGAAGAAGACGATGGAGATGATCTACGGCAAGCTGACGGCCAAAGAGATGAAGGCTTTGGTGGATGATCTCTTCTTCAAGGGACTGACCGAGACTAACTTCCGTGTTGCACACGCAGATGTGGATTCTTTACCATACAAAATGGAAAAGTTGGAGAAATTGGAGATAAAGTTGGAGGGTACTTCCAACTACTTGAAGTGGTCGTGTCAGGTGACGCGGATTCTGAAGGCAAGAGGCTTGGTGAGCTATGTGTGTCACGCCCCAGTCCCAAAATACCGAGGGACTAGACACGTGGCAATGGCCAGCAATACGCACCGATGGACAACCCAATTTAATGGATCCATCAGGGCATACTTAAGCTGTAGTACAACAATAAGGGTCTAGATATACTAATCTCATCCACAGAAATGAATACAACAATATCAGAATCATAAAGAAAGATCAATCTCAATATAATATAAACTCGGGGAAATAACCCGATAATGAGTCTGAATACATCTGTCAAGATACAAGAATAAAGATAACCACAACAAATACTGAGTATGGAACAGTATATACTCAGAAGATACCCTCGGTGATCACGCGTCTACTGGATCTGGTACTGCTCCAATGTCTGCTCCTGATAATGCTCCTGCTCCATAAACCTCTGGATCGATCTTGTCTGCAATATCTGGGGACATAATCCGGATCCAGGTCCTCAGGGGACAGCAAGGTACAGAAAATACAAGCCAAAATAAATGCAGTAATGAAACAAATAGGGTAAATATATAACCAGCTAAGTGATATGCAAGTTGAGAACATTATTCCATACTCGGGCTGAGACTACTACAGGATCAGTGTCGGAGAAACCCATAGCAGTATTTTCTCGAAGGGCCAGAACTGGTGCCATAGCTCTGTGTCAGAGACTAAGACACATCCAGATGTCAATATATAATATAATCAGCCTTTCATATGGTAATACTCTCCCCACCCAATAAAATCTCACGTCTCATGTCCATGACACGCAGGATCAAGACTAATGCAACAAGTCATACTATATCTAAGAATATAATGTCCAAGTCCTGTATCCTATACAGAATCCCCACGAATATCTCGGAAAAATCCTGTCTCATGAATAGTGTCAAGTGTCCTGAGTCAAGCGTACTTGGTAAGACAAGTACGAGAATATATAGTGTCGCGAATGTCCATCTCTAGATGACCGTATCCAACACCGCGTACGGTGTTGGCACCCGACTAATAATCGGACGCTAAGTACGTCACACGGTCCTAGGTTAAGCATGCTCAGCAATAAAATGAAGCAAGGAAAATGTGTAACAATACTGCAGAGTTTGGCAAGGTACACTTGCCTGGTAAGGAAGCTGCGATGTACCAATAACCTGCTCCAGAAGTCGCGCAGAACAAATCCAATATCCTATGTATTACAAATTTATCACGTCAAAAGATAATTTATTTTAATTTATTTAATTCTGGAATAGTTACTCTAAAATCTTATTTTAATCTTATTATTCTGATTTTTATGTTAATTCCTAAATTTTGTCCAAAGAAACTGAATTTTATCAACTCGAGACTCATGGCACGCAAATCGAGACGATCTGTTGACCGAAAAGTCAACCGACACAAACTCAACTTTCATGCATGATTTCCTGTAGATTTCAGCGTCAAAAATATGCTGGAATTTACGGCTCGTCCGAATTCAAATTCGTTTGGGAATTATGGCACATACAAATTTTGTATTGTGCACCGATGGTTAAATTCTAACCTAGAAGTTCTACAGAATTAACAGTATGTAAATACTTCAAATTAAATTCTGGGAAAAATATATGTCGATGATCTCGACATTAGCTTTCCGAAACTTTAAACGGTTCATGATTCTGATTCCTGGTTCTCCCGGAATCGCGAAAACATCGAAACACGTCTATTTTCGGATATGCTGTGCTCTACGAATTTTCCAGAATTTAATACTCATAATTTAGAAAAACAATTTATATAATCAGAAAGCTAACCTCATTATCGTTCTAACAAAAAAAACTAGGTCTCGTTTGGAGTCCGGAGCTAGGAGATATCGTCTTTTTAATTCGTCATAACTAGTAGAAAGTGAGGCTGAATTTATGACGAATTTTGACTATTTTTGGACGAAAAAGAGAGGAATTTGGGAAAAAATATGAAGGATGAGGTATTTATAATGGTTGAGACTACTTAATTAATTACAACTAGGATTGGTTAATTTGGATAGGATTATGATGAATTTAAATAAGGATATGATATACATTAAGTTGTATTCCTAGTAGGTTCATGATTTGAATTAATTTAAAGTAGAGTTTGAATCTATCTCAATAATTTATAATCTTGAATATAATTAAATATAATACAAATAATTTATAAAATCTTATTAATATCTATTAACACTAAATTAGCATATATCTAATATTAAGACTATATATATCCAAATAAATCCTAATTAATTTCAAAAATCTAAAATAACCTAAAAATGATTCTAAATAAATATTTATATAAGTAAATATATCAAGAAATTCATTTGCTAATTAAATAACAGAATACTCTAAAGAAATTCAATACCTATAATAATATAAAATATACACAAAATATCTATTTTGGGTGAGGGGGTTTACAATCTACCCAACTTAAAACAATTTCGTCCTCGAAATTAAAATAGAACATGGTTTCTCTCTATCTAATCTCACTTGATCACAATCTAAAAGAATTTACCTCAAGTTTAATAATGTAATTTTTACCAAACTTAGAATTTATCCATCTATCACATAAGGCTCTTACATTTAAGAAAAATATTCCTCGATTTATTTTCTCATGTCATTTAATCCTCAAAACTTTAACACCAACTATATCATATGTGATATGCCCTTAATCAATTATGAAAGATAGTCACCAAATAATATGATTGGCCTATGGGGTATATCTTGTACTATCCGTGTATCACTTATATCCAAGCACGAGATTTCGTCTTTCCGAAACAAGGGAAGACGGAAAGCAACGGAAAAGAGTTCAAGGAGGGGTAATAGAATGGAAGTATGGGAATCAAAGCGTTTAAAGAATTCAAATGAGAATTGTCAAGACAGTTGTGGATTGAAATCTTAATTTGGTAATTTCCTATTCGCATGCTCACATCGGTGCAGTTATGTAACCGATACGATATGTCAGACATGTCTAGGGCAAGTATATTCGTCTACTAATCACTACATATCTCAATCCACGTAAAGTAGCGTTACGAAGGGCGAATCAAGCGCACTAAGATTGGCCAGACCTTAATATACTGATTCTGAAATGTATTATTGTGGGCCTCCCCAATAATACCTATGTCATGAACAAGCTCGACAAGGAATAAGCTTGCAAAAACTAGGCTATAATAGCGGCATAAGTCAAGGTAGTATAACAATTATAAGTACGCTAGATGATGATGAAAGGAGGTACAAATTAATTCAAGTTCACAAAACAACACAAAATAAGCAATAATAAATAAAGAATACCCAGTCTCTTACAGTCATTATACAACCTCCTTGTCTAAGTCGCTAGTCGACCAAATAGGGACAAGGACCTCTATATTCCATTGTCTGAATAAACACTATCTTCTTACGCAAGTCTAAAGTTGTGTCATCCTTGTTTACTTCGTCAATGGGTCAATAGGGCCAGGTGGTACTATGTTGTGAGGCATACTACCCAACTTATAATAAACTAATACTGAAATCTCTTAAGGATATCGTGGAAACTCTTGTTTAAGGTCTACGAGAAGGGTCTTGGTATCTATTAGGGTATCCTCCTATATTACATAGGTCATGGTCGTCTTAAGCCTTAGTCTTAGTACTTATAGGACAAGCGTCGATAGTGAGGATAGAAGAGTTACTAGCCGTTAGGGGGAAAGGGATCTAACTGGTATCGAGGTGGGGGTACTAATTACGTGACTTAGAGCTAAGGGGTAATCATTGGGTCATAATCTACATTATTAACTTTAACTGTCAAGTTCTAATTACCAATCACATAATTCAAAAATTCAAGAGTAACAACCAAAATAAACAATAAGGAGCGCACAGGAGTCAAGGCAGGATGTAAGTTAAGAAATTAATTCGAACCCGATATAGATGTCAAGAACGATTCAAGCAAGTGGATGAGATCCTTATTCTATTCTTATTGCAGGCTTGCTCGGTCCCTAAGTTGAAACCGAACAATTTAGTCGGACCTGCATGGGCCACCACAAAAACCATGTCACGCCCCAGTCCCAAAATACCGAGGGACTAGACACGTGGCAATGGCCAGCAATACGCACCGATGGACAACCCAATTTAATGGATCCATCAGGGCATACTTAAGCTGTAGTACAACAATAAGGGTCTAGATATACTAATCTCATCCACAGAAATGAATACAACAATATCAGAATCATAAAGAAAGATCAATCTCAATATAATATAAACTCGGGAAAATAACCCGATAATGAGTCTGAATACATCTGTCAAGATACAAGAATAAAGATAACCACAACAAATACTGAGTATGGAACAGTATATACTCAGAAGATACCCTCGGTGATCACGCGTCTACTGGATCTGGTACTGCTCCAATGTCTGCTCCTGATAATGCTCCTGCTCCATAAACCTCTGGATCGATCTTGTCTGCAATATCTGGGGACATAATCCGGATCCAGGTCCTCAGGGGACAGCAAGGTACAGAAAATACAAGCCAAAATAAATGCAGTAATGAAACAAATAGGGTAAATATATAACCAGCTAAGTGATATGCAAGTTGAGAACATTATTCCATACTCGGGCTGAGACTACTACAGGATCAGTGTCGGAGAAACCCATAGCAGTATTTTCTCGAAGGGCCAGAACTGGTGCCATAGCTCTGTGTCAGAGACTAAGACACATCCAGATGTCAATATATAATATAATCAGCCTTTCATATGGTAATACTCTCCCCACCCAATGAAATCTCACGTCTCATGTCCATGACACGCAGGATCAAGACTAATGCAACAAGTCATACTATATCTAAGAATATAATGTCCAAGTCCTGTATCCTATACAGAATCCCCACGAATATCTCGGGAAAATCCTGTCTCATGAATAGTGTCAAGTGTCCTGAGTCAAGCGTACTTGGTAAGACAAGTACGAGAATATATAGTGTCGCGAATGTCCATCTCTAGATGACCGTACCAACACCGCGTACGGTGTTGGCACCCGACTAATAATCGGACGCTAAGTACGTCACACGGTCCTAGGTTAAGCATGCTCAGCAATAAAATGAAGCAAGAAAAATGTGTAACAATACTGCAGAGTTTGGCAAGGTACACTTGCCTGGTAAGGAAGCTGCGATGTACCAATAACCTGCTCCAGAAGTCGCGCAGAACAAATCCAATATCCTATGTATTACAAATTTATCACGTCAAAAGATAATTTATTTTAATTTATTTAATTCTGGAATAGTTACTCTAAAATCTTATTTTAATCTTATTATTCTGATTTTTATGTTAATTCCTAAATTTTGTCCAAAGAAACTGAATTTTATCAACTCGAGACTCATGGCACGCAAATCGAGACGATCTGTTGACCGAAAAGTCAACCGACACAAACTCAACTTTCATGCATGATTTCCTGTAGATTTCAGCGTCAAAAATATGCTGGAATTTACGGCTCGTCCGAATTCAAATTCGTTTGGGAATTATGGCACATACAAATTTTGTATTGTGCATCGATGGTTAAATTCTAACCTAGAAGTTCTACAGAATTAACAGTATGTAAATACTTCAAATTAAATTCTGGAAAAAATATATGTCGATGATCTCGACATTAGCTTTCCGAAACTTTAAACGGTTCATGATTCTGATTCCTGGTTCTCCCGGAATCGCGAAAACATCGAAACACGTCTATTTTCGGATATGCTGTGCTCTACGAATTTTCCAGAATTTAATACTCATAATTTAGAAAAACAATTTATATAATCAGAAAGCTAACCTCATTATCGTTCTAACAAAAAAAACTAGGCCTCGTTTGGAGTCCGGAGCTAGGAGATATCGTCTTTTTAATTCGTCATAACTAGTAGAAAGTGAGGCTGAATTTATGACGAATTTTGACTATTTTTGGACGAAAAAGAGAGGAATTTGGGAAAAAATATGAAGGATGAGGTATTTATAATGGTTGAGACTACTTAATTAATTACAACTAGGATTGGTTAATTTGGATAGGATTATGATGAATTTAAATAAGGATATGATATACATTAAGTTGTATTCCTAGTAGGTTCATGATTTGAATTAATTTAAAGTAGAGTTTGAATCTATCTCAATAATTTATAATCTTGAATATAATTAAATATAATACAAATAATTTATAAAATCTTATTAATATCTATTAACACTAAATTAGCATATATCTAATATTAAGACTATATATATCCAAATAAATCCTAATTAATTTCAAAAATCTAAAATAACCTAAAAATGATTCTAAATAAATATTTATATAAGTAAATATATCAAGAAATTCATTTGCTAATTAAATAACAGAATACTCTAAAGAAATTCAATACCTATAATAATATAAAATATACACAAAATATCTATTTTGGGTGAGGGGGTTTACAATGTGAATGGCCAAACCAAGGCACCTGAAGATCACTCCTCACAGGAGTTTGTTGTGTGAGAAATCGTCAACAATGTTGTTGCTGGGCCTCATTGACCGACCAAATGTCGGACAACGTGGAAGCAATGGAGGGTGCTGATGATATTTGAATGACGCTGGAGGATATGTACTCAGGGTCGGGCAACTCTATGAGGGTCTTCCAACTACAAGAACTTGATACGGTGGTCCAAGAAGATCACACAATCTCTGAGTATGCGGCCATGTTGAAGAAGTATTGGTCAGATCTCGACCACTATGATCCCATTGGTGTGGAGGATGAGCAAGTGGAACCGACATTTGCGAAACATTATAAGAAGTTCATGGAGTATGTTTCGCGACAGAGGATGATGAAGTTCCTGAAGGGGCTGAACCCAGCATTCGAGCAGATAAGGAATGTCCTACTTGCACAACCTGGACTACCATCACTGGAGGAGGCCATAGCTGTTATGGCACAAGAAGCGGCACGACTGAAGCTAATACCTAGCACCACTAGCTCTCTGGAGAAAAAATCAGCTCTAGCAGTGTTTAACCTAAGCCCTTCCGGAGGGGGAGAGTGCTACAACTGTGGAGAACCTGGACATTTTATCAGATTCTGTACGAAGCCTCTAAGAGGCCAGTCCAGCGGCCGCAGACGTAGCCGTGGAGGGCGTAGTGGTGTCAGAGGAGGCTATGTCGGAGGCAGAGGTAATTATTCTGGAGGGCACAAGACAAACCTGACAGATGGGAAAAATGAGAGTCAGTCATCCTATATGACCCATACTGAGAGAGAAATGCTAGAAATGTGGAGCATGAAGCTTCGAACCAGCGACAGTTGAGCCAATACCACTGGGGCCTCGACTCCAACCACCTTCGGGGGTAACCTCACCTACTATGTCCATTCAAGCACATGTATACCTGCTCATGCCCTTGTATCTACCCGCATACCAGGAAATCTAAATTGGATAATGGACTCTGGGACATCCCGCCATGTCACGGGTGCTCATGATGAGTTCCAAGATTACACTCACCTGGCAACGCCTAAAAGCATCCACACTGTTGATGGTACTGCTGGACCCATTGTGGGTAAAGGCACGGTTGAATACACCCCTTCCATGACTCTTATTGATGTCTTGCAAGCTCCATATTTTTTTGTTAATTTATTGTCCATTAGTGCCGTTGTTCTTCAACTTAATTGTGTTGTTTCCTTTGACATTCCTAAGGTAATTTTTCAGGAGAAGGGAACGGGGAGACGGTTGGAGACTGACACTTGGCATAAAGGGCTATGGTACTTGGACAGAGGTGGGCTGGATGCAGCACTGACATCACTGGTAGATGAAGCACAACAGGAGGAGCCGCGAAGGACTGTAGAAGCAAAATTATTACTCCAACATCAGCGTATGAGAAACTATTCATTCAGTCTACTAAGTTGGATGTATCCCTCTATGTATTAAAATGCTAATGAACAAAAGTTGGTTTGTGATGCTTGTGAACTTGAAAAACATACCAGAAGCTTGTATGTGAGTTTCGTAAATAGAAGTTTAGCTGCTTTTGATATGATATATTCTGATGTGTGGGGGCCTTGTCCTACAACTACTATTAATGGTTTTAAGTGGTTTGCCAACTTTATTGACTGCTACACTCGTGTCACCTAGGTATATCTAATGAAGAGTAAGAGTGATGTATTCGCATGCTTTCAAGATTTTCATCGCAGGGTTACAACACAATACGGTGCTAACATGAAGACTTTAAAATTTGACAATGGGCCAACAAGACTATTGAAGAATACTTATCAGCCCATAGGATACAACATCAGACTTCATGTGCCTATACACCAGCTCAGAATGGAGTGGCGGAGCGGAAGAGTAGGCACCTGTTAGAAGTGGCACGATCAATGATGTTTGCTATAAATGTTCCTAAACACTTGTGGGGACATGCCGTGTTGACGGCTGCATATCTCATTAACATGATACCCTCTCAGGTGTTAGGATGGAAGACATCGTTTGAACTGTTTACAGGTGAGAACAATTACATTGTTCCCCCAAAGGTATTTGGATGTGTCTGCTTTGTGAAGGATAATAGGCCTGCGGTGGAAAAGTTGGATCCTCGGACAGTGAAGTGCGTCTTTGTTGGCTACTCAGGGACTCAGAAGAGATACTCTTGCTGGAGTCCTGTGGAATGAAGGCTCTTTGTGAGCATGGACGTTACATTCAGAGAGATGGAACCATAGTACCACAATGGTTCAGGTGAAGGCTCCCCATTTCGTGACACCTAACACATGAGGTGTTCGGAGTGAGGAGGAGATGGGCCCAAGCGTGATTGTCGAGTCAGTTCCATACCCAATGATAGAAGTTGGTCCAAGGGAACAAGAGGAACATAACAAGGGGGAGGAAAGTGACGAGGAAGCTCACAATAAGGAGGAAGAAAGTGATGTTGCAGTACATGGGGAGGAACGGACTACAAGAAAATCTACAGAGCTTCAAGTCTACAGAAGGAGAAAGCAGCAGTCCACTACTGTGCCTATTGTCCCTACTGTGCCATGTCCTCCGCCTAACCTTGTCCCAATTCCTGAAGATACACCTCCCGCACCAGATTCCTCTGATTCGGATGTGGATCTCTCTGATTTGGATGGTATGATCTCTCCTCCTTGTCCTTCTCCTATTCCCTTAAGAACTTCTCGCAGTAATGCGAGAAGATTCCCTAATCGTTATGGTTATGAACATGATATCGTCCATTTTTTATCCTACTCTAATCTATTCCCTACTTATGGAGCATTCATTGCATCGTTAAGACACCACCTCTTTGCCTAAGTGTTGGCAGGAAGCGAAGGAAGATCAGAGGTGGAAAGCTGCAATGTTGGAGGAACTTGGGGCACTTGAAAGAAATGGGATATGAAAATTTGTTCCATTACCTAAAGGAAAGAGAGCGGTTGGATGCAAATGGATCTTCATAAGGAGACGCCAGAAGAAAATGTGGAGCGATACAAGGCAAGATTGGTTGCAAAGGGATTCACTCAGTCCTATGTCATCGACTATGATGAGACATTTGCTCCAGTAGTAAAGATGAGCACTATAAGAACCCTAGTTTCTCTTGCAACAAACCATGTGTGACAACTTCATCAATTGGATGTAAAGAATATCTTTCTTTATGGAGATATACAAGAGGAAGTATACATGGAGACGCCCCCAGATTTTTGCACGAAGCAGTCAACATGAAATGTGTGTAAGCTGAAGAAATTACTGTATGGACTCAAGCAATCTCCTCGGCCTAGTTTGAAAGATTCAGGAAGGCTGTCACAGGCATGGGGTACACCCAGACCAAATCAGATCACACGGTCTTCTTCCGACATGCGAGAGGCCACGTCACCATACTTGCAGTATATGTAGATGATATAGTGATCATATGTGATGAGGAGGAGATTACCCAGCTGAAGTCAAAGCTTGCCAAAAAATTTGACGTAAAGGACTTGGGAATGATGAGGTATTTTCTCAGGATCGAGGTGGCTCGAGGAAGAGATGGGATCGTCCTCTCTCAGAGGAAGTATGTACTAGATCTGCTCACTGAAACTGGTATGCTGGGATGTCGATCAACAGTCACTCCAATCGATCAGAAAGATAAGTTGGGGGTAGAGACATGAGAGCCGGTTGATCGTGAGAGATATGAGAGACTTGTAGGCAGATTGATTTATCTAGGCCACACTCGCCCTGATATCTCATTTGCTGTGAGTGTAGTGAGTCGCTACATGCATGATCCAAGGAAGAGCCACATGGATGTAGTTTTTCATATTCTGAGATATCTGAAGGGGGCTCCTGGAAGAGGGCTATGGTTCAAGAACAATAGACACGTGGGTGTTGAGGGATACTGCGATGCAGATTGGGCAAGCTGCATGGACGACAAAAGGTCTACCTCAGGTTACTGTGTCTTTGTGAGGGGTAACCTAGTCTCATGGAGAAGCAAGAAAGTCTGTGGTAGCACTATCGACCGCTGAAGCAGAATATAGAGCTATGGCTCTGGAAATGTCAGAGTTGTGGGTAAAAGCACTGCTGACAGTGTTGAAGCTGGACCAGGGAACACCATTGCGCCTTCTGAGTGACAGTCAAACTGCACTAAGTATAGCTAACAATCCAGTTTAGCATGACAGAACAAAGTACATCGAGATCGACCGGTTCTTCATCAAAGGGAAGCTAGAGAAAGGGATATTAAAGCTCAATCATGTTCGCTCAGAAAAGCAAGTCGCAGATTGTTTTACTATGGGTCTTAATGCATTGAGTCTTTCTAAACTATGTGACAAGATGCGGATGATTGATATCTATCGTCCATCTTGAGGGGAGTATTGGGAGTATTAAAGGGTTTGTCCCACATGGAGTAGAGTAGTAGAGGGGTTAATCTCTTCTATATATGTAGCTCCACATCAATAATAAGCAAGCCAAGTATTCTACTAAATATCTGTTGAGAGTATTAGTGGGTGTTTAGTCAAACATCTAATATAATAGTAGAGAGAGGGGTTAGCCTCTCCTATATATATATAGCCCCACCCATCAATAAAATTAAGTCAAGTATTCTACTAAATTCTTCTTGGTATCAGAGCCAGGTTCCTCCTAACCTTAACCCTAGCCGCCCACAGCCCCCCAACCGTCGACCTCTCACCTCCGCCCCCACCCTGCCCGTCTCCACAGCCACCTGCCTCCCTCTCATCTCCGTCCCGCTACCCTTTCCAACCGCTGCCCGCCCACAGTCGTCGCCCGTCTCCCCTCTCCCCTCCCCTCCTTGTACTCCTCCTTCTCCTTCTGCTTTGTTGGAATCGAGATTCTGGAAGGCAAACTTGTTTGCTGAAGCTTCTAGATCTCGATTATAACTTTTGGGCCGACAGAGGGTAGACTGTAAAGTTTATCAGAAGCTCTGTAGGCCTTGTTCATTCATCTTCGTTGGAATCGCGATTCTAGAAGGCAAACTTGTTTGCTGAAGCTTCCAAATCCCGATTACAACTTTTGGGCCAACATAGGGTAGACTGCAAGTTTATCAGAAGCTCTGTTGGCCTTATTCTTCTCGTCGGGCTATGCAGCTACGGGTCGCAGCCATGCACTGGACATGAGCAATGACTCTCAAGGACACCGCTGTCGCTGAAGGAAGAACAGTAGATATGGTGAGAACGACGATCAAGATCTAGATCCGCCATCGCCTTGCTGATGGAAGAGGAGGAGAAGACGATGGAGACGATCTACGGCAAGTTGACGGCCCAAGAGATACAGGCTTTGGTGGACGATCTCTTCTCCAGGAGGCTAACCGAGACTAGCTCCCATGCTGCACACGCAGATGTGGATCCTGTCCCATTCAAAATAGGAAAGTTGGAGAAACTAGAGGTAAAGTTGGAGGGTACTTATCTTATAACTACTTGAAGTGGTCGCGTCAAGCGATGCGAACTCTGAAGGCAAGGGGCTTGGTGGGCTATGTGAATGGCCAAACCAAGGCACCTGAAGATTACTCCTCACGGTAGTTTGTTGTGTGGGAAATCGTCAACATTGTTTTAGCTGATGACTAACAACATCGTTGACCGACCAAGTGTCAGGCAACGTGGAAGCAATGGAGAGTGCTAGTGACATTTGGATGACGCTGAGAGATATGTACTGAGGGACGGGCAATCTTATGAGGGTCTTCCAATTACAGGATGAACTTGATAATGTTGTCCAAGAAGATCACACCATTTCTGAATATGATGTCCTGCTGAAGATGTATTGGTCAGATCTCGACTACTATGATCCTATTGGCATGGAGAATGAGCAAGTGGAACCAGCATTTGCGAAACATTATCAGAAGTTCATGGAGTATGTCTCGCGACAAAGAATAATGAAGTTCTTGAAGGGACTCAACCCAACATTCGAGCAGAGGAGGAATGTCCTACTTGCACAACCTAGACTGCCATCGCTGGAGGAGGCCATAGCTGCTATGGCACAAGAAGAGGCACGACTGAAGCTGATGTCTAGCACCACTAGCTCTTCGAAAAAAATCGGCTCTAGCAGTTTTTAACCCAAACCCTTCCGGAGAGGTACGGTGCTACAACTGTGGAGACCCTGGACACTTCATCAGATTCTGTACGAAACTCCTGATAGGCCAGTCCAGCGGCCGGGGACGCAGCCGTGGAGGAGGTAGGGGTAGCAGAGGAGGCTATGCGGGTGGCAGAAGTAATCATTCTGGATGGCACAAGGCAAACCTGGTAGAAGAGGGAAGTGGGTGTCGGTTATCCAATATGACCCCTAGTAAGAGGAAAATGCTAGAGATATGGAGAAGCATGAAGCTTGGAACCAGCGACAGTCGAGCCAACACCTCTGGGGCACAACTCCAACCCCCTCTGGGGTAACATCACCTACTATGTCCATACAAGCACAAGTATATCTGCTCATGCCCTGGCATCTATCCACAGACCAGGTTGGATAATTGACTCTGGGGCATCCCGCCATGTCACGGGTGCCCATAATGAGTTCCAAGATTACACTCACCTGACGCCGCCTGAAAGCATTCAAATTGCCGATGGTACGACTAGACCCATTATGGGTAAATGCACAGTTGAATGTACCCCTTCCATAACCCTTACTGATGTCTTGCATGCTCCAACTTTTCCTGTTAATATATTGTCCATTAGTGCCATTATTCTTCAACTTGTGTTGTTTCCTTTGACATTTCTGAGATGATTTTTCAGGAGAAGGGAACGAGGAGACGGTTGGGGACTGACACTTGGCATAAGGGACTATGGTACTTGGACATGGGTGGGCTGGACGCAGAACTAGCGTCACTGGTGGAAGAAGCACAACCGAAGGAGCCGCAAAGAACTGTGGAAGCAGAGTTATTACTTCAACATCAGCGCATGGGATACTCGTCATTCAGTCTACCGAGTCGGATGTATCCATCTATGTATCAAATGACTAATAAACAAAAGTTTGTTTGTGATGCTTGTGAGGTTGGGAAACATACCAGAAGCTCTTATGTGAGTTCTGGAAATAGAAGTTTAGCTGCGTTTGATATAATACACTTTGATGTGTGGGAACCTTGTCCTACAACCGCGGTTAATGGTTTTAAATGGTTTGTCACCTTTATTGATTGCTACACTCGTTTTACATGAATATATCTAGTGAAGAGTAAGAGTGATGTCTTTGCATACTTTCAAGATTTTATTGCAGGGTTACAACACAGTACAGTGCTAAAGTAAAAATTTTAAGATTTGACAATGGACAAAATACACCAATAAGGCTATTGAAGAGTACCTATCAGCCCATAGGATACAACATCAGGCTTCGTGTGACTATATACTAGCACAAAATGGCGTGGAAGAGCGGAAGAACATGCACCTGTTGGAAGTAGCACGGTCAATGATGTTTGCCATGAATATTCATAATCACTTGTGGGGGCATGTGGTGTTGACGGTTGCATATCTCATCAACATGATGTCCTCTCAGGTGCTAGGATGGAAGATACCGTTTGAGATGCTTACAGGAGAGAATAAGTACATTGTTCCCACAAAGGTTTTTGGATGTGTATGCTTTATGAAAGATAACAGGCCTGCGGTGGAAAAGCTGGACCCTCGGGCAGTGAAGTGCGTCTTTGTTGGCTACTCAGGAACTCTGAAGGGATACTCTTGTTGGAGTCCGGTGGAGCGAAGGCTCTTTGTGAGCATGTTACGTTACATTCAGAGAGCTGGAACCATACTATCACAATGGTTCAGGTGAAGGCTCCGCATTTTGTGACATATCTAACACAAGAGGTGTTAGGAGTGAGGGGGAGATAGGCCCAAGCATGATTGTCATGTCAGTTCCATGCCCAATGATGAAAGCTGGTCCAAGGGAACAAGGAGGAGATAGCGAGGGTGAGGAAAGTGATGATGATACATACAATCCGGAGGAAGAAAGTGATGCTGCAGTGCAGGTGAGGAGCAATCTGCAGAGCTCCAAGTCTAAAAAAGGAGAAAGCAACAGTTCCCTACTGTGCCTATTGTCCCTACTGTGCCATATGTCTCGTCTAACCCTGTCCCAACTCTTGAAGATGCACCTCCTGCACCGGATCACTCTGATTCGGATGCAGATCCCTCTGATTCGGATGGTATGATCTCTCCACCACTGCCTCATACTCCCTTAAGGAGATCTTCTAGCAGTAATGCTGGAAGAGCCCATAATCGTTATGGTTATGAACATGACATTGCCAATTTTTTATCCTACTATAATATATCCCCTACTTATCGAGCATTCATTGCATCGTTAGACACCACCTCTTTGCCTAAGTGTTAGCAGGAAGCGAAGGAAGATCCAAGGTGGAAAGCTGCAATGTTAGAGGAACTTGGGGCACTCGAAATAAATGGGACATGAGAGGTTGTTCTATTGCCTAAAGAAAAGAGAGCAGTTGGATGCAAATGGGTCTTCATAGTAAAGGAGACGCCAGAAGGTAAGGTGGAGCGGTACAAGACAATGTTGGTTGCAAAGGGATTCACTCAATCCTATGGCATCGACTATGATTCGACATTTGCTCCGGTGGCAAATATGAGCACTGTGAGAACATTGGTCTCTCTTGCAGCAAACCATAGGTGGCAGCTGTATCAATTGGATGTAAAAAATATTTTTTTTCATGGGGATCTGCAAGAGGAAGTATATATGGAGACCCTCCTGGGGTTGTGCACAAAACAGTCGACGGAAAATGTGTGCAAGCTGAAGAAATTACTGTATGGACTCAAGCAATCTCCTCGAGCCTGGTTTGATAGATTTAGGAAGGCTATCACAGGCATGGGATACCGCCATACCAATGCAAGTCACACAGCCTTATTCCAGCATGCAAGAGGCCACATCACCATACTTGCTGTGTATGTGGATGATATAGTGATCACAGGTGATAACGATAAGGAGATCACCCAGCTAAAGTTAAAACTCGCCAAGGAGTTTGAAGTGAAGGACTTGGGAATGATGAGGTATTTTCTCGGGATCGAGGTGGCTCAAGGAAGATATGGGACCGTCCTCTCTCTGAGAAAGTATGTACTAGACCTGCTCACAGAGACTGGTATGCTGGGATGTCGATCGGCAGTCACTCTGATCGATCAGAAAGATAAGTTGGGGGCAGAGGCAGAAGAGCCTGTTGATCGTGAGAGATATCAAAGACTTGTAGGCAGATTGATTTATCTAGGCCACACTCGTCCCGATATCTCATTTATTGTGAGTGTAGTGAGTCTCTATATGCATGATCCAAGGAAGGGTCACATTGATGCAGTTTTTCGTATCCTGAGATATTTGAAGGGAACTCCTAGAAGAGGGTTATGGTTCAAGAAAAATAGACACCTGGGTGTTGAGGGGTACTATGATGCAGATTTGGCAAGCTGCATGGATGCCAGAAGATCTACCTCAGGGTACTGTGTCTTTGTGGGGGGTAACCTAATCTTATGGAGAAGCAAGAAACAGTCTGTGGTAGCACGATCGACTGCTGAAGCAGAATATAGAGGTATGACTCTGGGAGTGTCAGAGTTGCTGTGGGTAAGAGCATTGCTGACTGAGTTGAAGCTGGACCAGGGAACACCGTTGCGTCTTCTGAGTGTCAAGCTGCAATAAATATAGCTAACAATCCAGTCCATCATGACAGAACTAAGCACATCGAGATCGATTGGTTCTTCATCAAAGATAAGCTAGAAAAATGGATATTAAAGCTCGATCACGTTCGCTCAGAAGAACAAGCTGCAGATTGTCTTACTAAGGGTCTTAATTCATCGAGTCTTTCTAAACTATGTAACAAAATGGAAATAATTGATATCGCCCATCTTGCACGGGAGTGTTGAGAGTATTAGTGGGTGTTTAGTCCCATATCTAGTAGAATAATAAAGAGAGGGGTTAGCCTTTCCTATATATGTAGCCTCACCCATCAATAAAATTAAATCAAGTATTCTACTAAAATCTTCTATATCTATTATATATTTCCTTTCCTTCGAGGATATATTCTTTTCCTTGATCGTTATGTTCTGGGTTCATTCCTCATCCAACACCAACAGGAGGAACCATCCCTTCCTGTCCCATACATTAAGTATGTTCAGCCATCAAATATGTATTCTCCAGTAGATATTTTTGCATGTCCTTCATGACCTATACATTAGTGGTAGTAAGTTGAAGCAGTGAGCATACTGTTTTGATGCTCCAATAAGAGGATGCCAGGATTATCTTTTAATACATTTAAGACCTTACCAAGTGTTTTGGACTCGATGTTTCTTCCGGTAAGTACTCCGTTTTCTAGTTGCAATAGTGGTAGTTTATTGAATTAGGTATATATTTTTAGAAAATGGAACCAAGCACATTATGTGAAGAGTAAACATATATGATATACTTGGACTGCTTTGGGAATTTGGACTAGTCATTATTTTCATTGGACTCGTGTGATTGACCCTTATAAGCCAGAAACTCCTAGGAAGTCAATGAATCTCAGTAAGAACCTCAATTCGACGGTTCTTACTTGGAAGCTCGTTTTCCGATGACGGGAGATCGCTTCTTCGACGACACGAGTGCTTCCTATAATATGATCATAATTTTAAAAGAGGAGATACATTTTGGAAAGAAAGTTAGAAAAAAAATTAATACACATTTATCAAAGTATCAAGAAACTAAAGATTACTTACCTTGACATAATAAAAAATCAACATGCGAATAATCTCTATGTAACTTTGTACTGAACTTTATAAATTCTAATAAATGTTAAGATATTTATATGTTTTGATAACAATAATTAATAAACATACAATTTTTATTAGCGCACGCTCCCATCACGCTCTCAACTTTAAACTCTTTTAAGTAGTCGCGTTCCTCCGCTCCTGCCCCCGCTTCCGTCCCCGCTCCCGCTTCTAGCTTCTAAGGATTGACCACCGATTGGTCCTTGCCTACTTGGTATTTGCTGAAGTCCGAGTTGTCTGTTAACTAATTAGATGAGGATGTGTCGTATGCACATCCGATCCATCTTAACATTTTGATGAGTAGATTAATGGACAACAATCCCTTCTCTAGACGCTCTTTCTTTCTTACTATGAGGGCTAGCCCGGCGCGACGGTAAGGCTTGCTTCTTGCATTATGGAGGATGCATATTCGAGTTATGGAAACAATCTCTCCATATATGATATATATGGGGGTAAGACTATATATCTTGACCCTCCCCATACCTTGCTTAAGCAGGATCCTTGTGACACTGGGGACGCCCTTCTTTCTAACCAACATTATAACTATAAAAGATTAAAAGGAGAGAGAGGGCCAGTGAAGCACAAAAGAAAGTAGGACCAAGATATTGTTGATTTTTTCTACTAGACAATGTAATGGAGAATGCTAAACAATTTTAGAAGAGTGGTAAATGTCCTAAAGCAAATAAACTGTATAATCTTCTATAAGATAACTAGTTTGGCTTTTCGTGAAGTCTATGATGTACTCTTCTTCAGTTATGGCAAATAATTTAAGGTATCATGATAATTATGACATACAACTTCAAATTGCATGTTTTTTGCATCTGAAATAATGATAATTATGACCTAATGAATAACTTCAGAATCACCATTATTGGATTAAGTTAGGAAGAACATGATAAATTTATTTTGTTAAACATGTTCATTATTAATCACCCGGTCCTGTTATCCTATGCATGTGTTCTTTCCTTTCGTCTTTGGTCCTATGGTCTTCAGGTTTGTGTTAATCTATTAAACTATGTGTAGGTTTGATAAAAGGATCACTAAATTTGCTGAAGAAAAATTCCGAAGAGATGGTATTGATGTGAAAACAGAGTTTAAAGTAGTCAAGGTGTCTGATAAGGACATCACCATGACAAACAAATCAACTGGAGAGGTTTCTGTACCGTATGGAATGGCTGTCTGGTCTACTGGTATTGGCACGCGTCCTGTCATGATAGACCTGATGAAACAGATTGGCCAGGTTATTCATGGACCCTTGTTTTTGGGCATATGCCTTTAAAAAATTTCAGTTCCAACTTTTGACAATATAGTCTTCTATTAAACGTTTTTGCATTTCTTCCTATCCACCTGTACAGGCTAATCGGCGTGTGTTGGCAACTGATGAATGGTTGAGGGTCCGAGGATGTGATGGTGTGTATGCACTTGGTGACTGTGCGTCAATAAGTCAACGGAAGGTCATGGTATGTGCTGTGAGATTGTATCATGTACTAATCCAAGTATATTATGGATGTTCATATAATATGGTTGAATTGAACTCAATATGCCTGCTGGTTAATGACTGAAGCATGATCTATGTGGTGTATATATAAAACAACTATAAGTACTGTAACCATTACATTTCAGCATGAGATATTTCATCAAATTTTGATTGGTAATGGACTAATTGTATACAATTTGTGTCATACCTATCAGTTTGTATACTTGTGCTGTGCATTTTGAAATGGAAAATATGTAGCCTGATCCATAAGGGGTCCTGTTGAACATAATAAAGACAAAAAATAAATTCTTGTTAAGATCCAGAGAAAACCTGCTACTATACCATGTTAGAAAGAGAGATGAATGCTTTAGTCATGGGGGTATTGATCCCATACCCCTTATTGTTATGATGAGGATTGACGTCCTATATTACATTAAACTTGTGGGACTAGAAGACACTGACTAGTAAAGAAATGGAAAATAAAAAAATAATACTCTCGTATACAAGCACGGTTCCTGTTTATCACCATTCTTATTCCCTCCATTAATCTAGTAGGCATTGTTCAAACGTCAAGATCTTCACCATATTCCCCAAAAAAAAAAAATCAAAAGCCAAAACCTAAAGAACTTTAGGACCTGATGTGCCCAAACAAAACAAAGAAAGAACATGTCATCTTTTACCTCCTTAATACTAAAAGAAGTCTCTTCTTTTAGTAGGTCTGTGGTTTCTCTTTATTTTGACCAAATCAATAACCTGAGTAAGTATTCTAATTGTTTTTTCTTCTTTATTTCTGAACTATAATAATATCTCAATGATTTGACGAACTTCTAATACGAAGTTTGGTTGTTATTTTTTCCAACCTAATCACCTAAAGAGAAGTTTTAATTTGTCTTAATCTGTACTCACCATAATATTCTCAAAGGTTGGGCAGAGCCACTCACTTTGTTATTTTTCTGATTTATGAGTTAACATTTGATATTGAGATTGATAACCGCAATTATAACGAAGCCTTTATTCAGGATTACATCATTCCTTTTCGTCTATTAAGATCTATCAAGGGCCATCACCTCTATAACTAGTTTTTTTAGTGTACTATTCCATGAAATATATGTTAATCCCCTTGGCTATATTAATTTAAATTCTGTTTACAGGAAGATATCTCAGAAATTTTCAAGGTAGCTGACAAAGACAATTCTGGAACTTTAACTGTGAAAGAGATCCAAGATGTTTTACAAGATATCTGCGTAAGGTATCCTCAGGTGGAACTCTATTTGAAGAGCAAGCAAATGAGAGGCATTGTAGATCTATTGAATGATTCCAAAGGCAATGCTGTGAAGGAATCTGTTGAACTGGATATAGAAGAGTTTAAAAATGCTCTTGCTAATGTGGATTCACAAGTTAAGACTCTTCCTGCAACTGCTCAGGTAATTCACTAGTATCATGAGGAGGAACTAACTTTAGTGAACTTTCAGATATAAATAATCTCCATGTCTCTTCTCATACTTTCTTCCTTGTCAATAATATGCCAGGTTGCCGCACAGCAAGGCAATTATCTTGCTAGATGTTTTAATAAAATGAACTACAGTGAAGAAAATCCTGAAGGTCCCATTCGTATTAGAGAAACTGGTCGTCACCGGTTTCGCCCCTTCCGGTGCCATTATCTCCCTTCTCCTTTTATAGATCTTACCTATGTTTATTCTGTTGTCACACACACACACACACACACACACACACACACACACACACACATATATATATAGGTAATTATCCATGATTGCTCCCACCGGGATTCGAACTCCACCCGCTCGGATCTTATGCATCCACACTAGCCACTTGAGCTAGAGATCATTGGATATATATATATATATATATATATATATATATATATATACAAAAATGCTCTAAAACCATCCGGCTGCTTTTATATTATAGAACCATCCGATGTATCATGGGTTGGATTGAGATTGAGTGGTTGAGATTAAAATGTGTAGACCCCACCACTTTTTAATATCAACCACTCAATCTCAATCAAACCTATGTAAGATAGGGTGGTTCTAGAGTACTGAATATATATATATATATATTCCGTTTATCCTTATATGGGTAAACGAGATATGAGCCACAAGCTTATATTACTACATGAGTCAATGCACATGTGGACCAATAGGAATGGAGTGTACTAGTGCACACGGGATGTAGGAGTCAATTCCTATTGGTTCACATGTGCATGGCTCATGTAGGAATATGAGTCTTATTTTGATTTTTTTTAATCTCTGTAGAAGCATGAAATCTTTAGGCCGCATAGAGCTCATGTCCCCTCGGAGCCGCATAAGAGAATCATTTATGTGGCCAGATGGAAGTCGCATAAAGAGCCCTCGACACAACCTTCAATGTCTGACATAAAGTTTTGAGCACCTCGAGACTCGTGCAAAGGGCAGTATGCAAAAAGACAGTCACATCACACATTAATGGTCTCGACAGACGTGCCATGGCACGTGTCCTCCCCTATGCGGCTTCGGTCTTATGCGGTTTGGTCATCTTATGCGGCTACAGTCCCCATGCGGCTTAGTCATCATATGTAGCTACAGTCCCCATGTGGCTTAGTCATCATATGCGACTACAATTTCCATGCGGTCTAGTCATCATATGCGGCTACGGCCCCATGCTGCCTCGTCAACATGCGGCCAGAGTGTCCATCTGACCAAAGCCAAACAAGGGCACGTATGCGACTACAAGACCCATGCGGCCTCGCCATTATGCGGCCAGAGTGTCCTTTCGACCAAGGCCCAAACGAGAGCACCTATGCGACTACAAGACCCATACGGCCTCGCCAACATGCGGCTAGAGCGTCCAGACGACCAAAGGCCAAACGAGAGCTCGTATGCGACCGCGACAATATGTGGCCAAGTTGCTATGCGGCCTCCAGCTCACAAGATCTTTCCGTTACAACTGTAGAGATCTTCGCACAGTTGGTGCTGACTACGTGTCCCGCTGACCAAGTCACGCTCACAACTGGTTGATAACAACCCGAGATCTCTTCAACAACATATCTCAACCAAGACCACGTGGCAATCGGACCATGGCATGCGGCGACAGTTGCAACCGCATTCTATTGAAGGAGCCTTATGCGGCCACGAAACAGAGGCATATGCGGCACCCATAGACCATCAACACGATGGCTATAAATAGGAGCAACTTGAACGTTCTACGGACTGGTTTTTTTCTTCTGTTTCAGAGAAAGAGCATACCACCTGCGGCCAATACAGAGAGCATACCGAGAGGAGCGAAGAGAGAACGTGAGCTTCTTCCCCCTGCATCGGATCGTCAACGGAGTAAATGAGACGCCATAGCATTCCTTGTCCATTGCCACACCTCAGATCAAAAAATATTGTACTTAGATTGAACGTCCAGGACCTCTTTGTACTTTCTTTCGTTTGTTAGTTAAATCAAGCTCTTTTAGAACTTTCAAATTTAATGGCGGACATGA
The DNA here is from genome assembly GCA_036927795.1 of Iris macrosiphon. Classification (NCBI taxonomy): domain Eukaryota; kingdom Viridiplantae; phylum Streptophyta; class Magnoliopsida; order Asparagales; family Iridaceae; genus Iris; species Iris macrosiphon. The sequence continues at coordinate 201,023,705 of JAYESA010000006.1, forward strand.
TGGCGATTCTGCTGGGGATGTCTTTCTCCTCTGATGAGAAAGTTGTGGAACAATCCGACGCGGCCAAGCTCGGGTCCACTCAAAGGATGCTGGTGGTCCGTTTCTACCAGCATGCTTTCGAGGACATGCTCTCCGGGGACAGCGCGAGTCATTCTCTGAGGCAAGCAAAGCCCAAGAAGGCCTGCAGGACGCGGGTAGCAAAGGCCGCCGCGTCTCACCCAATTGCGGAGCAGGCGCTCCCCGTCTCTCTCTGCCGCAGGGATCGCACATCATCCGTCCACTGCTTACGTGGCAGCCTCTTCCAACCAGAAGGATGCTCACCACTTGAAGACCTACAGGACATAGGTAGAAAATGCCACCGCGCCTCACCCAACTACGGAGCTTGCGCTCCTCGCCTCTCTCCTTGTTGCTGAAGGCGCTCGCCAGGCGTCCACCCAGGTTGTCCATGCGACATCCTCGCCTGACGCAAAAAATGCTCAGCACCTAAACTCTGGCAGAGAAAAACACTACGATGCCAGATGTGCGGGTGCTGATGCAAGCTCTATGCGGCCAAAGAGGAGGCTGCATAAGACTCATTATGCGACATCGGTTGATGGCCGCAGGCAGATGCTCGCATGCGACTCAGGCAGCAGTCGAACCTTCATTTTTGATCGAATCTCACGCTGCGCTGACCCTATCCGCCATGCTGAGAATGGTGAAAATCCAAACTTGGACTCTTCGTACTATGCGCCTCCGGGTGCCAAGTCGAAGAAGTCTAGAGCAGTACGAGCTTGTAATGTTCAAGCAATTGTCCATTCGGCTGACCGTCGGAAGACACCGCTAACGGTTATGCGGGCCCCTGATGGAAAGCTGTATAAGACCGACTCGTGCGTCCAGCCATCATCGGCAAATGGACATGGTCCGTCTCATAAGTCTTCCACTGACGATCTGAGAAAAATTCTTGTACGAACCCAGATCAGGGAGCAAAAACAATGCCCACGCACCCGTGCACTCGGTCTTTCCGTGCTCACAAAATTGGTACAAAGGTGAGGCAGCCCTTGTCTGATTTGCGCAATGTGATCAATCACAAGCGCAAGGCGAGGGAGGCAGCTATGGCATGTGAAGTTTTCTCTCCAGGACATCACTGTGCCAAAATTATTATCAAATGTTGCTGCAACAAAGTGACAATACCTACAAGCAGGCAGTCAGCATTCCAACGACCGCACCCGAAGGCACCTATCCAGCAACAATCCAAAGATCAGGTGCAAATATCAGAAGAGGGGTTGCCCTTCGCCTCATGTTACTCAGTTCGGAAGGTCCCTTCCACCACAGGAGGAAGGATGTCCAGCACCTCCAGTCCGTCACTCTCAACCAACGCATTGAGAAGACGATTACCAGGAGGACCAGCAGTGGGACCTGCGGAAGGAGTTTTTCAGGGCACCCGCTCGAGGAAGAAGCTATCAGCTACTGGGATAGTAATCCCCCAGACCTATACGACAATCCGGCGTTCCGAGGAGATGATGATTCCCAAGGAACGGATACTGAAATCTCTGGGGGTAGCCACCCTCGGAAAGAAGACGCCGCTTCCTACGCTGGGGGTAGTACTCCCTCTGAGTCCGAACAGGACGCGACTGCCAACCTTCCCTGACGACTATTCGTTGCAAGAGTCCGAAACGGAAAGTGCTACGTCCACTGTCCCGTCCATCTCTCCTCCTGTAAGAATGACGTACATGGCGGGGGACGAGCATGAAGGCCTTAGTGATCGGCAGCACCTCAAGGTCCTCGAGGCCATGATGCAGACCATGAGCGAATCAATGCAAGCCCTGACTCAGGCAATGCTGGAGATTAAAGCGAACATGGCTTCCCAACCAGCAAGGACTTCTGGACAATCAAGCTTGGACCTTGGGGCCGGACTCCGACGCAACCGCTCCGCCAATAGTCGGAAATCACTCTGCCTGGTTTATCTGCCCCTTTCGCGGGAGACGAAGCCAAAGAAGCAATGAAAAAAATCCGGGGACTCCGGTCTCGCCTAGATTCTATGGGCAGCCGAGATTCACTGCGCGAGCTCGGGATACGACAACCGTACCCCCGCGAGTGGAGGGATGTTCTGTACCCGCCAAAGTGCAAGCCCTTCAACCTGAACCCATTCGACGGGAAGACTTCTCCCCGTCAATACATGAGCTATTTCGAGATGCAACGGGGCACCTACCTCATAGTGACACTCCTCACCAAGCTCTTCGTGGGGGCATTATCCGTGGTCGCATTCGACTGATTTTGCAGCCTACAAGACAACTGCATCTCGTCGTTTGACGACTTCAAGAGGCTTTTTCTCAAAAGATTTTATGACGGAGGGAGCGCATGACGATGTCTTCCCTGATGGATGTCAGTCAAGGGGAAAGGGAACTTGTCCGAAATTATATCGAGCGGTTCCAAGCAGCACTGAGATTGCCTCCAGGCAATCCTGAGTCCACACTCATGGACATGTGCCGCAGGAACCTACTGCCGGCAGTCAGCCTCTGGATAGACGACAGTCAATTCAAAGACTGGATATCATTTATCATCAACTCCGTCGGCGCTGAAAAGAAGGTCAAGGACGCCCGGCTCCTGGGAATATATATCTCTGTCGCTGACGACAGGGGGAAACGTCCCAACAATAACAACAGCGGCAACATCAGCCGCGAGGGAAAAGGGAAGCAGGCCCAGGTGGCCAACTTAACCAAGAAGCCCAAGCAAAAGCCGGTTGATGTCCCAAAGCCCCAGGAGCTTACTCCTTCGAAGATGACGACATCATGCCCGTCTTTGACGTATTAATGAAGGGTGGCAAGCTTCGGCTCCCCGACGTCAAGCGCCCTGTAGAGGCAGCCGAGATGAACAATCCAAAATACTGTTACTACCATCGCTACGTTCACCATGCGACGAAGGACTGCTACACCCTCAAGCGGTACATCCAACGCCTGCTTGACACCAAGGCCCTTACCTTGGACTTCGACGACAAGACAGTTGCCGCCAACATGATGTCCCTTCAGTTCGGTAACTTCTCCGCGACGGAAGCTCAGGACGGAGTCATTCCGATCCCGAGGGCAACAATGGAGGTAGTCAATCTTCCACCAGCTCGGGACCAAGCAGCCGGGCTGATACCTCTTACTACACTGGGTCCACCTGGATTTTGTTCCAGACTTGATGCAGCAAGTAGCGCCTTCCGCCGTCAAGTTTAAAACATGAAAAACTAAGTCCTGCCACATGGTTTCTCCCACCGCTGAGGAGGCCTGGGCAGGGGCAACCAGGTCGGGCCTTACCTACCAGCGAGATTACGAGACCCCCGGCGTCACTGCACCTCCAACTACTGCACCTGTCGTGTCTGATCCGGGCCCATCTCAACCCCCACCAGCGAACAAGTCCACACAAAAATAGGGTCACTTCGACAAGCCACTGCGTAAAGAAACGACTCAGGGACTGGAAAAGCCCTACAACTTTGACATCTTGGCTCAACTTGCCAATATCCCGGCAACGTTGTCACTGTTTGAGCTTCTCCGACTCTCCAGAGACATTCGAAATGCTCTAAGTGAGGCATTACAAAATGCCGACGCCTACCTGACACAAGTCAAGCCGTCAATAGAGGATCTTGCCGCACGCCCCCACTGCAACAATGTGACGGAAGCGGTGCCCAACATCACGTTTTTGCAACAGGACATGTTGCTAAAAAACAACCGGCATTGTCGTCCAATGTATTACACATGGTACATTGTTGCCATCAAGGTGGACCGGATGTACAACGATCCTGGTTCGTCAATCAGCATCATCCCACGGAGTCTGCTTCAGACCTTGGGCATTCCGATGCATCGCCTGGAGCCACCAATACTGTCATCACTGGCTTTAACGCAGGAAGGAGCTACCCTCTGGGCAAGATCTGCCTGATTGTCAAATTGGCGACTTGAAAACTGAGGTCACTTGCTATGTCATAGACGTGGACGTATCCTACAATGTCCTGCTATGACGGCCATGGATACACGAATACATGATCGTGTCATCAACCCTACACCAATGTCTAAAGTATGTGGACAATCATGGCACGGTCAAGAGGGAGTTCGCAGATGTCGATCCTTTCAAAGGGATCGAGGCCTACTACTCCGATGCACTCTTATACAAGCAAGTCCACCAAGATGAAGGTGGCAATGATGCTGACGATGAGGCAGAGGCCGGGACAACATCCGATGAATATTTGAAAGTACATCTAAAGATGCGCGCTCCTGACACAACCTCTCCCCTCGTCGTAAAACTACACAAGAAGGTACCTGATCCTCTGGTCGTTCGTCTTCACAGGCTAGGTCGATCACCAAAGAAAGATCCGGTGATATCTACCACGCCCGAACCTCTGTTCGTTCGCCTTCATAGGCCGAGTCGATCGACAAAAGAAGTTTCGGCACCATCCACTACACCCGAACCGCTGGTCGTTCGCCTTCATAGGTCGAGTCGACTGCCGAAGGATGCTCCGTTACCTCGTACCGCGTCTGAACCTCTGGTAGTAAAGCTGTGCATAAAATCTCCAAAGTCGCCACTCGCACTGGGGGTAGATCTTAGGAAGGACGAGCTGGAGGAGTACGCAGCTGCTCACACATACGTCCCTTCTCTCGACGATGTAATTCCTGGAGAAAAGATACCTTATTTTATGAATAAATGACTATATTTGAACTACTCTGAATTTACACACATAAGCACACTGTACTCCATGGAGCACGGTCTGGGCTTGCACCTGCAGACACAGGTGGCCACCACCCATGCTGTAAACCGGATTCTCACCAGCCAAAACTCACTTCCTAGGCCCAGCTAGGAAGAGGGAAGACAGACTCATAATCTTTAGCAGAGTAGAATGCCCTCGATCCTTCATCCCCGAGGAACTAGATCTGAAGCCCGATACCGGCAAAATGTCACTCCACCGGTATAGCTCTCAGGCCAAACACCTTATCCAGAAGATGGGTACGATATGAAGGCTACTAAGGGCTTAAACTACGGCAAAGGCCGAAGGCTGCCTCTACGTCTACCTGCTCCTGCAGGCAAATCCGAGGACTACTACCATAAGACCAAGTATGGCTTAGGGTATGTAACACCTCCCACAACCCCGAGGGTTCAGATGAACAAGACGAGGTGCACTATCGTTCTTCGTAATCTTCCGCTTGGAACTCCGACATCAGTATCGGGGAGATGCTCAAGCAAACATTATCTGCCAACATGGTATCAGCTGACCCTGAGGAAGACGAGAATTTATCGGAACTCTTTGAAGTAGAACCGTGGGCCCAATGCCTAGACGCACAATGAGATATGCGGTTCGAATAACGAGAACCTCATACTGAGGACGAAGTCGTACAAGTCAATCTGGACGACGAATCCTCCCCCAAACCTATCTTCATCAGCAAAAGTCTGACTGATGAGGATCGAGAATACCTGCTACAGCTCGTCAGGGAATACATTGATGTCTTTGCCTAAAGCTACGAAGACATGCCAGGACTGGACCCCCAAATCGCGGTCCACAAGCTCAACATCTTGCCGAACGCTAAGCCTGTCAAGCAGCAACAATGGCGGTTCCGACCAGACATAATGAACGTCATCGAAGCCGAAGTCAACAAACTGATAGCTAGTGTCTTCGTCCGCGAAGAACAACATCCAGACTGGATAGCCAACATCATGTCCGTCGTAAAAAAGAACGAAAAAATCCGGATCTGCATTGACTTCCGTGATCTAAATGTGGCCTTCCCCAAAGACAAATTCCCTCTTCCGATCTCATACATAATGATCGACAATACTTGCGGCTTCGAGCATATGTCCTTCATAGATGGATTCTTAGGCTACAATCAGATTAAGATGTCCCCTGACGATCAGAAGCATACATCGTTCCGAACGCCGATAGGAGTGTACTGCTACACAGTCATGCCCTTCGGTCTGAAGAACGCAGGTGCTACATACCAGCGAGCTATGAGTACCATCTTTCATGAGCATATTCGTAAGATGGTCGAGTGTTACGTCGATGACATCACCATCAAAAGTCACTCCAAAGGTGATTACCTCAGGGACTTGAAGACTGTGTTCCACCTCATACGTATGCACCAACTCAAGATGAACCCTACCAAATCCTTCCTGGGAGTCTCCAGCAACAAATTCCTGGGATTTATCATCACTTCTCAGGGTATTCACATAGACCCCGACAAAACTAAAGTAATCCTTGAGATGAACCCGCCGAGGAACTTTCGGGAGCTCCGCGGCCTTCAAGGGAGGCTATCATACATCAGGAGGTTCATATCAAACCTCTCTGGACGTTGTCTACCATTCACCCAGCTCACGAGGAACTTCCGGGAGCTCCTCGGCCTTCAAGGGAGGTGCGTTCGACGACATCAAGGGATACCTATCAAACCCTCCAGTGCCGGTAGCTCCGGTCTTGGGGAAGCCTTTTCAGTTTTATGTACGCGCGATTGATCACTCCCTCGGTGCTCTATTAGCCCAAAATAGTGATGCAGGCAACGAGCATGTTATCTATTATCTCAGCTGGATGATGGTTGGTGCGGAGCATAGGTACACCCCCGTCGAGAAGGAATCCCTTGCTCTAGTATTTGCTGTCCAGAAGACTCGACATTACGTGACTGAACAAACCATTCATGTGATCTCGCGAGTCAATCCTCTCAGAGTTCTCATGACCAAACCGGGGGCGCTCAGTTCCTGCCTAGCTACCTGGGAGATACTGCTGTCTCCATACGACATGGTTTTTGTCCCACAGAAAGCCGTCAAGGATCAAGCACTGGCCGACTTCTTGGCAGCACATCCGACTCCAGAAACCTCGAAACTCTACGACAAGATTCTAGACGAAGTGGCAGACTCAAATGTAACTTCAGGCGAGGCTGTTTGGCGAATGTTATTCGATGGTACTTCAAGAGCAGGGCCCAAGGGCGATATCATTGCGGGGATCGGGATAGTGCTAATCTTCCCATACGGTCTGGTCATCAACTGGACCTACTCTCTCACAAACCCGTGCTCCAATAATGTGGTAGAGTACAACGCCTTGGTCATTGGGCTCCAACTCGCCAAACAAGTAGGAGTGGAATATCCGGAGGCCTACGACGACTCCAAATTAATAGTCAGTCAAGTCCGGGGTGAGTACGAAGTCCGTCATGAAGACCTGCTTTCTTACCACCAAGCTGCGCTTGGCATCATCTCAACCTTTGAGGGATTCTTCCTTGAGCACGTCCCTCGGCTGCAGAACGTGGAGGCTGACGTCATGGCTGGCCTCGCTGCCTCTTTGGCAGTTCCAGACAACACCCATCAGCTAATTACAGTGATCGGTCGAGAGCTGGTTTGCCCAAAGAATAAACTCTGCCTGTGTCTGAGCTACGTGGCGGAAGTACACACTGATATTCAGGACTAGAGGCTTCCATTCATTGACTACATGGTCTATGGAATTCTTTCCGAGAACCCAATGGAAGCCACATCGATCAGAAGACGTTCCCTCCGCTTCTATTACGATATAGCTACCAAAATATTGTATTGTCGGTTCTACGACGGCCTTCTGTTACGATGCCTATCGAATACAGAAGCGAAGCCGGCCCTCCGAGAAGCTCACGGTGGCGTCTGCGGCGCACACCAACCTGGCCCAAAGCTACATAATCGTCTTCGGAGAATGGGTTATTACTGACCGACGATGATAGCAGAGGCCATTAAGTATGCGAGGAAATGCCAGACGTGCCAAATACATGCAGACTTCATCCACCAGCCGTCAGAATTCCTGCACCCAACGGTCGTATCTTGGCCATTTGAAGCATGGGGATTGACATTATCGGACCAATCAGTCCACCTTCTAAAGGGCATCGGTTCATCCTGGCTATAACCGATTACTTCTCCAAATGGGTGGAAGCTGTTCCACTTGTTGAAGACATCGAACGTGATTAGCTTCATCAAGCATTAAATCATATACCGCTTCGGCTTGCCACGAAGGATCGTCCATGACAACGGTCCACAGTTCGCAAGGAACGCTTTCTACCGGTTTTGCGACAAAAATCGGATTTAAAATGTAGTGTCAACCGCCTATAATCCGGCAACAAATGGTCTGGCAGAAACCTTCAACAAGACCATCATAAAGCTACTCAAAAAGTTCGTGTCTTCCAATAAGCGCGACTGGAACGAGAAGCTGGGTGAATGTCTATGGGCCTACCGCACAACGATCTGAACAGCTACTGGCAACACGCCTCTCTCTGGTGTACGAAAGCGAAGTGGTCCTCCCGCTTGCGATCCAAATTCCTTCACTCCGAGTAGCTCTCTCCAACCAATTAACCGTCGACAACAATCACCGCCGACGGCTACAAGAGTTAGAAGCACTCGACGAGAAACGTCTCTTAGCTTAGCATCGTATTGAGCTATACCAAGCGTCTCTCAAAAGCCTTCAACAGACGGGTCAAGGAGAGAACCTTCCAAGTGGGAGACCTCGTCCTGACCGTGAGAAGACCGATAGTCATGACCCACAAGACGGCCAATAAATTATAGCCTAAATGAGAGGGCCCGTTCATCGTGGAGTTCGTATTCTCCAACGGCGCCTACCGGCTAGTGAAACCCAATGGCGACTTGCTTATGATGCCTATCAACAACAAGTTCCTGAAAAAGTACTATGTTTAAACTAGAATTGTACTCTTCTTATCCCCAGCAAGTGCCTATGTGCAACATTTTTTTTTTCTTTACAAATTCTTGTAAAAGCCATCATCTGTATCCAGGAGTCCCCGATACGCGACGGATGATGGATCCTCAAAGTCTCCCCAGCGAAGTAGTCCTCAGGTCCACTCGCACACTCCCGCAGTAACCACTCAAAAACCAATCTCGTTAGACGCTAGCTATGTTCATATTACCTCTGAGCTATCGTCCCACCAATCTCCCCAGCGGAGCAATCCTCAGGTCTATCTTCATTTTTCGTATAGACCACACTCAGCAAACCGCTCCTCAGTGAGTATCTCGGACATTGGTTCACGTCCATATTACCTCTGAACTACTGTCATAACATTTCTTCCCGACTAAGTTTGCCATGTCCATATTACCTCTGAGCAAACCTTCCGGGTCTTGGCTATCGATCATCACGTCCATATTACCTCTGATATCGGTTGTCATCCCCACTTATCATCCGTACTCACTAAGGTACACCAGCGGTGTTAAGTTCACAAAAGCTGTCATGTCCATATCATCTCTGGCAGGACTTGTCTCAAGCCTATTACTTGCACTAACATGCGCAAAAAAGTAATGGACCCATAAAAACTGTCACGTTAATATCACCTCTGGCAGAGCTTGTCTCAAGCCTATTACTTGCACTAACATGCGCAAAAAGTAATGGGTCCACAAAACCTATCACGTCCACATTACCTCTGATAGGAATTGTTTTCGAACTTATTACTTGCACCATAGTGCGCAAAAAGTAATAAGTCCACTAAAGATCCCCCAGTGGGATGTTCTCAACAACCATAGTGTTATACTACGTCCATATTACCTTTAGTACGATATCCAAAGCTCAGCAACAAATAATAATTTATTTTGCTAAAATGAAAGAGCAAACTACACTTGAGGGACTATCTACGCCCCAGCCACAAAATCAAAACCAACTACGAAATAAAGGTAAAAGATAGTCTCAGAAAAGGAAACACAAACTACTGCTGCTCTGGGTCAGAGTACAACTCTGTTAGCCGCCCAAGGAGACGGGCGATATGGCCATCCAGGCGCGCTATAGCGAACATAGGACTCGTATCGGTCATCTAGCTTTTGCACTATGATTTCAACACTAGTCGTGTTCTTCGTTGCCTCAGTACGGATGTCCTCCTCTTCCTGCTGGGCCTCTCGGAGTTTGTTCCCCAGTATATCGAGCTTGACATGGAGTTTTCGGATCTCTTCAGTCAGGTCCTTCTGCCTAGTGAGACAGTCCTCCCTAAGGTCATTCAGCTGATCACGCTCCTGCAACTTTCGGAGGTTACGCTGCAAGCCTTGCTTAGACGAAGCAAAGATGGCCTTTTCCGCCTTCAGCCTCGTCGAGAACTCATTATACTCACGGGATATCAATATTCCCATGTCTACCTGCTGGTTCTGCCGCAACTCCGTTAGGCATTGCTCCACTTTTACCACTTTCTGGTCCAGGAGGTCCGCCGTCTGCTGCAAACCAGGGATGCTCCTCAGGGAATTGGCCTGGCACTCGACAAAGCGTTTCGCCTAGTCGAAGGACCCGTTCCGCTCCAATACGCTCTGAACCCCCTGCCTCAGAAACATGTAGAAGCTTCCAAGGGAGATCTTGACATGTTCATCAATCTCCTCCAGCGTTGCCCGAGTCAAAGGCGGCTGAAGGGAGGAAGAAATAACTACAGGCACAACGGGCCGCTCGACAACGCTCGATGACCTGGAAGGTGAAGTAGTAGCGGAGGAGCGACCAGCGGTATAGCTCGCGTTCCAATCCTTCATAGCCACATGAAAGGCTCGGACATCTGGCAACTGAGCAAGAGAAAGTTGGTTGGTTGCGGCGGGAGTACCAAGGTGCCCCACTGCTTCGACACTCGCTTGTGTATCAATCCCGGACTGCGTTGCAGCAACCGGTGAATGACTCAGGGACCACAGTACAATAAACATCGAGGAGAGCTTCCTCGGGGCGACTGATCCTATCTATGGTCCCGGATTCGCCCGGGACGACGCAATTGCGCAACCAAAGCATCAGATATTCCGCCAACGACTTTGGTGGATAACTTGTGCATATCCATGTAAAAGTAGTTGAGTTCTTCTTCAAGATTACCCAGCTCGTCCGCGGGTTCTTCTTCATCCGTGGAACCCTCGACTTCCTCTGCCTCGACAATAGCCAGTTTTTCATGCGCCTGAATTAGGTCGGCCACTTCCTGTTCAGTTCGCGGCGTCCGGACGTGAACTCAGTTAGAATATTTCAAATCCGGAAAAAGATAGCGAGTCCAAGCGGTGATATGGGGAGAAGACCCCTCAGAGGACTTTTTTCTTTTTCAACAGCCGCTGACAAATGCAATGATGGCACAACAATTCCTGGTACACCGCCAGGATTTTCGGATTCTCCGCCTCTAACTCTTCGAGTTTTTCGTTACTCGGGATATATTCTTCGTAGGGCTCCTCGCTCCAAGGAACTTTCGAGACATCATTCATCTTCGTGCAAAGCCATTCCCATCTCACCGCCGGACGTGAAGGTCCCCATCTGACAGTTATATAATAATTCCATCTGGACGACAAATAGGGGGCCGATTCATCTCAAGTCCATAACACGTACCCCTCACAGCAAAGAACAAGTCTGCGGCCTTGAGCTCTCGCTCATACTTCCTCAGGATCCACAGAGTCAGTCGACACCAGGAGACACTATAGTATGCCCAGCTGAGAACCCGCAACTGTCTCGTGGGATAGGAGCCCTTCTTGGCAACCTGATGGAGAAAGGTGTCTGATGCATATATACTTAGGTTCGGTCTCAGTTCACTGCTGATGAGGCCGGACTTCAGTCAAAGCAAGGAGTAGGAGGCTGACTCCTTTGCGCTATAAAATTTTCTCTTGCTCTGTCTGGTTTCGCATCGGTTATTACCCAGGGGAGCCCCCCTCGGCTTGTTAGTCAAGTCCCAGTCCATATACCGCGGACCCATTATCACCTTCAGGTCCAATAAAGCCAAGTGGCGACCGAAGGAAGGAAATGTCATCTCCGTTCCACGGAAGATGAAAGACCAGTTCTCCCTGATCGGCCCCACCTGAGAAGACTCGAGCGCGTCCCCGAACAGGAAGTACGGCTTCTTAAAGAAATACTTCCCATCCTTAGCGGGGATCTCCTTCGCGTTCATCTGACTCAACAGAAAAGCAGACGTCTGCTCGGCGATCATCTGTTGGCGTTCAGGCGGGAGATCCTTTTCAAGCTGCTTCCTGATGGCTCCAGCAAGATCTCCAAGGGCAGCAGGTTTTGCCCAAGGACCAATTCACCGGAGGGTATGGTAGACAACATCACTGCAAGTCAAAGGGACATGGTCAGAATCATCAAGAAAAAATAAATAAATATACACATGCGGCATAGAACCTCTATGCGGTCGAGTAAGATATGCGGCATGTAGCATAGATCTCCTATGCGGCTTGAGTCACCCGTGAGGCCAAGTAAGCTATGCGGCATGATAGGTCATGCGGCTCGGTCACCTATGCGGCAGGGATGTTCATGCGACCGGGTTGCCCATGCTGCTGGGCTACCCATGCGGCAGTGAGAAGTTGGCGCATAGACGAATCCATGCGTCCAACTGTGCATGTCTCTGTGTTCAAGTCTTCCACTTCGTTTTCCCCGACGAACTTACCCTTGATCGACGGCTGAACATCGTCGGGAAACAGGGAGGGGGCAGCCTCGACAACACAGCCCTTCCCCTTGGCCGTGGCCTTGCCCTTGGGGGTCTTCTTGGCAGCAGCGACGGAGGATGATGCTTTGGGAGCCATGGCAGCAAAGAGGAAGAAAAGAAGAAAGTTGGAAGACTTGAGGGTTTGTAAAGAATCCCTCTCTTCCCTCCCTATATATAGGGGAGACTATGCGGCAACGGATGACGACGGCTGTTCGAATCTCGATCCGCGATCCGCCTCGATCCACGCAACGATAATGGTTGGCTGTGACTCCTCGTTAGTTGAGCCACTTTATCCAATGACGGCATAGAATCCTAAGAGATCCGCGTAAAGATCAAAACAAATCTCCTCATTAAATGAGTCGACAGCTTGGCAGAACTCACTATGCGGCAACATGGCTATGCGGCATGTCACCCCTATGCGGCCAAAAGTGCTCGACTATGCTTCTTATTCAAAGTATTCCAAACTTTCTATTTTGAAAACTTTGAAGGGAGTCTTGTAGAAGCATGAAATCTGCAGGCCGCATAGAGCTCATGCCCCCTTGGAGCTGCATAAGAGAATCATCTATGCGGCCAGATGGAAGCCGCATAATAGTCTTCATGGGGCCGGAACATCCTCAGAGTAAGAAGGCGCATAAAGAGCCCTCGACACAGCCTTTGATGTCTGACATAAAGTTCTGAGCGCTTTGAGACTCTTGCAAGGGCGACATACAAAAAGACAGAAAGTCATATCACGCATTAATAGCCTTGACAGACGTGCCATGCCACGTGTCCACCCCTATGCGGCTTTGGTCTTATGCGGCTTGGTCATCCTATGCAGCTACAGTCCTCATGCGGCTTAGTCATCGTATACGGCTATAGTCCCCTTGCGACTTAGTCATCATATGCGGCTACAGTCCCCATGCGGTCTAGTCATCATATGCGGCTACGGTCCCATGCGGCCTCGTCAACATGCGGCCAGAGTGTCTATCCGACCAAGGCCAAACGAGCACGTATGCGGCTACAAGACCCATGCGGCCTCGCCATCATGCGGCCAGAGTGTCCATTCGACCAAGGCCCAAACGAGAGCACGTATGCGGCTACAAGACCCATACGGCCTCGCCAACATGCTGCCAGAGCGTCCAGACAACCAAAGGCCAAACGAGTGTCACGCCCCGATCTCGAAGGTCCCAACAACGGTCCCGCCGGGCACGAATCACCTTGCCTCGGTGCTCCCGCGGGGAGTATATTGTTTACCATCGAGACGTGATGCCGTGCGAGCCTGGGATTGCGCTCGCACAAGGCAACATCGTGCCTTGAGCTTGAGCCTGGGATTGCGCTCGCACAAGGCAACATCGTGCCTTGAGCCTGGGATTATTGTTTCATACATTATGTCCCTCTATACAAAAGCAGCTCAAAACATCTTGATACGGCTCAAGGCATCGACACCAGATTTCTGGGTCCTGGGGATGAGGCACGGCTATCGCTTCCTCGGACGATCCAGCACCTGCGAACAAGCAAACTGTTGGTGGTTCAGCACTTTGGAGAAAGTACTAGTGAGTATAAAATCAACGAACAGAAGCAACATTCACTAAAACCAACACTAAGTAATTGTGTTATAAAACGTTACATTACTAGTGATCTTTCTAGTTTTACCTAGGTTCGTTACATGCAGTACAGGAACGGAGTCCTATTACTTCTTTTGGAAACATCTTTGAAATCAGAGTTCATGTTCGATATATATAGGCAAGCAGGCAAGGCAAGCAGTTCATGCACGATATGCAAGTTCAATTACTAACTCTGGTGCTCAGCGTGTCTCGTGAGTCATATCCATTTCCTTAAAGACTATATCATGCATATAGTGGACTATCTTCTTATCATCTCTCTCTTTCTCTTATCAACAAATAACATCTTATCCTATGAACGAGATAAAGTATATACTAAAAACAAGACTTCTCTATGAAAGCATTTAATACAAGAGAGCATGTTCGATAGCATGAATATCACTTATTCAGTAATTCTTACCCTTTCGCCGAACGGTTATCCCTGCAACAGACATACAAGTTAGAAATAATATACATAAGCACATATGTTCTATTTCCTGTCCGTCTCTGAATCAAACAGTTAGGTATGCAAGAAGGCTAACCTAGCATGCCACCTAACTACATGATAGTTCATGGAAAATCTATGCTATATAGACATAAACACCCCCCTGACCGCGAGGACTTCATTGCCTCAGGGTGTTCCTCTGATCCCCCCTAGGGCGAACGATCCCTAGTGTCCCGGGAATCGTTCGTGGGATTACCTTTGTGCACAAGTTGTCTAAAGACCGATGCATGGTATGCAGCTCTATCATATAAACTCTTACTATGCATCAGTTCAATAAACAAGCATATAGTCAATCTCTTCTCTTCTATCTCTGTGCGGACATGCCGCCATCTCTATCTCTATGCGGACTGGCCGCCATCTCTCTGATATCGTTCAAGCATTTAAAACCGTTCTATCTTTCAAGCATCAATGACAAGCAAAACATGGCACGATTCATCTATCTCTTTTAGCTAAGCATGCAGTTCTACTCTTGTTTAGCATACGGTGGAAACATATGAACATTCTTTTACTCTTGTTTATTAGCATGGCAACGGTTCGTTCGATAGCGGTGTCCGTGTAACTAAGCATGCAACATTCTATTCTTTAACTAGCATGGCAATGGTTCTATCTCTTTTAGACAAGCATACAAGTTCTCTAGTTAAGCATGTAGTTCTCGTTCTATCATTTTCAATGCGAACATTATCTTATTAAGCAAACAAGCATTTCAAAAACTCATATTCATTATTAAGGCATGCAAGAATCAGAGAATGAAGTTCTGCCCACTCACCTAGATCAGTCATCTTCTGGTTCAACAATGAGCTCTCCAAGAAGGTTTACTTTTTGAGTCAGCAAACCGATATCTCTTGTACATAGTGCCAACGCGGAGCAGGGCACTATAACGAGAGCTCGTATGCGACATCTACAATATGCGGTCAAGTTGCTATGTGGCCTCTAGCTCACAAGATCTTTCCGTTACAACTGCAGAGATCTTCACACAGTTGGTGCTGACTACGTGTCTAGCTGACCAAGTCACGCTCACAACGGGTTGATAACAACCCCGAGATCTCTTCAACAACATATCTCAACGAAGACCACGTGGCAATGGGCCCATGGCATGCGGCGACAATTGCAACCGCATTTTGTTGAAGGAGTCTTATGCGGCCACCAAACAGAGGCATATGCGGCACCCATAGCTCATCAGCAAGATGGCTATAAATAAGAGCAACTTGAACGTTCTAAGGGCTGATTTTTTTTCTTCTGCTTCAGAGAAAAAGCATACCACCTCGCATACCACCTCCGGCCAATACAGAGATACCGAGACGAGCGAAGAGAGAACGTGAGCTTCTTTCCCTTGCATCGGATCGTCAACGTTGTAAAGGAGACGCCATAGCATTCCTTGTCCATTGCCACACCCCAGATCAAAAAAGATTGTACTTAGATTGCCCGTCCATGACCTCTTTGTACTTTCTTTCGTTTGTTAGTTAAATCAAGCTCTTTTAGAACTTTCGAATTTAATGACGAACAATCTCGTTGAGCCTTATTATTATTATTATTATTATTATTTTGATTTTTTTTTATCTCGTTGAAGATGTTATTCTCTCAATGATATTGTCTTAGTTGATGTTCTAATAGACTATTTAGATTCTAAAATGGAAGCATGGAGAAATTTTAAATCCAAATCCTCTAAAAATAGTATGATGGAAATGGTGTATATTAAATGTATCTTTGGTAAAACATCGAAAAGAAATGGAGGAGGTCATATTGATGGTCAAGAGATAACTAAGAGCAATTGTATTGACTATTTAAGATCCAATTATTCACCATCATGAAGAGATTGAGAACCATGTTGTTCATAAAATTAAAGAATGGTTGAAGTGGAGGAATGCTTTTGGACTGCTTTGTAATCTTAGGACACCCTTAAAATTGAAATAATTTCTATAAATCAACTATAAGACAAGCCATTCTTGATGGTTGCAGACTTCCGAATTTCGGACAGATAAGAAACATGTTGGAAAATGAGCGTAGCTGAAATGAGAATATTGATATGGTTACATGGTAACACATTAAAACAATAAATATGTGATTTCATGGAAGGCTGTAGGTGGCATCAATTGATGATAAATGAGAGAAAATTGTTTGAGATGATTTGAACATGTTTGAAATTTGAGAACTTCTACTATACTGCTAATGCATACGGTGCTTTATTCATCTTGTTATCTGGTTAGGTTCGGTATTGAAAAAGAACTCATGTCTCCCATGTTACTTTATTGAGTTTGCTTCATTTTATATTTTGGCAGTAAATCTAAACCTGTCATCATTCTGTGATAATTTTTTTGCATTGATTTTTGATTGAAGGTACAAGCATCTTGGGCAATTTGCTCCATTAGGTGGAGAGCAGGCAGCTGCACAGCTCCCAGGAGATTGGATCTCTATAGGGCGTAGCAGCCAGTGGCTGTGGTATTCTGTATATGCAAGGTACTTGCTGCACTTTATTTTTATTTTTGGGTAATTCGACTATAGTTAATGAAATCCCATGAAGCACACACAAATTAAGTTGATGTAGGCATTTATGGTGTGGTAATTCCAATATAAACTCATTTCTGCAAGAATATTGATCATTCTCCAAGAGTTTGGAATATGAGGGAAACAACTAAGAGATGAATATTATCAGCATGGGATTGGATACGTGGTTTTACATTATTGTATATTGATTTGAAGCATCCTACTGACGCGCCTCACTCCACTCGACTTGTGCTATTCAGTTCTTGCTTATGTGCAACTTTGCTATAGCTATTTGCTCATTGCTTTGCAGCTTCCTCTCCTTACAAAACGAAACCTGGGAATCAAGTTTTACAAGGATTCCGGGTTGACCTTGTGGGATTCTTCTATCAATAGACAAGCATCCAACTGTCGGAAAATGGGAGAGAAACGTGCACAGTGAACAGTAAAATAAGCATTCACTGATAGTCAGGGTCATAATTCACCAGCAAGAAGGGGTTGTTTTCATTTTGCTCCTGCTGGAGCAAAATAGCTTGCTAGGTAACACATACAAATTAATACCATCTAGGAGAGGGGTTAAAGCTTGTTTTCAGTTTTTACTTGGAGAGACTGCATAATCCACCATATATTGTGTCCAGGGGCGGACGCAGGAATTTTAAAAGGGGAAAGAGAAAAGAGAGAGAAGGGGGAGGGGGGGGGGGGGGGGGGGGGGGGGTGGGATTTTTTGTTCCTCTACCATGGACTATGGCTTTTTCTCTTTGTATCCAATCATCAAAAAATGAAAAAAATATGTAGAAAAAAAGTAAAACCTGATGTAAATATGTATATAAAAATTGAAAATTATAAATTTCAGATAGGTCAAAAGACTCAAAACATAAAATTGATCAAGAAAATATAAAAAGAACATGAATATTTAACTTGGAAGTAAAAATTCAGTGGAGGCAAATGTCCCCCACTCGACCCCATATAGGTCCGCCCCTGATTGTGTCCACTTCAATTTTGCGTCATAGGCAATCCCATTACTTAGAGTGTTGGCCTTTTTTTTTTCCTCTTTGTTTTATGATTAAGGTAGTGGATAACACAGTACTCCATTTACGATCCTTTTTATGATATGGTTGTTGTAAGTACTATTTATCTGTACACTTTTTGATATCCCATCATCATTGCAGTTAAGGATCACATGCATCATGGTGTCTTCAAATTAATTATACTATCGCATGATGACCTGTAATTGAATTTTGCCAGCTTGATGAGTGGCGGGCAAACAATATATACACGACCCTTATATCTTGAAGTCACACACGTGCATGCAGGGGAGGTCATGCACAAGTCGCATAGTATTTTTCTATTTCCGTATCAATAAGTAGGAAATATAGGATATTCCCTTGATTCTGTCATCGCTTTTGACCTTCCATAAAATTTTTATTCACGACCTAGGGAAGAGAATTTGGAGAATCATTCGGCTAATCTTAATATGATGAACGTTTGGATAATCATGTGACTAAGGATAATTCATGATAGAACTTTTTGTTATTTGGTTAATAAAATTATTATATTTCTTTATTTGGTTTATGTTATGACTATCTTTCTCTGCTTCGTTATGTATTCCAGTAAGCAAGTTAGTTGGCGCACAAGGGCATTGGTGATCACGGACTGGACGAGGCGATTCATATTTGGGAGGGATTCAAGCCAAATCTAGTCTAGTCGGCTTTAAAATCCATTGGCTTGAAGTAAGGAAAACTCAGCTATAAGTTTTCGCAAGCCTGCAGTGTGTTTGGGTCCCTGCTGCTCGATCCCTCTGTTGTTTCTTTCTGCAGTCTTTTTTTTTTTCCTTTCCTACGGAGAAATTTTGCTTGCTCTCATAAATAGAATTTTTTTGTTCAAAATGAGTCTTGTTATACTTCCTTTATTGCTTTTTGAAGGTGACGTTTTTCGAACTATTTCAAGGGAACTTGAAAAACGGTACTAATAAAATAATGAGTGTTGGGCAAATGTGTCAGCTGCAAGCAGTGTCTGATTAATTTTAAGTCTGTTGAGGGGCAGGGGGAGGAGTGGTTCTGGGCCGAGCTCGGTGTGGTGTTTCAGAACATTCGAACAGAACTCGGTCCAAGTTCGGTGTTGGCAGCGGCTGTTCGGATTTTGGAATTTTTATGTTATATTTTGGACCGTTGGATGCTAGTGGATGGCTGGATCTTATGGTTGGCTATTTTTAGGGTTTCCTAAATCTTAAATAGGTTTCTCATCCTATAAATAGAGGAGGGTGGAGGCACAAAGGAGAAGCACAAGTTGGAAATTCGAGATGCTTGTCCACAGAAAATCTAAGAGAAAGTCCGTGCTTTGTTCTTAGGACTTCGTCATCCAACAGAAGTAAAAATGAGATCTAATTAAGGAGTCGTCAACTTCGGTTAGGGAGATTGTTATGGGTTGGTGAGTGATTTCAATTGTAATATTCTGTTTTTCTTCTTGAGTGTGGTGAGAGGGTTGAACCTATTAGGGCAAAAGGTTTCAACATTAGTTTTTGCAATCTTGTAATTTCATCTGAGTTATATGTTACGTCTCGGTCCCGCAGGGCCGTTCGTCCTCGCTTTGCTCCCTATGGAACCGATCGTCCTCGCACGGACGTGATACCGTGTAAGCCTAAAATGCGCTTGCACAAGACCAAAGCTTTGAACAAGGGCAAGTAAGCTATTCAATACTGAAGCAGCGGCACACATATATTGCAGAAAAGTAAAAAACACAATGGCATATGAAAACAAGCTCTTTATTGATAATCGAAAGTATTGCAAGCGGCGCATGGCCGATGTTACAAATCGTTCAAGCACTCTTTCTCTCGATTACAATGATATCGTTTCATACATTATGTCTCTCTATATAAAAGCAGCTCAAACTCGATACGGCTCAAGGCATCTACTTCAGATTTTCGGTTCCTTGGGATGAGGCACGGCTATCGCTTCCTTGGACGATCCAGCACATGAGAATAAGCAAACTGTTGGTGGGTCAGCACTTTTATAAGTACTAGTTAGTATAAAACAACTGAACAGAAGCTACACCCCCTGAAACCCACACTAAGTAATCATGTGGGAAAATATTTCATTACTAGTGATCTTGCTAGTTTTACCTATGTTCGTTACATGCAGGAGGGACAGAGTCATATTACTATATTTTATTTTGGAAACATCTTTGAAAACATAATCCAATACAACCAAACAATCGAGGCAACCAATTCAAGCACAATGTACCAATCCGGGTGTGCGCAGCGTGCCTTGTGAATCATACACAAAGACTCTAGGGACAAGCAGCATTTAGGAACTATCATTCAATTAAGCACACAAGTTGAACTATCAATCTAGGTCGGTCCCCGAGAAACTCAGGATTGGTAGCGGTAATCCAGCTAACCAATGACTCTTTTATCTGATTCTATTAGCAACTGTGACTCATAGTTCAGCTCTTCATTAATAGCCATTGTACGACCGATGCAAATGCATTAAGCACTATTAGATAAACTCTTATATGCACATGTTCATGGACAAGCATGCTATATGTAGATAAACTCTTATGTTTCTTACCCCTTGCCGACCGGTTATCCCTGCAACAGACATACAAGTTAGCAACAATGTTCATGAGCATATAAGTATGAGGTTCTTTAGTTTCCTATCCGTCTCTGCATCAAACAGTTAGGTGTGCAAGAAGGCTAGCCTAGCATGCTCCCTAACTACCTGAATGCAGCTATCTCCATGAACAAGCTAAATTCTCTAACACAGACTCAACTCTTTTTAACAGAAGCACTGCCTCCCATCTAATAGCCACGCCCCCTAGGATCCCGTAGGACCGGAACATCAGGACGCACTATTAGTCTTGCCCCATCAATCTCTATCCTCCATTATAATATCCGCACCTCGAGCTCAGGGCGCGTTATTAGTCTCCCACATTTCGTTTGTCCTCCATCCACCGTACTCTCCCACATTTCACATGCATATCACATATCACAATAACAACACAACGTGACAATGCAAGCTTTCAATCCATCAATCTCTTATCTAATAGCCGCACCCCCCTAAATCCCGTAGGACCGGAACATCAGGGTAGGCTACTAGTCACTGCACAAACAAGACAAGCATTTACTCTTTTATCGAAACAAGCATACATTTCGTCAAGCTTTGGCATTCAAGACAAGCAAATATAAACACGATGACAAGCAAACATATGAACGATCTTTTAGTTGAAGCTAGCATGGCACGGGTCTATTTATCTCTTTTAGTTAAACATGCAGTTCTACTCTTTCCTTAGCAGGGCAAGGTTCGTTCGATAGCGGTGTCAGTTTTTCTAGCATGCAATATTTCTTATACTTAGCATGGCAATTGTAACACCCTGTTCCGCTCAAGCGGACTGCCGTCTCAAACGGCAATTGTGCAGCTGTCCCGACCTGCTTTGCCTCAAAGAGAATGCAAAGGATATCCAGACTTGTCCCTTCAGGAACCCGGCTTGGACTTTCAGAGGCTCGCTTGACGTATCGCTCTACCGAGGCGAATCATCGCTAAGGTGGGTGGCTACGGTGAACTTGTCTTTGCTTAGCCAGCACACATAAAATCTGGAATATTCATGCTAGTCGCTAGGTGATTCACTCCCTGCATGCTAATAAATCCAACGCACCTAGCTAAGGGAATAATCCCAACTCGTATTGCCTGCTAGAACATGGAAATTGAAATACTGCTTATATTCAGACCCTCGCATGCTAAGTCCCTTAACGATCTAAGTCTCGGCTTACCTTCGGGTCCGAGCAACGTGCCTGCTTACGTTCCTTAGAAACGCATGCTTGTCTGCTTGAATGTTTCTGTGTTTTCATCCAAACCCCGGGAGACTACAACGTAGTCGTTCCGTGCCTGAATGAACCTGCAAGTATCCGGGACCGTTAGGTCACCAAGGCAGTTCCCGTTCTAGGAGACTGCATCATGCCAAGTAAAAGAATCATGCTCCTGTGGCAAGACTCATTCAGCTATTCGGATCTCCCTGCAAGTCTCCCTCGTGTGCGGGCTTACAGCAGCCCAGGAGACTGTGCACATCCAATGGCTAAATGAATCATGCAATACTGCTTGTCGTGTGCTCGTGTTGCCTCAACTGCATGAAGTGTAAATTAATAATCGTGTTCGATCATGGACAACTTGTGCACAAGGATATAAGTTCTGCGGACGGTGCTGGGGCACTGGCACCGATCCGATCCGGGCAGACTTCGTGTTTATAGTCACTCATGTGCGGACTGGATAACTTGCAACGCATCGTGTTTTATGAGCTCCTCGTGTTTTCTCGTTGCATGCTATTCAGATCCTTGACTAGTCCATTATGGCATCAAGCCAGTGATCCTCGTGTGTATATGCTTGCAATGCCCCGTGTGTTTAAATCGTGTGAATATGGCTTGCAATGCATCGTGTGTGCTTAAACCTGTTGCATGCTTGCTTGTAAAACAAGAGATAACTGAACTCATCCTCGCTTAGCGGCTATCCGCGTGCGAGGCATTGTATCGCATGAAACAACAACTGAACACCTGAACGATCATGATATAAAACTCTCGTGTTTGCATATGCTTGCCTCCTGAATGTTTACACTCGCCCCGTGATTAAATTTATAATGTTTGCCTTTGACAGGGAAGGCCAAATGGTAAGCTTGGTAAGTCTCGCCGTGTTTTCTCAAACATCGCACGGCACACTGCCCGACACGATAGGCTATTCAATGTTTGCATGAAACTGATCCTAAGGCAACTAGAAAGACAACTTAATAGTTGTAGCACGGAACCTGTATTACGTGTTTGGATTTGTCGAGCGGGCGAGTAGCTTCCCCACCAGTGCATTCAATGTACTGATAATCCACCAGTTTGCTTGCAGGGTGCGGGAGAACCTCGTTCGGTGGTGATGCCTCCTTCGTGCGTGCTAAGGCCAGGAGTTCCCTCTGAAGCCTTGCAACGGTGCGTCCGGAACTGAAGCACATATAGAAGACATAATGTTGTGAACATCGCCTGATCATCGCCTGTAGCCACTTGGCACGCTTTATGTTTCAGAGAGAGAGGCTTGAGCGACTTGTAATCTCGGCCAAGCGCCGCCTGTAACACATGTTTATATCAATAAAAGAGTTGCTTTACTTCAAACTTGTGTTTTAATGCTTCCGCTATATTGTCGACTCAGTGAACCTGTTACCGATCGCCTATGCGTTCATGACTCCGCTGCACTCGGACAATCTGTGCGACTCTGTGGCTTAGAACTCTTACCGCCAGCCAATGGATCACGGCCTTGCACGGGCGCGGTTCACGCTCGTGCGGCATCACGCCCGGATGGGTCAAGCGATCGTTCCGCGGGAGCGCTGGCGAGGGTGATTCCCGCCTAGCGGGAACGGCCGATTAGCCTGCGGGAGATCGGGGCGTGACATGTTGGTATCAGAGCCTGGCTTCTACGCCTTTGGACTTCAATTCGATATCTCTGTTTCGAAAGCTCGTTCGTGGGTTATGTGCATGCTCTCTCTCAATGCCTCGATGGGATGTTCCAACAATAAGTCTAAATACTTTCAAAATACGTTTTGAATGATATGCTTGCTTGTCTGGTTGTATGCTGCGAGTGGCCTTTGTGCCAACCTGTGCGAACCACTTGAGAGTATCGCTAGTAGCTTGTCCGAGATTTTCACTAACTCTAAGTTTGATTGAATGCATCTATTCGAGGGACGCCTTGAACTAGTGCACTATCCAAGACTTAAGAAAAGGTGAAACTCGAGTGCTGAGACTTCGCTATCACTAAGCTGGTTGACGTGTTCACACTAGAAATGCATGTCGAAGGTGCGCACGATCCAGTCTAAGCGATATGCTAAGATCGAAGCTTGTGCAAGTGAAGATCCAAATGAACAAGTACAAACGCCTTGTCTAGGATTGCCTCAACCCTAGATCACTGCTTGTCCTTAGTAAGTCTCGAGGACGAGACTTTTTCTAAGTTGGGTAGGATGTAACACCCTG
Source organism: Iris macrosiphon (assembly GCA_036927795.1). Lineage (NCBI taxonomy): Eukaryota > Viridiplantae > Streptophyta > Magnoliopsida > Asparagales > Iridaceae > Iris > Iris macrosiphon. The sequence goes on from JAYESA010000006.1 coordinate 201,047,603, forward strand.
TTCCGCTCAAGCGGACTGCCGTCTCAAACGGCAATTGTGCAGCTGTCCTGACCCGCTTTGCCTCAAAGAGAATGCAAAGGATATCCAGACTTGTCCCTTCAGGAACCCGGCTTGGACTTTCAGAGGCTCGCTTGACGTATCGCTCTACCGAGACGAATCATCGCTAAGGTGGGTGGCTACGGTGAACTTGTCTTTGCTTAGCCAGCACACATAAAATCTGGAATATTCATGCTAGTCGCAAGGTAATTCACCCCCTGCATGCTAATAAATCCAACGCACCTAGCTAAGGGAATAATCCCAACTCGTATTGCCTGCTAGAACATGGAAATTGAAATACTGCTTATGTCACGCCCCAGTCCCAAAATACCGAGGGACCAGACGCGTGATAATGGCCAGCAGTACGCACCGATGGACAACCCAATTTAATGGATCCATCAGGGCATACTTAAGCTGTAATATAACAATAAGCAGGTCTAATAATACATGTCTCAGTCTATACTAATCTCATCCACAACAGATAATCACAGATCAAATGCCAGAATAATGCAAGTAAATATAATCTAGCATATCTCAATAAAGAGTCTCGGAGAACAATCCGAGAACAAGTCTAATACAATAATGCAATAGACTGGAAGTAAAGTAAATAGGAACAGAAGTAAATGAGTATCTCAAACCAATACCCAGGAGAAGTCCTCTGGTACGATCTCGTCCTCAGGTGTCGGTACGGCTCCTATATCAGCTCCTGCTAATGCTCCTGTACTGTATAACTCTGGGTGGATCTCCTCTACTAATCCTGGGGACATAATCCGGATCCAGGTCCTCAGGGGACAGCAAGGTACAGAAAATACAAGCCAAAATAAATGCAGTGCAGTAGAGAATGAAATAAATAGGGTAAGCTATAACCATCTATGTGGATTGCGAGAGAGAACATCAAAAGTACTCGGGTTGAAACAACTACAAGCTCTGTGTAGGGGAGCCGGTAGCAGTGATATCATGAGGTGGTCTAGCTCAGCGGGAGACTGAGTAGCCGGCATAATATAGTCAACCTGTAGCCTGCGGGTCTCTCCAGCAATAGATGGAATAATAAGGGAATACTAAAATAACCAGCTAAGTGATATGCAAGATGAGAGCAGCACTAGAACTCAGGCTGAAGCATACTACAAGCTCTGTGTAGGGGAGCCGGTAGCAGCAGTAATAATGAGTAATGGGCCAAGCTCGGGCTTCAGAGTCTTGTGCCTCACGATAATAGGGGTGTATATATATATGATCAGCCTGTAGTCTGTGTGTCTCTCCCCACCCAATGTAATCACACGTCTCATGTCCATGACACGCACAATCATATCTAATGCACAAGTCATCTAATGTCTAGGGATATAATATCAATGTCAGGTCCTGTATCCTATACAGAATCACCACAAATATCTCGGGAAGATCCTGTCTCATGAACAGTGTTAAGTGTCCTGGGTCAAGTGTACTTGGTATGACAAGTACGGGAATATAAAGGGTCACGAATGTCCATCTCTAGATGACAATACACAACACCGCGTACGGTGTTGGCACCCGACTGTTAATCGGACGCTAAGTACGTCACACGGTCCTAGGTTAAGCATGCACAGCACTATAAAGAAGCAAGAGAAATATGTAACAATACTGCAGAGTTTGGCAAGGTACACTTGCCTGGGGTCCTGGCTCCAACTGTAGCTCTGATCTCAGTGTGGTCTGCAGGTACTACTCCGGTTGCTGAAATAAATATTACCATTAGATTCAGAAAATATCAAATAGCTAAAAACGCCTGTACTTGAGTCCAATTTGGACACAGGGGCAAAAAGGTCATTTCCGGGCCAAAGCGGGGTCCACATGTGGGCCACTTTGCACCGAAAAGCGCGTCAGGGTTAAAGGTCTCCAAATTCCGCAAACTCAGCGTCTACAAGTCAGGAACGATGATACGAACCCAACGGAACTTCCAGAATTGGATTCCGATGAGCCGATCACAAAATCGCCCGTCGAGCGGGGCCCGTGGGGCCCACGACACGCGATTTCGTCAACGTTCTCAGAATCGAACCAAACTTGGGTCACAGGACCAGCATATCGCTACGAGTCCGATGGCGCAAGTTTCGTCTCGATCCGACGTGTGTACACAAAGTTAGGGCGTGTTCCAGAAAGGTCGGATACGGGGTGTCGTCGGCGGATACGCGTTGATTCCGGTGTGCACGCACATCCAAATCAACTTCCGCGAAATCCTACACGTCCGTATCGACGACGCGCACGTATCTGTGAAGACCGCGCGCGACCAAGTCGTCCCGTTTGGCGGGGCGTACTCGGTTCCGGGGTGAATTGGGTTGTTGGTTTTCCTGTTTTTGGATCGCGGTGTGCGATCACCACAGGACGCGATACACCGAGCGGGTTGCACGGGCACTGAGAGGGTCATACAGTCTTCGCAACGCAATTGACGGAAACAAAAACGGGATTACGAGGAGAGAGAAACGGTTACCTGAACAGGGCCCCGTGAATCTGATTTCCTGTGTCCGAGACGTGTCCGAGTCTCCTTCGTGTCCTGCGTCGACGAGTCCGGTACTGTGTCTGCCCTAGGGTTAGGGTTCAGGCGCTGGGTTTTCAACGTGGCTGGCCGGAGGAAGGCGGAGCGGGGACCGATAGCTGCTGGCTGGGGTCGTCGGTGGCGAGGCGACTCAGGCGGCTGGTTAGTCGAGGGTCGACTGGGAGCTAGGGCGATGGTTGGAGAGGGGTGTCGTTCAGCCGAGGCGGGATGGGTAGAAGGCTGCTGCGGTCGAGGTGGGCTAGGGCGGCTGTGGGTGGTGGGACGGCGAGGAGGTGCGATGGAGGAGCGGCGGAGTCGTGGTGGAGATGGAGAGGTGGTCTATGGTGGAGACGTGGAGGAGACGACGAGGGGTTTGGGGAGTGCTGGACGGTGGAGAACGTCGGCTGGCCGCGGGGAAGAGATGGAGGGAGGTGGTGTCAGCGGAGGTGGACGGAGTGGGGTCGGGGGAGGAAGAGAGGGAGATGGAGGCGGAGAGGGCTGACGACGGCAGGAGGAAGGGGGTCAGGTGGAGGAGGAAGTCGTGGGTGGAGGTTAGGGTTCCGGTAGGAGGAGGAGCACGGCGGGGCTAGGGGAGTGGTTGAGGACGGCGGCCGGCTAGGGGCGGCGCCGGAGAGGGGTCGGCAGAGGGTGGCGGCTTAGGGTTAGGGTTAGGGATTTGGAATTAGGTAATTAGGGATTTGGTAATTAGGGTTTCTTTTGTTTTTCTTTTTCTTTGTTTGTGGAAAAAATTAGGGGAACCTGTATTTATACATGCAGAAATTGGAATAGGGTTAGACCTAGGATTCGGGCTGGGTCAACGGGTCAACGCTCCTCGGGCTGGGTTTCGGCTCTCATGGGGATGTCGGACGTTGGCACGGGTTAAATTCGGTTTAAATTCTAAATTGGTGTCTAGGGCTTTAAACGGGTTTCCGGAGTCCAATAAATTCACCGAAAATTACCACATGTCCGGTTTTCCGTTTTACACCCTAAAATATTATTTCCATAATATTTTAATAAAGATTGACCGAAATTAAAAATCCTTAAATCACCAACGCCTAGGGTTTAATTCCCGAAAATACCAGAAAATTGGGGAAAAATCCGAAATTAAAATTCTGAAGAAATCAGGGGGCTTACAGCTTATATTCAGACCCTCGCATGCTAAGTCCCTTAACGATCTAAGTCTCGGCTTACCTTCGGGTCCGAGCAACGTGCCTGCTTACGTTCCTTAGAAACGCATGCTTGTCTGCTTGAATGTTTCTGTGTTTTCATCCAAACCCCGGGAGACTACAACGTAGTCGTTCCGTGCCTGAATGAACCTGCAAGTATCCGGGACCGTTAGGTCACCAAGGCAGTTCCCGTTCTAGGAGACTGCATCATGCCAAGTAAAAGAATCATGCTCCTGTGGCAAGACTCATTCAGCTATTCGGATCTCCCTGCAAGTCTCCCTCGTGTGCGGGCTTACAGCAGCCCAGGAGACTGTGCACATCCAATGGCTAAATGAATCATGCAATACTGCTTGTCGTGTGCTCGTGTTGCCTCAACTGCATGAAGTGTAAATTAATAATCGTGTTCGATCATGGACAACTTGTGCACAAGGATATAAGTTCTGCGGACGGTGCTGGGGCACTGGCACCGATCCGATCCGGGCAGACTTCGTGTTTATAGTCACTCGTGTGCGGACTGGATAACTTGCAACGCATCGTGTTTTATGAGCTCCTCGTGTTTTCTCGTTGCATGCTATTCAGATCCTTGACTAGTCCATTATGGCATCAAACCAGTGATCCTCGTGTGTATATGCTTGCAATGCCCCGTGTGTTTAAATCGTGTGAATATGGCTTGCAATGCATCGTGTGTGCTTAAACCTGTTGCATGCTTGCTTGTAAAACAAGAGATAACTGAACTCATCCTCGCTTAGCGGCTATCCGCGTGCGAGGCATTGTATCGCATGAAACAACAACTGAACACCTGAACGATCATGATATAAAACTCTCGTGTTTGCATATGCTTGCCTCCTGAATGTTTACACTCGCCCCGTGATTAAATTTATAATGTTTGCCTTTGACAGGGAAGGCCAAATGGTAAGCTTGGTAAGTCTCGCCGTGTTTCCTCAAACATCGCACGGCACACTGCCCGACACGATAGGCTATTCAATGTTTGCATGAAACTGATCCTAAGGAAACTAGAAAGACAACTTAATAGTTGTAGCACGGAACCTGTATTACGTGTTTGGATTTGTCGAGCGGGCGAGTAGCTTCCCCACCAGTGCATTCAATGTACTGATAATCCACCAGTTTGCTTGCAGGGTGCGGGAGAACCTCGTTCGGTGCGGATGCCTCCTTCGTGCGTGCTAAGGCCAGGAGTTCCCTCTGAAGCCTTGCAACGGTGCGTCCGGAACTGAAGCACATATAGAAGACATAATGTTGTGAACATCGCCTGATCATCGCCTGTAGCCACTTGGCACGCTTTATGTTTCAGAGAGAGAGGCTTGAGCGACTTGTAATCTCGGCCAAGCGCCGCCTGTAACACATGTTTATATCAATAAAAGAGTTGCTTTACTTCAAACTTGTGTTTTAATGCTTCCGCTATATTGTCGACTCAGTGAACCTGTTACCGATCGCCTATGCGTTCATGACTCCGCTGCACTCGGATAATCTGTGCGACTCTGTGGCTTAGAACTCTTACCGCCAGCCAATGGATCACGGCCTTGCACGGGCGCGGTTCACGCTCGTGCGGCATCACGCCCGGATGGGTCAAGCGATCGTTCCGCGGGAGCGCTGGCGAGGGTGATTCCCGCCTAGCGGGAACGGCCGATTAGCCTGCGGGAGATCGGGGCGTGACAGCAATGGCTCTAACTCTTTTAGGCAGGGGCAGGTTCCCGTTCTATCATTCATGCAACTTATCTTATTAAGCAAACAATCAATTCAAAAACTCAGATTCATTATTAAGGCGTGCAAGAATCAGAGAATGCAGTTTTGCCTACTCACATTGATCAATCGTCTTGTGGTTCGGTCGGGAACTCTCCGAGAAGACTTCCGTTCGAACAAGCAAAGCGATATCACTTGTACATAGTGCCTACGCGGAACGGGGCACTACATACTTACCCACCAACAAAGAGTTTCGTCCTCGAAACTCAAGGAGAAACTCACACAAGAATCCAGAGCAGCGATAGTCCTCATCCCTCACCATCCCCAATCACAACTCTAGCAATCAAAACTCAATAAAACTCTAGCCACCAGAAATCGCAAATCACATCTCAAGCAATGAAAACAAATCCAGAAAACTTTTGTCGACAACTTTGAGAATATTTACGGACTTATTGTATGGAACGTTCATTGCATCACACATCGGACACATCTCAGAGTCGGAGGCAATGGAATGGGAAAAGAACCGAGTGGCTCTGATACCATTATGTCACGTCCCGGTCCCGCATGGCCGTTCGTCCTCGCTTTGGTCCCTACGGAACCGATCGTCCTCGCACGGACGTGATGCCGTGCAAGCCTAAAATGCGCTTGCACAAGGCCAAAGCTTTGAACAAGGGCAAGTAAGCTATTCAATACTGAAGCAGTGACACACATATATTGCAGAAAAGTAAAGAATACAATGACATATGAAAACAAGCTCTTTATTGATAATCGAAAGTGTTACAAGCGGCGCATGGCCGAGGTTACAAATCGCTCAAGCACTCTTTATCTCGATTACAATGACACCGTTCCATACATTATGTCCCTCTATATAAAATCAGCTTAAACTCGATAAGGCTCAAGGCATCGACTCCAGATTTTTGGTTCCTTGGGATGAGGCACGGCTATCGCTTACTCGGACGATCCAGCACCTTAGAACAAGCAAACTGTTGGTGGGTCAGCACTTTTATAAGTACTAGTGAGTATAAAACAACTGAACAGAAGCTACACCCCCTAAAACCCACACTAAGTAATCATGTGAGAAAATATTTCATTACTAGTGATCTTGCTAGTTTTACCTATGTTCGTTACATGTATGAGGGACAGAGTCATATTACTATCTTTTATTTTGGAAACATCTTTGAAAACATAATACAATACAACAAAACAATTGAGGCAACCAGTTCAAGCACAATGTACCAATCCGGGTGTGCACAGCGTATCTTGTGAACCATACACAAAGACTCCAGGGACAAGCAGCATTTAGGAACTACCATTCAATCAAGCACACAAGTTGAACTATCAATCAGAGGTCGTTCTCCGAGAAACTTAGGATCGGTAGCGATAATCCAGCTAACCAATGACTCTTTTATCTGATGCTATTAGCAGCTGTGACTCATGGTTCAGCTCTTCACTAATAGCCATTTTTTGACCGATGCAAATGCATGAAGCACATAAACTCTTATATACACATGTTCATGGACAAGCATGCTATATGTAGATAAACTCTTATGTTTCTTACCCCTTGCCGACCGGTTATCCCTGCAACAGACATACAAGTTAGCAACAATGTTCATAAGCATATAAGTATGAGGTTCTTTAGTTTCTTGTCCGTCTCTGCATCAAACAGTTAGGTGTGCAAGAAGGCTAGCCTAGCATGCTCCCTAACTACCTGAATGCAGCTATCTCCATGAACAAGCTAACTTCTCTAACACATACTCAACTCTTCTCAACAGAAGCACCATCTCCCATCTAATGGCTACGCCCCCTGGATCCCGTAGGACCGGAACATCAGGACGCACTATTAGTCTTGCCCCATCAATCTCCATCCTTCATTCTAATATCCGCACCTCGAGCTCAGGGCGCATTATTAGTCTCCCACATTTCGTTTGTCCTCCATCCACCTTACTCTCCCACATTTCACATGCATATCACATATCACAATAACAACACAACGTGACAATGCAAGCTTTCAATCCATCAATCTCTTATCTAATAGCCGCACCCTCTAGATCCCGTAGGACCGGAACATCAGGGTAGGCTACTAGTCACTGCACAAACAAGACAAGCATTTACTCTTTTATCGAAACAAGCATACATTCCATCAAGCTTTAGCATTCAAGACAAGCAAATATAAACACGATGACAAGCAAACATATGAACGATCTTTTAGTTGAAGCTAGCATGGCACGGGTCTATTTATCTCTTTTAGTTAAACATGCAGTTCTACTCTTTCCTTAGCCGGGCAAGGTTCGTTCGATAGTGGTGTCCGTGTTTCTAGCATGCAACATTTCTTATACTTAGCATTGTAATGGCTCTAACTCTTTTAGGCAGGGGCAGGTTCCCGTTCTATCATTCATGCAACTTATCTTATTAAGCAAACAAGCAATTCAAAAACTCAGATTCATTATTAAGGCGTGCAAGAATCAGAGAATGCAGTTATGCCCACTCACATTGATCAATCGTCTTGTGATTCGGTCGGGAACTCTCCGAGAAGACTTTCGCTCGAGCAAGCAAAGCGATATCACTTGGACATAGTGCCTACGCAGAACGGGACACTACATTATAAAGGTTGGGATTTGTCCAAGTGACGTAGTCACCGCCATATACTTATTTATCTGTGCTTGGTGCTTGTAAATTGGTTGGTCATCTCAGGTGGGTTGTCAAAACGCTTCTGCGATGGGCCCAACACGTGGTATCAGAGTGCACGTGTTCCCAACACGTGGTATCAGAGCTAGGTTCTTCTCGAGAGGGAATGTGCAACTATGTCTAAGGAGCAGATGAACACTCGTATAATCACTCTCACAGGGAAAAACTGGACGATTTGGAAGCCAATGATGGAGGATCTACTCTGGTGCAAGGACTTGCATGGTCCGTTGGAGTGTAACAGCTCAAAGCCGACGGACAAAGGTGCTGAGGACTGGAAACAACTGGATCGGAAGGCTGTTGGATCCATCCGCCAATGGCTGGACGACTCAGTGTTTCACCACGTGTCCATGGAGAGTTCTGCAAAAGCATTGTGGGAGAAACTGCATTCGTTGTACTAAAGAAAGACGGTTGGCAACAAGGCATTTTTGATTCGCCAACTCGTCAACTCGAAGTACACGGAGGGTGCACCGGTGGCACAACATCTGAACGAGTTTTAGGGCATCATCAATCAGCTGTCTGCGATGAAGATGGTGATTGGTTGGGGGGCAGAATTCGGTCCGAACTCGATCCCTGGCGAGTTCGGGCTGAACTCGGTGTGGTATTCCAGAACCTTTGAACCGAACTTGGTCCGAGTTCGGTGTCATTGGCGGCTACTCGGGTTTTAGAGTTTTTATGTTATATTTTGGACCGTTGGATACTAGTGGACGGCTAGATCTTATGGTTGGCTATTTTTAGGGTTTCCTAATCCTAAAATAGGTTTCTCATCCTATAAATAGGGAGGAGGGTGGAGGCACAAAGGAGAAGCACAAGTTGGAGATTCGGGGTGTTCGTCTACAGAAAATCTAAGAGAAAGTCCGTGCTTTGCTCTTAGGACTTCGCCATCCAAGACAGAAGGAAGAAGGAGATCTAATCGATGACTCATCAACTTCGGTTAGGTAGATTGCTATGGGTTAGTGAGTGATTTCAATTGTAATCTTCTCCTTTTCTTCTTGAGTGTGGTGAGATGGTAGGGCAAAGGTTTTCAACATTAGTTTTTAAAATCTTGTAATTTCATCTGAGTTATAAATATTAGATTTGTCCAGGTGACGTAGTCACCGCCATATACTTGTCTTCATCTGTGCTTGGTGTTCGTAGATTGGTTGGTCATCTCAGGTGGGTTGGCAAAACGCTTATGCGACGCGTCCAACACGTGATATCAGAGCGCACGTGTTTCCAATACGTGGTATCAGAGCGCACGTGTTCCCAATACGTGGTATCAGAACCAGGTTCTTCTCGAGAGTGAATGTGCAACTATGTCTACGGAGCATATGAACATTCGTATGATCAGCCTCACAGGGGAAAACTGGGCGATTTGGAAGCCAATGATGGAGGATCTACTCTGGTGCAAGGACTTGTATGGTCCGTTGGAGGGCGACAGCTCAAAACCGACGGACAAAGGTGCTGATGACTGGAAACGACTAGATCGAAAGGCTGTTGGATCCATCCGCCAATGGCTGGACGACTCGGTGTTTCATCACGTGTCCATGGAGAGTTCTGCAAAAGCATTGTGGGAGAAGCTGCATTCGTTGTACGAAAGAAAGACGGCTGGCAACAAGGCATTTTTGATTCGCCAACTCGTCAATTCGAAGTACACGGAGGGTGCACCGGTGGCACAACATCTAAATGAGGTTCAGGACATCATCAATTAGCTGTCTGCGATGAAGATGGTGATTAAGGATGAGCTTTAAGCCCTTCTACTTTTGAGTTCTCTATCGGAAAGTTGGGAGACGTTGGTGGTGTCAGTGAGCAACTCCGCTCCTGATGGAGTTTGTCATGATGGAGGCTGTCAAAAGTAGCTTGTTGAACGAGGAGATCCGGCGTAAGCAAGTGGAATCGTCGCAAGAGTCCGCTCTGGTGGCTTCCTACGGAAAGGGAAGAACCAAGTCATAGGCAAGGACATGAGGGACTTCTCGGGATTTTGCGACTGTGGACCGCAAGGAGGGTTGCTATCACTGTGGCGAAAGAGGTCATATCAAGAGGAACTGCATGAAGCTCAAAGCTGAGAATGCCAAAGGCAAGGATCATCAGACGGATCTCACGGCTATGGAAGATCTCATCATCGTAACAACCGACGCAGAGGAACCTTGTGGCATGTGTCATGATGACGACTGGGCCATGGACATGGGGGCGTCGTATCACGCCACTCCATATAGAAGGATATTCACGTCATACCGCGGTGGCAGGTTTGACGTGTGAAGATGGGCAAGAAGGGGACGACTGCAGTTGTAGGTATAAATGATGTGCACTTGACAACGGAGCTTGGTGAGAAGCTCGTTCTCAAGGATGTCCGACATGTACCGAGTTTGCGCTACAACTTGGTGTCGGTAGGGAGGCTGGCGGATGATGGCCTTCGCAGTTTGTTTGGGGACAAAAATTGGATGCTTACGAAGGGTTTCCAGCAGCTAGCTTGAGGAGATTTATGTTGTGGCATGTACAAGCTCAAGCCGTTGAGGTGTATAGGCAGGCCACAGACACCTGATGGAGGCTCGAGGGATATTCGACAGGAGGTGGATCGTCGAAAATTTATCTTGGAGGGGCTTCGAGATACTTTGAGGGATACAAAGAATTCGGTTCGTCGAGACAAACGATGAATGGTGATGAGTTAAAGATTGAGGGTCAGTCTGTCGGTCCCATGACAGCTGGTCGGTCTTCAGGTGGGGGTTATTCACGGATCCGATTTTGGCTACTGGTGGTTTGTCAAAACTTCACAGAGCGATATTGGTTTCAGCAGTTCGAGGCCATGGAGGAGATTAAGGTTTGCAGCAAACTCAATCTGAGGCAGGAGCATCATCATTCACACAGTTCAGGGGAAGCTGTGGGTCATCAACGACATGCACAATGTGTGATGTTCTGCTCGAGGACGCATATGTATGGGGGAGGTTCAGGTTCGGACACGAATGTGGGCAGATTCAGGAGTTCGAATCTCGGGATAATCGCATCGTCCGCTTGTTTGGGCCAGCTAAGGGTGAAGAAGCTCGTCGGAACGTTAACACGTTCCAGTGGAAGATAGAAGTCGAGGACATGCAGCCAAGACTCACGGTGAGGCTGATCGTCAGGGACTTCGGTCTTGGCCATGTCATCGATATCGACAGGATCCCAGTAGTAGAGGAAGTTCTACGCATGGCTGCTAGCATCGACGTGATGGTCGAGGAGATGGAGATGACGGAAGATAAAAAGCAACTCGGGGGATCGGAGATCGGTAGCATGGGGGAGCAGAATTTCTGTCGCGGGACGACAGGCATAGAGTCCAGTTGAGGAGCCATGGGCCAACACCTCTCATCAGACTGGAGAGAGAGATTATTGGGAATCAAGTCTGCTGAAGGGGGGACCGAGTTCGGACTGAACTCAGTGTGGTATTCCAGAACCTTCTAACCGAACTCGGTTCGAGTTCGGTGTCGGCGGCGGCTGCTTAGGTTTTGGAGTTTTTTTATGTTATATTTTGGACTGTTGGATGCTAGTGGACGACTGGATATTATGGTTGGCTATTTTTAGGATTTTCTAACCCTAAAATAGGTTTCTCATCCTATAAATAGGAAGGAGGGTGGAAGCACAAAGGAGAAGCACAAGTTGGAGATTCGGGGTGCTCGTCCACAGAAAATCTAACAGAAAGTTCGTGCTTTACTCTTAGGACTTCGACATCCAAGATAGAAGGAAGAAGGAGATCTAATCGAGGAGTCATCAACTTCGGTTGGGGAGAATGTTACGGGTTGGTGAGTGAATTCAATTGTAATCTTATGCTTTTCTTCTTGAGTGTGGTGATGGGGTTGAACCTATTAGGGGAAAGGGTTTCAACATTAGTTTTTATAATCTTGTAATTTTATCTGAGTTATAAATGTTGGGATTTTTCCAGGTGACATAGTCACCGCCATATACTTGTCTTCATCTGTGCTTGATGTTCGTAGATTGGTTGGTCATCTCAGGTGGGATGGCAAAACGCTTCCGTGACGGGCCCAACGCATGGTATCAGAGCGCACGTGTTCCCAACATCTTGGGCCTTGGCCAAGTTTCTTACATATTATTGAGTATTTTTGTCCCAAAAAAGATGATTACTATATAGGTACTATAGCTTGAAAAAGTGTTTCATTACGAATTATAAAACCATAATGAGCTTTTAGATGGGCAATTTGGGAAAGGGTTGGGACACTTTTTGGTAGAATCTTGTAGTATTGCATTATTTAGCCAGAATCTTCATCTGGATGCAAATTTGTTTGGATACAAACCAACAAAAGATGTGAAGCTGCTTCAAACTGTTGGAAATCAGACACGTCTTGCAAGTGTTCCTGTACCATGTCTGAGAGTGCCTGCAGCGGAAACTTTAGGCCAAGCCACCTGAGATAACCAATCCCTGTCTAATGAAGACAAAGAACAGATAAAGACAAGTATATGGCAGTGACTACATCACCTGGACAAATCCAACCTTTATAACTCAAGTAAAATTGCAAGATTGACAAAATCAATGTTGAATCCTTTGTCCTAATAGATTCAACCCCTCGCACCACACTCAAGAAGAAAAAGAGATTACAATTGAAATCAATCACCAACCCGTAGCAATCTCTCTAAGCGAAGGCGATGACTCCTCGATCAGATCTCTTTCTTCCTTCTGTCTTGGATGACGAAATCCTAAGAGCAAATCATAGACTTTCTCTTAGATTTTTTGTGGACGAGTACCTCGAATTTTTAACTTGTGCTTTCCTTTGTGCCTTAACCCTCCTCCTATATTTATAGGATGAGAAATCTTATTTTAGGTCATAATATGATTTCATAAATAGAACACCTTAAAATAAGAATCATATTCCATCTAAAATAGCCCAACAACAATTATGGACGTCCAAATATGATCAAATTAAATATTTGATACAAATTTGAAATCTAATCAAATCTTATATTTAATGTAGATTTTTAAATTATATCAAATCAAATCTTTGACTATATTTGGGTTCCAAAATTCACCAAATCGAGAATTGACCCCAACAATCTCTCCCCTCTAGTCTGATGAGAGGGTGTTGACCCCATGACTTCTCAACTGGACTCCATGCTTGTCGCCCCGCGACAGAGTTCCTGCTCTCCATGCCACCGATCTCCGATCCCCCGAGTTACTTTTCATCTTCCTTCGTCTCAAGTTGTAAACCCCCTCACCCAAAAATAGGTATCTTGTGTGTATTTTGTATTCCTTGTATTTGTTTTAGATTATTTTTCAAAACAATTAAAACTCAATGATTTTATTAGGACACTTCATCGTGGTTTGGACATTAATAATATAGTAAGGCCCCAAAATCTGTATGGCCCTTCGTAGGAAGTAACCAACACAAGAGACATTACTTGTAGGATCTTTTCGTGGCACAAGAATTCGACCCCTTGGCATTAGTATGACATTAGTGTAACAACCATAAAGTAAGTGTTAAATATTTAGATAATTTATATATATAATTTAATTGTGGTTATTTTCTAATTCTAACTTTCTACAATTAGAATCGCATAATTCTCCGTGCCAAATTAGGTAAATTTCCTTTTTTATAGATTTGCATAATATTTTCCATTACCTATTTTGTGGATAATTATTTAATTAATTACTTAGTTAATTAAATAATATAATTACTTGATTTATTATAACTAAATAAATGTCTAATTATTAATTATAAAATATTTCATAAAATATTTTGGGTGTAGTATTTTATTAAAGCTTTACAAAATAATTTTCTAGAATTTATTTTTGGTGTGCAAATATTCTTTTTGGATTTTTATAATTCCATATATATATAAATATATATATGTATTAATAAATATAGATTAATAATAATATTATTAATAATAATTATAATAATAATGATAATAATAATAATAATAATAATAATAATAATAATAATAGAAATAAATAAAAAAAGAAAAAGAAAAGAAAAGAAATCAAAAGGAAAAGAAAACAAAAAAAAATCTATTAATCCTTAAACTAACCTTAAGCCTAAACATAATATAAATCCTAAACTAAACCCTAACACCTAATCATATTCCTATTCAAAACCCCAAACCCCCACAGCAGCCAACTCCCCCTTCAAAACCCACGACACCTCTCCCTCTCTCTCTCTCTCTCTCTCTCTCTCTCGATATATATATATATATATATATATATATATATATATATATATATATATATATATATATATATTACTTATATATATATATATATTACTTATAAACAAAACTCAAACCCTAACCCTAGCCAGACCTCAGCGCCGACCACCCCGGACCGTCGACCTCCGACGACCGTCCCCGCGCCGACCGCCGCCGCCCTCGTGCTGTCTGCCGCCGTCCGCCGCCCCGCGCGCGAGCGCATGTGCATAGTTTTGCTCCATCTTCAAGGTGATGTATTTTCTTCATTTGTGATTATTTTTGCGAGCAATTTGTTCGTGTACGTTCACAACCTAACCCTCTAGGATTTTCATTCAAGCGGGACGAGTTTTCGTGCCTTAGATTGGTCGAAAATTCGACCGAAAAATGGCCGAAAAACTGACCAAAACAGTCCAGAAACTTCAACCCAAACCCCCATGTTGACGCCCAATTTGCCATCAACCTGTTTAATATTTTTAAAAATTAATTAAAGAGTTTTTCTTCTCCATATATCCAAGAATTTTTTTTGTTCTTTTAGTTTTTGTTAATTTATTCTATGTGTAAAATTATTCAACCTCCAAAACGACCAAAAACTTGATAATTTAAAACTGAAATTTTGTGATACGGAGTGTGCTCCACCAAACGGGTCTGCCTCATCGCGTACCAATTGCACCGAAAGGCGCGAATGGTATATTCTGACGTGTGGGATTTCGCGGAAGTTGATTCGGACGTGTGTGCGCGTCGGAATCAACTTGTATTCGTAAAAAGTTTCTGTATTGCAACTTTTGCAAACTATCACCCTGTTTTGTGTACGTTCGTCGAAATGCGACGAAACTTACGCCATTGGATTTGTGGTATCACGTTGGTCCTGTGACCCAATTTTTACGCAATTCTGAGACAGTTGATCAAGTCGCCTATTTGCGGACCCCACAGTTGACTTTAAGGACGAATTTGTGATCGGCTCACCGAAATCCAAAATTGGATATACCATTGAGTTCGTATCGTCGTTTAGAATTTGTTTGACCTATAATTTGTCCCATTTAGAGACCTTTACCTCTGGCACACTTTTCGGTGCAAAGTGGCCCACATGTGGACCCGCTTTGATCCGAAATTACCGTTTTGCCCTTGTGTCCAAATTGGACGAAAGGGTAGCTTTTTTGACTATCTTGCTTATTCTGGGAACGTTGGTGATATTTATTTCAGCATCCGGAGATGTTCATTCGGAGGCCATAGTTTCTGATCTTGTGTACTTGACACCTGGACGTTTATATTACGCAGCTTTCTTGCCAGGCAAGTATACCTTGCCATTGTACTATGATTTATATTCCATATAGTGCATGCATCTTAACCTAGTTTTATTTTCCATATTGTCAACTGTCTCAGAATTGCGTGAAAGTTGGGTCACAGGACCAGCGAATAGGCGGCTTGATTAACTGTTATTTAAACGTTATATAAACTGCGCGTCCAGCGAATAGACAGTTGATCAAGCCGCCTATCACGTTGGTCCTGTGACGTTTATATTTCGATTTATTTAGTTTATATATTTTAACTGTTATATAAACTGCACGTCCAAGAATAACTTGGGTGCAATGACGGTGGCGTCGTATTTTATCTTTATTATATATTATGCATGTTAACCTAGTTTTACGAGACCACCACATGATCATGAGGCATTCTTATATTTTATTTGGCTGTGACACATTTCTTACATGAGTTGTGAGTCTCATATAGATCACGGACTTAGGTATTGACTAATCATTAGTATGTGTGGGACGTGCGATAGGGAATATCTGCCGATAGAATTTGTATGGTAGAAGACTTGGCAGTTATTAGAGGTCTTATCGTGTCATGGATATGACATGCTTAGAGCATGGGGTGGGGAGGACAATGAGTAAGGCGTTTGGGCTCCTTTGTACTTTTCTTGTGTAACCCGTACGCTCCGCCGGAGATGTACGGTCATGATGACCACTATATATATTATTATTACCTGGCGGCCTCTGAGGTTCAAAAGACGTCATGCTTTTTAGGCCCCTGATTCTTCGAGAGAATCATGCCAATCCCATTTTAGCCAGATAGCCCACGTGTTGGAAAGTTGTTCTCAAAGTGCATTCACTTAGACGGTTAGGCGACCCATTGGATGTTTATTTTCAGTACTTTATTGGCATGCTTCTATGTATCTTGTTATGTCCCTCTGAGGACCTGGTACCTTTTCAGGTATAGACGTGCAGGATTATCCACAGGAGTACGGAACCGGACCTGACGCTTCATGCCCGACTGAGGAGGTCTTACCTTCGGAGTACCTTTGATTCATTGTAGCTGATGGATATTCTAGCTGCTATTTCCTTTATTGACATTTGTCTTATATTAGAGTTTGATATATTCTCTCATTTAGTAGTTTTTAGTATAGTCAATTTGCAGTGGATTTATTTCCACCCGACTATCATTCTTTGATACTTCCTACTTGAGATTCAGTTATTTATTTCCTATTTCTTTATTTATGCTGTTGATGAGATATAGATTGTTTGTGACTTGTGTTGACAGTATATTACCACTTGTGGATTGGATATTCATAATATATCGTATGTATGTGCTATGATTTTCATATATTGGAGTTGCCATATACATACGGCTAACATGTTGCGTATTCCTAATCCTACGTATTTTAGGACGGGCGTGACACAAGCTCCTCAATCGTCACGTCGACGCTAGCTGCCATGCGTAGCACCTTCTATACCACTGGGATCCTGTCGACATCAATGATACGGCTAAGACCAAAGTTCTTGACTATCATCCTCACCGTGAGTCTTGGCTGCATGTCTTCGACTTTCATCTTCCACCGAAACGTGTTAACATTCTGGCAAGCTTCTTCACCCTTGGCTGACCCAACCAAGCGGGCGGTGTGATTCTTCCGAGATTCGAACTCCTGAATCTGTCCACCTTCGTGTCCGAACTTGAAGCTCCCCATACACATGCATCATCGAGCAGAACTTCACGCACTGTGCATGTCGTCGATGACCCATAGCTCCCCCGGAACTGTGTGAATGGTGACTCTCCCGCATCAGATTGAGTTTGTGCAAACCTTGATCTCCTTCCTGGCCTCGAACTGCTGAAACCAATGTCGCTCCATTAAACTTTGGAAAACCATCTATCGCAAAAATCGGATCCATGAAGCAACCCCCACCTGGAGACCAACCAGTTGTCATGGGACCGACATACTAACCCTCAATCTTTGGCTCATCACCATTTGTCACTTTGTCTCGACGAACGGAATCCTCCGTAATCCTCAAAGCATCTCGAAGCCCCTTCTCAGCAAGTTTTCGATGATCCAACTCCTATCGAATATCCCTCGATCCTCCATCCGATGTCTATGACCTTCCTATACAACTCAGTGGCTTGAGCCTGTACATGTCACAACATAAATATTCTCGATCCAGCTGTTGGGAACACTTCGTAAGCATCCAATCTTTGTCCCCAAACAAAATACGATAGCCATTATCCGTCATCCTCCCTTTCAAAATCAAGTTGTAGCGCAAACTCGGTACATGTCGCACATCCTTGAGAACGAGCTTCTCACCAAGCTCCGTTGTAAAGTGCATATCACAGATGCCTACAACTGCAGTCGTCCCCTTTTTGCCCATTTTTACACGTTCAAACCTGCCGTCGTGGTATGACGTGAAGATCCTCCTATATGGAGTGGCGTGATATGATACCCCCGTGTCCATGACCTAATCGCCATTATGACACATGTCACAAGGTTCCTCTACGTCGGTTGCTATGATGATGAGATCTCCCATAGCCGTAAGATCCTCCTGATGATCATTGCCTTTGGCCTTCTCAGCTTTGAGCTTTATACAGTTCCTCTTGATATTATCCCTTTCGCCACAGTGATAGCAGCCCTCCTTGTGGTCCACAATCGCAAGATCCTGAGAACTCCCCATGTCCTCGCCCGTGACTTTGGTCTTCCTTTCCCATAGGAAGCCACCAGAGCAGACTCCTACGACTATTCCACTTGCTTACGTCTGATCTCCTCGTTCAACAAGCTACTTTTGACTGCCTCTATCGTGACAACTCTACCAGGCGCGGAGTTGCTCACCGACACCACCAACGTCTCCTAAGTTTCCGGCAGAGAACTCAAAAGCAAAAGGGCCTGAAGCTCATCATCAATCACCTTCTTCATCGCAGACAGCTGATTAATAATACCTTGAACCTCGTTCATATGTTGTGTCACTGGGGTACTCTCCGTGTACTTCGAGTTGACGAGTTGGCGAATCAGAAATGCCTTGTTGCCAGCCATCTTCCTTTCGTATAGCGAATGCAGCTTCTCCCACAATGCTTTTGCTGAACTCTCAATGGATATGTGGTGAAACACCGAGTCGTCCAGCCATTGACGGATGAATCCAACGGCCTTCCGATCCAGTCATTTTCAGTTTTCAGCAGCTTTGTCCGATGGCTTAGCGTTGTCACCCTCCAACGGACCATGCAAGTCCTTGCACCAGAGTAGATCCTCTATCCCTGGCTTCCAAATCGCCCAATTCCTCCTGTGACGGTGATCATACGAGTGTTCATCTGCTCCATAGACATAGTTGTCAGAACCAAAACCAGTAGCTCTGATACCAGATGTTGAAAATCGAACACGTCCTGCAAGCGTTCCGACACCGTGTCTGAGAGTGCCCGCAACAAAAATATTAGAAAAGCCCACCTGAGATAACCAACCCATGTCTAACGAACACCAAGCACAGATAAAGACAAGTATATGACGGTGACTACGTCACCTGAACAAATCTTAACCTTTATAACTCAGGTGAAATTACAAGATTGACAAAATCAATATTGAACACTTTGTCCTAATAGATTCAACCTCTCACCACACTCAAGAAGAAAAGAAAGATTATAATTGAAATCACTCACCAACCCGTAATAATCTCCCTGAGCGAAGACGACACGGTTTGCCATTAAATGCGAAAGTTTGAAAAGAAACTTGATTTAATTAAACAAACAAAAGAGAGTACAGAGAGGAGTCCTAAACAGATAATAAATACAAATTTTGTGTCCTAGGGTGACGATGGAGGGTTAGAAGTCTAGCAACTATCTTTACTCCGTGGATGATCCGATGCAGAAGCTCTTCTCTTTTGCTTGAGCGCAGGTTTGCCAATAGCCAGCCCGGGGGGGTTGTATAGGGGTAGTATCCTGTTATTTATAGTTCTTCTGTGGCCGTATGGATTTTGGGCCGCATGGACGTTGGAAGATGTCACGTGTCTTCCCCTGACAGAAATGAGTTACAACTGTGCACGAGAATCCGGGCTTCAGCTGTCTTGTGGACATTTGTTAAGATTTTTTTGTTGCTGAATATCTGGATAGTTTCTCGTCCTTTATGGGTGCGACTTGGTCAATTGGATACGTAGCTGTAGAAGCATAGAAAAATCTATAGTCATGCGGCTTATATACATGCCGCATCCTCATGCTGAAGACATGCCGCATAGTCACCCCCATGCGGCCCAGAAAAGGGACACCCATGTGGTCCAAACAAGCATCCTGAAAACTGGTCGCAGGTCGATCTGACATGACGTCTTGACAACAAAGATGTCGTCCTGATATAGAATTTTGACAAAAATAATTTTTCTGATCGCCTCGAAGGACGACACACTAACAGACAGAAGTCCCAAGGATAGGGCATAGCCACGTGTACAACACGACAAAAAATCCCATGCGGCTCTGGCCCATGCGTCCCAGACTCCATGCGTCCCATACGGTTCTGACCCATGCGCTCCAGACTCCATACGGTCCATGCGTCTCTGGCCCCATGTGTTCTAGACTCTATGCGTCCCATGCGGCTCTGGCCCATGCATCCCAGACTCCATGCGTCCCATGCGGCTCTGGTCTATGCGTTCGAGACTCCATGCGGTCCATGCGTCTCTGGCTCTATGCGTTTCAGACTCCATGCGTCCCGTGCGTCTTTGGCCATGTGTCCCAGATTCCACATCGACCAAATCTTGCTGTTACAACTGAGTGATTCTCTCCAACAAAATAGTGGCCACGTGTCCATTTGACCAAGTCGCGCCTACAACAGATGAGAACCATCCAGATATTCAGCAACAAGAAAATCTTAACAAATGTCTACGTGACAGCTGAAGCCCGGATTCTTGTGAACAGTTGTAACTCCTTTCTGTTAGGAGAATACACGTGGCATGCGACAATAGTTGCAACCATATTCTGTTGAAGAAGCCTTATGCGGCCACCAAACAGAGGCCTATGCGGCACCCATAGCCCATCAGCACGATGGCTATAAATAGGAGCAGCTTGAACGTTCTAAAGGTCAACTTTTTCTGCTTCAGAAAGAGAGACCGGACCAAGAAAAGAGGTTGGCTATCTGCGAATCTACACTCAAGCAAAATATAGTTACCCCACTGAGCTGATCAAACAAGTCATCTATCATGGACAAGGGATACTTGTTCTTAATGGTTGCTGTATTTAGTGTTTTATAATCAATAACTAAACGTGATGAACAATCCTTCCTTTTAATAAGAAGTAACTGGGCTCCCCAAGGCAATGCACTAGGTCTAAAGAGAGAAGAGCTTCTGTATCGGATCGTCCACGGAGTAAAGAGAGTTGCTACACTCCTAACCCTCCATTGTCATCCCCCCAGAAAACAACTTTGTGCTTAGATTATCTTCTAGGACTTTTCTTTGTACTTTCTTTAGTTTGTTTAATTTATTGAAGTTCTTTCAAACTTTCGTATTTAATGGCAAACACGATGACGACTCTGCTGGGGATGTCCTTCTCCATTGTTGAGAAGTCGATGACACAATTCGATACAGCCAAGCTTGGCTCGACGCAAATGATGTGGGTGGTTCACTTCGACCAGCAAGCATTCGAGGATATGCTTTTCGAAGAAAGTGCTAATCCTTCGCCAATGATAACCAAGCCGAAGAAGACATGCAGAACGTAGGTGGCCAAGGCTGCTGCGCCCCACCCAGCTGCGGAGCATACGCTTTCAGCCTCTCACTCTATTGCCAATGACGGTCTTCGGATGAACACCCAGAACGTCCACGTCTATGCGGCATCCCTGGCTGACGTAGAAACTGTTCAGTACCCAGACTCTGGCAGAGGAAAATACTATGATGCCAGACGTTCTGGTACTGAGGTAGCTTCTATACGGCCAAGGAGGAGGCCGCATAAGACTGTCCATGCGACATCAACTCACAGCCGCAGACAGCAGGCCGCATGCGGCCCTGATAGTAACATAACCTCTGTTTTCGACCGTATCTCATGGGGCACAGATCTTATGCGACCCACTGAGAATGGTGAAAATCCAAATCTGGACTCTTCATACTATGCGTGTGTGGTTGCTAAGCTGAAGAAGTCCAGGGCAGTGCGAGCCCATCAAGCTCAAGCAATTGCTCATACGACCAACCGCCAACATGCATCGCTAACTATTACGTGAGCCTCTGACATAAAGTTGTACATGACTGACCCATGCGTCCAGCCCACAGGGACCAATGGATATGGTCAGTCTCAAAAGTCTCCTACCAGTACCTCGGAGCATGTTCGTGTACGAACCCCAGGCCAGAAAGAAAATACATCACCTGCGCATCCATGTGCCTGGGATACCCGGACTCACAAAGAGGATGCAAAGGTAAAACACCATTCGCATCATTTGCGTGATGTGATTACTCATAAACGCAGAGCAAGAGAAACAACTATGGCGTGCGACGTGCTCTCTCCAAGGCACAGCTACGCCAACATCATTATCAACTGCTGCTGTAATAAAGCGGCAGTACCCACAGACAAGCAGTCGGCCTTCCAGCGACTGCACCAGAAAGTACCTACCCGACAACAACCCAGAGATCAGGTACAAGTACCAAAAGAGGAGGAGTTGTCCTTCGCCGCATGCTACTCAACTGGAAAGCTACCCGCCACCAAAGGAAGAAAGAAGTCAAATACCTTCGGTCCGGTGCTCTCTACCACTGCATCGCGAAGGCGACTACCCGAAGGGCTGACAACTGCACCTGCAGAAGGTTTCTTCTAAGGCACCCGCTCAAGGAAGAAGCTGTCAACCCCTGGGGGTAGTTCTTCCTCAGAACCCCTCAGGGTGGCCCAAGCTGGAGGTAGTGTCCCCCCAGACATACCCAATAACCCGTAAAGATAGTAAATCTTAAGGGATAGATGCCGAGTTCTCTGGGGGTAATCACCCTCATCAAGAAGTCGCACCTTCCAAAGCTGGGGGTAACATTTCCTCCGAGTCTGAAGAAGATGTGGCACTTTCAGCTTTCTCTGAGGACAACAATTTCGAGGAAACTGACAGCAACATGCCTAGGGTTAATGCATCATCTAGTGCTAGGGGTAGCAATCCTCCGAAATTGAAAGACGGCGCGATGATACCTACCTCCCCTAAAGACTTTAACTCCTAAGGAACTGACAATGACAGGCTGGGGGGAGTCACCCTCGAATAGTCAGAGCATCATCTGAAGCTGGGGGTAGCAACTCCTTTGAGTCTGAAGATGATGTAACGATGACCGTCTTTCTTGAGGATATTGTGACTCAGGAAGCAAGGCGGAAGGGCTCAGCGATCGCCAATGACTCGAGTTTCTTGAGGCCATGATGCATACAATGAGTACATCAATGCAGACTCTGGCCCAGGCAATACTTAGGATCAAGGCAAACATGGTCCTACCACCCTCAAGGCCCGCAGTAACTCTGCAAGCCGGGAGTAGCAATCTCCAGGTGATCTACACCAACCCGTCATGCAGTAAGGATAGTGATTCCCAAGAACCAGACAATGACATGTCTGGGGGTAGTCTCCCACGACAAGACAGAGCAACATCCAAAGCTGGGGGTAGAATTTCCTCCAAGTCCGAAAATGATGCAAAACTACCAGTATTCCCTGAGGACCGTACGACTCAGGTATTGGAAGCTCCAAAGCCAAAGGGGACTTTCTTCTTCAACGACGATGATATAATTGAAATCTTTATCATACTGATGAAGGAAAATAAACTTCGGCTATCCAACATCAGATGCCGTAAAGAGGCTGACAAGGTCAACAACCCAAAATATTGCCTCTTTCATCGGTATATTCATCATCCAACCAAAGACTACTCTGTGTTGAAGAGACGTATCCAGCGATTGATCGATGCCAATGAGATCACTCTCAACTTCGAGGATATGACAGTCATTGCAAACATAGTGTCCCTCAAATTAGATGACTTCCCAGTGACGGAAGCCCAGGCAACCAGGGAGGTCGTCAACCTCCCACCGGCTCGCAGTCGAGCAGTAGTCTTGGTATCACTTACAATCCCAAGAGGTGAGCCCATTGCTCAAAAAACTGGCACATTAAATAGCACCTTCAACGACCAGGTCAAAGGAAAAGCAATACAGGCCAGGCCGTATGATTATTTCCTTAGAAAATATAAATTATAGACTTCGGGTGCTCAGCGCAGCTCAACAAGTCTCTCTGTGCAAAAAAGCTAAGTCTCACATGACTCATCAACAATGGCGCATGATAGGTAGCGTTCCATTATACGCATCTGAGCAAATTTTCAGCACAAGGACGTATCAAACTTCATGTGCACACGATAGTACTTCTCGTCGTAAGGAATCCTTATGGGCAACAGACAGTGTTCTCCAGCGCAATGTACAAAAATGAGCAACAAGCGGTGGTCCTCGACGTGGTAGACAATCGTGCACACGCGACAGTGATCCTACGCGCATAACTCAGCCAACTCCTTCGTGTATACATGGCAGAGTTCCTATGCACAGAGCTCCTTATTCGACGCAAGCTAAGTCATCGACAGTAGTCAACGCAACAAATGATGAGCTGCCTCGGTATCATCATTACAGCCAACAATCACTTCGTCTCATGTCGAAGATGGGATATGACCTCCAAAAAGATGAAGGTCTAAACTTTGGTAAAGGACGACGTACTCCTTTATAATCCGACGGTTATTACAACAACACTCGCAAAGGCTAGGATATGGAGATGTTAGTACGCATTATGACTCACAAGACGGTCGATAAATTCTAACCTAAATTGGAGGGACCGTTCATTGAGGAAACCGTATTTTCCAACGGTGCATACCGGCTAGTGAAACCCAATGACGACTTGCTCATGATGCCTATCAACGACAAGTTCCTGAAAAAGTACTACGTCTAAACTAGACTTGTACTCCCCTCATCCTCAGCGGGACAACCCAGATGTACTTCTCTACACTCTTGGTCCTTCATCTCCAGCAAGTGCCTATGTTCAACATTCCCCCCCCCCGTTACAAATTTTTGTAAAATCCATCATCTGTATCCAGGATTCCTGGATATGCAACGGATGATGGATCCCCAAAGTCTTCCCAGCGGAGTAGTACTCTGGTCCACTTACACACTCCCGCAGTGACCACTCAAAAATCAAAATTTTTGGACGCTAGCCATGTTCATATTTACCTCTGAGCTATCGCCCCACTAATCTTCCTAGCGGAGCAATCCTCAAGTCTATCTTCATTTTCGGATAGACCACACTCATCAAACTACTCCCTAGCGAGTCCTTGGGACTTTTGTTCACGTCCATATTACCACTGAACTATCGTCCTAATATTTCTTTACGACTGAGTTTGGCATGTCCATATTACCTCTGAGCAAACCTCCCAAATTTTGGCTATCGATCATCACGTCGATATTACCTTTGATATCGGTTGTCATCCCCACTTATCATCCGTACTCACCAAGGTACACCGGCGGTGTTAATTCCATAAAAACTGTCACGTCCATATTACCTCTGACAGGGCTTGTCTCATACCTGTTACTTGCACTAACATGCATGAAAAAAGTAATAGGGCCACAAAATCTATCACGACGACATTACCTCTGATAGGGATTATTTTCGAATTTATTATTTGTACTCAATGTGCGAAATAAATAAGTCCACCTAAAAATTCTCCAGTAGGGTTTGACATATCCTTCGCACCTCTGAACAAACTTTTCGGGTTGGTTATCGATCATCACGTCCACAGTACCCCTGATATCGATCGTTGTCTAAACTTATCACCCGTGCTTAAATTTAGGTACGCCAGCGGTGTTAAGTTCACAAAATCTATCATGACCATATTACCTCTGATAAGGTTTCATCTCGAACTTATTACATGCACTCTTGTGCACAAGAAGTAATAGGTCCACCAAAAATTCTTCGGTGGGATGACCGCAATGAAAACGAATAGTTCAAGTCCACATTACCTATGAACTACTTTTCTTTTGCCCCAGCAGAGAAAAAGTGAGTTCATGTTCATATTTCCTCTGAACTACGTCTCTCCACTATCCCACAGAGTCATATCTTACCTTGTCCACATTACCTCTGAGTAAGATATTTCCAGAACTTTTTCATATCCATATCACCTCTGAGTAAAGTTCTACTTTTCAACTTTTTACTATCACGTTCGCATAACCCATAGTGCTAGTCGCTTTAGCTTATTATCCGTACTTAAGGTACGTCATGGGTAATAAGTCCACAACCCAAGAGTTTGCCATGTCCATATTACCTCTGAGCAAACTTACTGGCCTTGACCATCGATCATCACGTCCATATTACCTCTGATATCGATTGTCTTTCAACTTATCACCCGTACCCAATCCGGAGTATGCCAGAGGTAATAAGTCCACAAAAACTGCCACGTCCATATTACCTCTGGCAGGGATGGTCTCAAACCTATTACTTGCACTAACGTGCACAAAAAGTAGTAGATCCACAAAGCCTATCACGTCCATATTTTCTCTGATAGGATTTGTTTCGAATCTATTACTCGTACCCCAAGTGCGCAAAAGGGTAATAGGTCCACCAGAAATCCCCCAACGGGATGTCCTTACTATCCACAAAACCTATCACGTTCATATTACGTCTGATATGTTCATCTTAATCTAAAATTCAATCTCTTCAAAAATTGAAAGAAAAAGTAAATGTTTATAGTAATTTACAATTACACTATATAGAAACTAGTAACTTACATGTACATTGCAAGTGTGCAATTTTTTTAAAATATTAATTTATTATAATTATTATCATTTCTAGAAATTGAACTCAAGCAAAAAGAAAAATATTTCCTATCTTAACCACTTGAGTTAGAATTGTTTAATTATAAATAAATCATATTAGATAGATAAATAATCAATTAATATTTTTAAAATAATTAATGGAGTATTTATAAACGGCTTAGATGGTTCAATTTTGAGTCATTTTCAAGCCACCTTATATTAGTAGAAATTATATTACTTTTATCTATAAGTAATAATATTTTTAGAAATAAAATTATACCAAAAAGTAAATAATAAACATGATATTATATATATGTGTGTGTTTGTGCTCACTTATATTCTATTGTTGGATACTAAAGAATGAAAGAAAAGGAAAAAAAAAAAACTAAAACAGATACGTAAAAAATTGGGGAAATAAATGATAGATTCTCTATTGTTTGGTATAAAAAGAAAAAAAATTTGGAGCGAAGAAAAAGTTGGATGTGTTACTTTTTCATCTTAATCTAAAATTCAATCTCTCCAAAAATTGAATGAAAAATGTTTATACTAATTTACAATTACACTCTATAGAAACTAGTAACGTACATGTACATTGCAAGTGTGTAATTTTTTTTAAAATATTAATTTATTATAATTATTATCATTTCTAGAAATTGAACTTAAGCAAATAAGAAAAATATCTCCTATCTTAACCACTTGAGTTAGAATTATTTAGTTATAAATAAATCATATTAGGTAGGTAAATAATCAATTAATATTTTTAAAATAATTAATGGGGTATTTATAAACGGCTTAGATGGCTCAATTTTGAGTCATTTTTAAGCCACCTTATATTAGTAGAAATTATATTATTTTAAATTATTTGATGAAGTCAAATAATAAATAAATATTTTTAGTTGACGATATAATTGATATTTTTTATATATTTTTCTTTTTACTTTTTTTCCTATATTAAACAAATATACTTCTATTTTTTTTACGGAAAATTTCAGTCAGAGCACAAAAGTTTGATATATTTATAACAAAAGCATAAAAGTTTTCAAATTTACTATAAAAGCATTAAAACGCCCTTTGTAAGGGCGTTTTATGCTTTTCCGTTAACTCCGTTAACGGCCTAAATTTGAATTTTTTTTTAAAAAAATAAGGTAAAACGCCCTTACAAAGGGCGTTTTATATTTTTTTATTTATTTTAATTTCTCTCCTCTCTCTCCTCTCCTCTCTCTCCTCTCTCTTCTCTCCTCTCTCCTCTCCGCCCGCTCCCCTCTATCTCCTCCTCTCTTTCTCGCTCCCCTCTCCAGCTCGTCGATCACCGCCCTCCCCCCGGCGTGTATACAGAAGTGCTCCAACGCGAGCTTGAAGTCCGAAATGTACAACTTAATCGCCTTCGCGTTGAAGAGCTTCTTCGCGGCAAGCGTGGCGAAGAAGAGGAGCTGCTCGCTGGTGGGAAGCACGAGCGGCCCGAGGGTCGTGATGTTCGTCTTCAGCGCCCCTCCGACGATCGCCATTAGATCCTTCGACAAAGAGACCCCACCCTTTCCCTTGGTCGTCCTGCTCTTGGTAAACCCACCAGAACGAGCGCTCGTCGGCGCCTCGGTGAGTGCGCACGACATGGAGGAGGCCGTACTTGGCGCGGCGTCGGTCGGAGGGCCGATTCGACAAGAGCAGCGCGGAGCCGCCGACGCGGAAGAGGCAATTGGGGATGAGCATGGACTTCTTGTTCCCGAAGTACCAGTTCTGGGTGATGTTCTCGGTGCTGACAACGACGGCGTAGGTGGATCCGTGCACCTGGAGGAGATTCCGGGCGAGGTCGAGGGCGATGACGCCGGCGCTGCAGCCCATTCTGCCGAGGTTGAACCTGCGGATGTTCCTGCGGAGTTTGTAGCGGTTCACGATCATGGCCGAGAGGGAGGGGGTGGGGTTGAAGAGGCTGCAGTTGATGACTAGGACTCTGATGTCTTTGGGGCTGATGGCGGTGGCGGAGAAGAGGTTGTCGAGGGCGCCGAACATGACCTGCTCGGCCTCAACCCGGGCGGCGGCTATGGAGGGGCTGGGAGGGAGGTGGTGCATGGCATCGGGGAGGTAGGTCTCCTCGCCGAGGCCAGAGCGGTCGAGAATCTTCAGCTGGAAGTCGAGGGAAGAGAGAGAGGAGCGGGAGAGGGGAGCGGAGAGAGAGAGAGAGAGAGAGAGAGAGAGAGAGAGAGAGAGAGAGAGGAGAGAGGAGCGGGGAGCGAGAGAGAGAGGAGAGAGGAAGAGCGGAGAGAGGAGCAAGGAAGAGCGGAGAGGGGAGCGGAGAGAGGAGAGAGGAGTGGGGAGCGGGAGAGAAGAGAGAGTAGTCTGAGGGAAAAAAAATATTTAATGAAAAATGCCCTTAAGAAGGACGTTTTTTCCAGGAAAAACGCCCTTAAGAAGGGCATTTTTCATTAAATATTATTTTTTTTCCAGAGAAAGGAGAGAAGGGAGAATGATTTAAAAATTTAAAAAAATTGTAAAACGCCCTTGTGAAGGGCGTTTTACTTTAATTTAATATTTTTTTCGTGTCGGTGAGAGTGTGAGAGGAATAGGAGAGAGAGAGGAGAGAGGAGAGAGGAGAGAGGAGAGAGGTTTTAAATATTAATAAAAATTATAAAATGTCCTTACAATGGGCGTTTTATGTATATAAAAAAAAAAATTCTCCGTTAACGGAGTTAACAATATTTGACGAAAAAACTCAAAACGCCCTTTGTAAGGGCGTTTTGATGCTTTCACCGAAATTTTTGGAACTTTAATGCTTTTATTACAAATTTATTAAAATATTATGCTCTCGGTGAAAATTTTCGTTTTTTTATCCATCCTACCCAATAGAAAAAAAGTAAATAATATTTTCTATCATATAAAATAGACTTAATTACAACTTGATATCCTCAACTATCTAAAATGTTCAAATTAACACCCTCAACTTTGATAGATACTAACTTAATATCCTATATCAACTAATATTTTTAACTTAATATTCATTTTCTTTTTAATCCTAAACTACCCTCCCCTCCCCTCCCCCCCACCCCCACCGTCGGCTGCTGCTCATGCAACCACCCCCCTCACCCCCCCGCCCCGACGACAAATCCCTCCCTACCCGCCCCCGACGACCACCCCCCCTATCCGCCCCGGCCGACCCCCCTACCCCTGCGCACGCCGCGCGCCATCCCCTCGGCCTCCGGCGACGACGACTGTCGCTGTCGTTGTTGCTGTCGCTGCCGCTTGCTGCTGCTACTTGCTACTATGTCCCCCTCGAACGTCGATGCCGGAGAGGGAGAGGGAGAAGAGGGGGGGGGGGGGGAGGGGTCCCCGGAAAGGGAGGGGGGGGGGGGAGTTGGGGGGAGGGGGTCGCCGGAAAGGGAGAGAGAAAAGGACAATTTGATTTTGATTTTAATTTTTTTATTTTTTAGGATATTAAGTTAGCACCAACCATGAGTGTCAATTTGAACATTTTAGATAGTTGAGGGTATAAGGTTATAATTTAGTCTATAAAATATTTTAAGTCCGGAACGGGAGGGAGGGGTGGGGGAGGGACAATTTGATTTAATTTTTTTTTAGGATATTAAGTTAGCACCAACCAAGAGTGTCAATTTGAACATTTTGAGTAGTTGAGGATATCAAGTTATAATTTAGCCTATAAAATATTTTAAGTCTTTTTCACCGTTCCAATATTTTTTATCCTTCCTAACGAACTGAGCTTAAAAAAAAACAATTTATAAGGGCACTACAAACTTTACTTAGGGCTAGCCCATTAATGAACAAAATTTACTCACACTAGTCCATTAGTTTACTCATACTAGCCCAAACCCCCATAATCTCCACCGAAGTTCTCCTCCCTCCTCCCTTTCTTGTCGGAGCCCTCCTCCTCCGCCTCCTCCCCCGTCCTCCACCGCCGCCTCCCGTCGCCGCCTCCCGTCGCCGCCTCTGCCTCCTCCCCCGCCTCTCGCCGCCTCCTTCCTCTCCCGTTCCTTCGTCTCGTACCCCCTTTCGGTGCTCGACTACCTCGACACCCTCGGCGTCCGCCGCTCCTCCCTCCCCTCCTTCCTCCGTCGTTACCACCAGGTCCTCCACTCGGCCGCCGGAAGACATGAATAATAACACAATGACAAAGAAAAATAACAGAACACAGGAAACCAAAAAAGAAAAAAAAATAGAAAAAATGTCAAAATTTGACATATATGTTGATTTTTAGGACTGTCAAAATTTTGACAGTCCTAAAAATTCAACATATATTTTTAGGACTGTCAGTTACCAATTGACAGTCCTAAAAATATATGTTGAATTTTTAGGACTGTCAAAATTTTGACAGTCCTTCCAATTGGTAGGACTGTCAAAATTTTGACAGTCCTAAAATTTATTTTCTGTTAATTTATTTTGTTAATTGGTGGGGGGGCCAATTTATTTTGTTAATTTTATGTTTTATTTAAGAAAATATATTTCAACGAAATAAAATTAAAATAAATTAACAGTAAATTTACTGTATCGAAATTTCAAAATTAACAAAAAATTAAAATAAATTAACTCACTTGTCGATATGTATCAAAATTTTAAAATATCCCAAATTTCTATCCTTAAAATTTGTTAAAGTATTCTGTTATTTAAAATAGTGAATTTATTATTGGTACATTAAATATTTTGTAAAAAAAAAAACCAAAAGTAAATTTTGGAGGTCGAAACATCGTTTTTTTGCGATTCTAAAAATTTGGAAAGTCCGTCAAACGATGAAACGGTTTATCCCGAAGTACTTTTCCATACGGTCATTTTGGCATAAACTAGACCTTGTTTCGATCTCCCAGTCAAAAGTTTTGATACTTTAAAGTTTTATATTTTATATATTTTGTCTGTAATATGTACGTCTTACTTCGAATGAAAATTCTCTCTACACGAATTGTGTTACTCTCGTCGAAAACATACAAATCGACCTATTGTGTGACGAAAAACGATTTGAAAACAAATAGTTATGGCCGTTCGAAGTCTGATCGACGGCAGACGTAATATTCGTACGGTAGATTTTTTTTTTTTGGGTTCAATGATAAGATATTTTATTTTGGATGTTAAACTAAATAAAAAATTCAAAATCCAAAACTAACTAAATAGAAAAAAAAAAAAAAAAAAATCCTGACAATTAAAATGAGGACTGTCGTACTCATTGTTTGTGGGACTGTCAAAATCCTGACAGTCCTAGTTTTATATAAAATTTTCAGTGGGTTAAAATTAGGACTGTCAAAATTTTGACAGTCCACATAGCTTGTGGGACTGTCAAAATTATGACAGTCCTACTTGGAAGGACTGTCAAAATTTTGACAGTCCTGATTATAACAGTTCCGAGTGAATTTTGGTGGCAAACTTGTAATTATCAATGATTAAAATTTGGACTAGTCCCAAGTAACTTTAAGAGTGACAAACTTGTAATTTTGGAAAAAATTACATTGGACTATCCCAAGTAATAAGTGTAGTGCCCTTATAATTTGCAAAAAGAAAAGAAAAAAAAAAAAAAAAAAAAAGGCCTTCTCACTAAAACCGCTAAAACGGACCCGATAACCCGAGCGATTAACTTTAAGTCGGGGTTAGGGTTCTCTCCCATTCGATCTGTGCTGCTGACTTCTCTTCTTCTCTGTGGTGACAACCGCGACGACTACGAGATCCCGGTAAGATTTTAATTTTGTTTTCGTGTCATTTTTTTTTGGATTTTTGCTGAGTTCTGCTGGAATTTTTTGCTAAAATATGTTGTCATTTCCAACCAAAAATTTCTCTGCGACTCTCCTGCTTCTATCGAACCTTAGCGGCAGCAGATGCGGCGATTCTCCGGCGAGTCCCCTCCGTAGTCATAATATTTTTCATTATTATTCCAATCATCATCGTTCTTTTTATTTTCTTGTTCCATTTTGATTGTTGAATTTTTTTACGAAAAGAAAAATAGTATACTTTAATTTTGTTCTCCAGTAGAAGATTGGATGGGTCCTTTATTAACGTTTATTTTCCAGATTTAACAAAAACTTTATTTTGCCACTTATTTCTTGTGCATATTAGATTTTACCGGAAAGTTTTCCGAGAGTGGAAGATGGGTGGAACTGGAAAAGATGCCGACAAAGTTGACAAGGCAGCCTCCGATTTGGAAGGGCTGCGCATCACGAAACAAGAAGTGACCGAGGTGAGAGTTTTGGTTGATTTTTTCTTTTCTTTTTCAAGTCAAATGTTTCTGGAATGTGACGAATATTATACGACACGATGATACGGTCACGCGGACGCCTGTCTGTTACATGTACGACATGATGCCCACACGTACGTGCTACATTTATTCCTAGGTCTATTATCATGCCAGGGTATGAACAAAATATATGAATGATATGGCTGTTTTCTAAAGCTATATCTTTTGGTGATTGGCAAACCATGCTAGATGTCTGTTATTAATTTATTTGAGATTGGTGTAATTTGGAGGCTACAGATACAAACGTAATGTACAAAGCGACCAAAAATAAACTTATGTGGTTTCGTACATGTCATTTTTTGGTCGTTATTTTGTATATCATGTGTATCTTTGTGAAGTGTCGGACGCGCATTGGACATGGCATATACACTAGACACGCCCAAACTGTGTCTTATTCGTGCCCGAGCAACATAGGGAGAAGTGCTCAAGGTGAGAGGGAGGTTTAGAGAGTGAACAAGAAACCACCGCGAAGAGAAGAGCAAGTGAGAGATCTTTTCACCCCATTCTCATTTTAATGAGGCAATGGTAGGGGAATAGGGAGGACATTATTGGAAGGGGAGGCACAGAGGAAAAGGGGGGGGGGGGTTCAAAATTTGCACGTATGATTAACCATGTCCTATCCTTGTTCAAGTTCCCAAGCCAGATCACATGTCGAGGCTAGTACTCACTCACTTAGCTAGTTCTACTCTTGATTCTTGTACACGATATTCCCTGCTCTTGTGTAAAGAAAGTACAATTAACACCTCACATGAGAATATTTTAGCAAAACTCAGAATCATTTGATCAACCCTAGACACGTGATCATCCAGGAGCAGGCAATTTTCTTTCAAATGCATAAAAACTACTTAGTTCCATCACTGCCATGATATGGAGTCTCTAAAATTTTAACCATAGTGCAATGCATAAAAACTGCTTAGTTTAAAACTTCCCCCAATTTTTTCTCTGTATCTCAGCAGTGAGCACTATACAAATACTACGATTTCAGATCAATCTTAAGTCCTTTCTGCACTATCAAAATCTTTAGTTTTGGTGTCAAAATATTTTAGCAAGAAATCCAGCAGAGCTCAATAAAAATCCAGAAAAATTGACTAGGAAAATAAAATTAAAATCTTCCCAGGATCTCAGTTGTCGGGGTTGTAGCCACAGAGAAGAAGAGAAGTCACAGAGTCAGCAACTAGCAGGGAGGCACAGATTGAATGGGAGACAGAGAGAGAACCCTAACTTAAGTTAATTGGTCGGCTTATCGGGCCCATTTTAGCGGGATTACTGAAATGAATATTCCTTTTCCTAATAGAAACATATCCATCCTAACGGGTACATACCCAGAACCAAAACTGGGTACACTTTGCCATACCTGCTCTTACCTAAATTGTATAACAATAACAAATTAATTTGGTATGTACCCTGTCCGAATACGTACCCGCGGCTCCTATTTTGGAGTGTACCTGTGCTTCATAGACACATACTCATGTCACCTGGCTCAACATTGTGTCGGGTATTTGTATCCTTGACCACTAATGACTAATGTCTAGCCTTTCATCCATGATGGGGCTAAGTACGTCTTGCATCACCATGTTATTTTACCGGAACATTATTTAGGTGTAGTGTAATGTAAGAAAAGGAATGCAAGTATAATTTGTTAATAGGGTTTGGTTATGATAATGATAGAGAAGAAAGCGCAAGGTGGTCCGATGTCGAAACTGAACTGATGCTGCAAAGAGGTCTTTGCTCTCATGTTTTTTAGTGGTATATATCTCATCGTACTTTTAA
This sequence comes from Iris macrosiphon, assembly GCA_036927795.1. Lineage (NCBI taxonomy): Eukaryota > Viridiplantae > Streptophyta > Magnoliopsida > Asparagales > Iridaceae > Iris > Iris macrosiphon. Next base: position 201,081,822 of record JAYESA010000006.1, read on the forward strand.
ATCTTAACATCTCAGTAACTTTTTTTTAGCAAAGAGAAGGGAGGGTTTTGAAATGGGGACATTATTGGAAAAGAAGGGGGGGGGGGGGGGGGGGTAGAGGAGGGGCTGGGAGGATTTGGGACCACTACATCTATTGACTTGCTGACAGTGCAAAAAAAATTGACAATTTTAAATGCAAAAGAAACAACCAAAGATAAAAAAAGTTTAACACACAGACCTTAAAGGCGTATGCTTCTTGTAAGCAGCTGTTGGTAATCCAAATACAAAATGAGTGGTATTTTCGTACTTATCTATGTAGCCTTTCCATTTTATTTTCCTATATACCGAACATTTGAATGCTTTTTAAACTTGGTGCCTTTTATGGATCCAGGAAGACATGAATAAGGCCAAGACAACAATTCCCGAAATTTCTAGTGAAGGAAATGGAGATGCACATATTCCAGGTAGCAATGGCCAGGCCTCCACAGCTCCGCCTTCTGTGCAAGATGATGAAGAAGAGGGTCAAGCAGATGGTCCAGCATTAGATGGACAACCAGGTTTCAGTTCTATGCTCTCATAATTGTATATTATGTTATGTATTTCAGGAAGCAACATTAGGCCTTGTACAGATTAGCCTACTCTAAACCTAGCGAGGATGGCATAGGTTGTTCAAGGAAAATGCTTCCAATCTCCCTTTCTTGAATTAAATCCAAGGATACGTCCTTATTTCACTATAGGTACAATGAAGAAGATATAACTTTTATAACAAGTACCACTAGGAAAGGTTGAGGAGGATGTAACATATAACAAGGGCCGGTAGCAAAGGTTTAGGAGGAAAAATGAAGAGATATAAGTTGTATCTTATTTGATCTATACAATGGATTGGGATCCCCTTTGAAGACAAATGATTTGACAAAAAATAGTGAATCGCTCAAGGTAAGACAAGAACATTTAGACAGAGTTATGTTGAAGAAGCGATATTTGCAATTGAGCAAATATGGATTATGGGTTGACTTGAGAAAGATGAAAGGTTTTATAAGTTTCAGCTATATTGGACATAGTTACCATTGATTGCACTCGGAATTTGCTTGGAAGGGGTGTGAAGGATAAGACAGATTGGGACGGGGTGTTAGAGCTACTATCTACCTCTTGGAAGTATAGAATTGCAAATTCTAAACCTATGGCCATACCATATAGTGTATATTTGGGTTCGTCCATCCGGTACATGGGTGCCAAGCGAAAAGGTTCTTATAGTGTGAAAGAAGGGTTGCCAATTTTTTTTTGAAAAGGATCAGCACGAAGTGCCAATTATATGATTTTAAACCTAAAGCAAGTATGACATGATAAAGTTTAAAGACTTTTGGATTGGAATTTAATGTATTAGGGTTGTGGGACCCCCCCCCCCCCCCCCCCCCCCCCCCACACACACACACACAAAAACCACCCGCCTTCCCTTCAGTATACTACATTGGTCTGAACTGTTTCTCATTCCTTTGTCACTGTTCTATCCTTGACATTTGTTATTTAGTAGAGGTCTTAGATCCCAATGTAGAGTTCCTTGACATTTCAGGTTACATTTAATAGTAATAATCACGTGGGTGCAATTGCGTGGACTATAGAAATTGCAGAATTGTTTGATACATGCTAGTGCTGGTTAACTGGAATGGATTATGTATAGCAGTGTGCATTTTGATGTTTGAAGCCAAAGGAATTATACTTAAAAAAAACATTCTTATCTGTTCCAAGATCACACCCTTTCTTCGTTGAGGCCCATATGGGAACTGGTTATATCAAAAGAGCGGGGCAGGAAATTTTCCAAAAGCAAAACAAAGTAGATAAATAAAAAAAGGAGTTATGAACAGTGTCCTTTTCATAGTGGCATATTCTATTCATGGTAGATGGAGATAGAGACTGGCAGTTTTTTCTTTTCATTGAACTACATGGAAGTATTGATCTCATTATCGGACATTCGGATTAAATACTTTACCAAAGAAACAAGTAAAATTTCTTTTACTTCTCTCTCTTGTATGTATGCCATGCACACATTCAGGTAATGATTTTGAGTGGGTTGTTTATATGGTTATTTCTACCCTTTCTCTGCTACAATTAGTGTCTTCTAATAGTTATCTTCCGCCACCCAGTGATAACATCTGGCATTTCCTTGCTATCTTTGTGCCCAATTGTAAGACCACTTGTAGGGTTAGCCCGTAAGGCTATTCGCTGCAACATCCATCACAGAGAAACAAGCAGCTACATCATTCCTATTTGTATCTCACAGCGCTAACAGACAGAACCAACAACCCTATCACTTATAAGCCTTCTTTGCTGCCTTTATGGCTTCGTCTGGAGAGGAGAGAGTTTAATTCCGATGGAAAATTTTCCATTCCCACCCCAGTACAATACTAGAATGTTGCTTTATGTTTCATATCACTTAGATACTTGCTTGCATATCCTATTGAGATGGGGATGAACTGTTGCAGAACTTATTTCTGTGTTGTTTGTAATACTTGCTCTTGTCCCTAGAATCCGCAAAGAAGAAGAAGAAGAAGAAGAACAGAACTAAGTGAGTGCCTTTGACTTGAAAATTCTATGTTCTGTTGTGTTTTCGAATCACAAGAATGAAGGTCTACATCTGCCTGATTTTTGTTGTTTGCTCATGTGTACAGGAAAAAGAAAGAATCTCCCGTACAGACGGACCCACCATCAATTCCTGTTGATGAACTGTTTCCTTCTGGGGAGTTCCCGGAGGGAGAAATCCAGCAATATAAGGATGAGTAAGTAAAATTTCCTGTAGCATTATTTTAGCAATAAATAACAAATAAGGTTTTCAACCTTACTTTTGGCAGTGTAGTTGTTGAGTTAGAATTCATAATTGACAATGTTAGGGAAAGAATTCATCTATTGCTCCAGACTTCATGAAAGTTGAAGAAAATCTTAGACTGAATTGAACAGTGGAACAAAAGGGATAAAGAAAAAGAAGAAGATTGTATCTAGCTTTCCTGTAGAATACATGTATTAACATAGTTTATTTCTTTATCTCAAACAAAAAAAAAATCTCAAAAACATTCATTATTTCTTTAGTTCTCCTAACAAGTACGAAGGGCAGAAGTTACAACTATGATGTAACTTTGGATGTTTGCTTTGGATTCTTGACATGTTTGCTAATTTTGAGAAGTTTGTAAGCAGTAACTTATGGAGGTCAACATCTGAAGAAAAGAGAGAGATGGAGCGACTGGAGAAGCCCATGTATAATGCAGTTCGCCGGGCAGCAGAAGTTCATAGACAGGTTAGAGTCATTAAGACATTTCTAATCTGCATGACATGCTAATTGTTCTGTTAATATTTTGTTTTACTGACACCTTAATTTGATTACCTTGTAAGATTTGTCATTTGTTATACTATATAACTCTCAAAATTTATCAACTACCGTTTAGGTGCGGAAGTATATGAGGGGTCTTATAAAGCCTGGCATGTTAATGATAGACATGTGTGAGACCTTGGAAAATACAGTTCGGAAATTGATAAAAGAGAATGGCCTTCAAGCAGGCATTGCATTTCCGACAGGATGCTCCTTAAATTGGTAATAACTCAATTTTGCTATCATAATTTTATGCAAATTTGTTGTCTCATATTATCTGACGATTAATCTCTCACTTACTAGGGTTGCAGCTCATTGGACGCCAAATTCAGGTGATAGAACTGTATTGCAGTATGATGACGTGATGAAGTTAGATTTTGGCACGCAAGTTGATGGTAATGCGGACTAGGTTCTCTAGTTTCTAGTTCATTAGTTCTCTAATTTAAACTGAAGCTTGGCTTCAATTCATTTTTACAAATATAATTGATTGTGAATTCACTGTGGCGTTATTATCATTTCAGGATTTATAATTGATTGCGCGTTCACTGTGGCATTCAATCCAATTTTTAATCCCTTGCTTGAGGCTTCGAGGGAGGCTACTAATACTGGAATAAAGGTTTTGTTTCCACATTGTTCTTGCATATTGTTGTTTTGAAAGCTGATTTTAATGGTCAAATTATGCCACATTTAAAAATAAAACTTCCAATTAGTTCTTTATCACGATATCTATTATCACTGTCAAGCTTCAGTTCATGGAAGACTTTCTGGTCCTCAGATATCAACCTAATCTTAGCATGTATCATGTTATAAGTTATAAGTTATAACCCCGTCCCATGTCTGTTCTAATTTGTTTTTTTATACAAGTACGTGTATAAATGGCTGCATGTAATCTGCTAAGAAATGGATGATGGAACCTCCCTTGACCTTCTTATTAGTTACATGCTTGCTTATAGATTTTTACCTTGTGTCTTTCAAGATTCATGGAATTCTGGTTATCTCAGTTTGTATATTTTTACTTAATGGAAGTCTTCACGAAGGTTTATTGAAGCTTATAACAAGCACCCGTATAGACACTTAAGTAGGTAGATATGCGAGTATCGTCATATCTTCATCAAGACCTTCTCCCAATGGAAATTTAGGATGGGGTCGGTTATGAAGCATAATAAATCTCTATAAAAGAATTGATAGTTCTGTCTGACCTGTAGTCAACCCATTATGTTGGTGCCAAATTCTTAGCCAAGTAGGCTATGAGCATGAGAGGGCCATAGACCATAAAACCTAGACGACTAGTTCTATACCTCACAATTTTCTAGATGGGTAATTTTTATATAGTGAATTAATTGTTATTCTGAAGCTTTAATTGGATGAAAGTATCGAACCTATCATATAATAGTTGAGTACCTATTTATCCCGTCTCTCATCAGTTCCATACCTGGTCGATCTATATATATATTTTTATACATGAAGGCAATGGCTGCTTCCTGTGCGCATGTGGCCAAGTCATGGACATTTTGGGTTAATCTTGTAATACAGTTTATGTTCTTTCCTCCCTTTTTCTTTTCTTGTGTGGTCAATAGATGAAACTAAACACATCCAATTTAGCCTCTGGCCTACAAGTTTTGTCCCTTTCATTTGGTCTTGAGCCTTTTCTTCTTTGCATTTGTCATTTGCTGACTCGTGTATTTCACCCCCTAGATCTCATTGCATGCCCCATCTATTACTTCATAAATGCAACAGATGGTCGTCTTTACAATGTATTCACGAACAACGATTTTCCATCTTGATTGCGTATTGTGCTAAACTCTTAATATTTCCCAATATCACAATCAATTCATTAAGGCTATAATTCCTAAAATCTCATCAACACCATGATTGATAATCCATCCACAAATTCCTAAAATCTCATCAATTCATTAAGGCATGAACTCTTGGAAGTAGCATGAAGAGAACTAAGTAATATGCCACAAAAATGATTATTTATGGACATCAAATTTATTTCAGATGGTTGGCAAGGGAGTATGCATATTTATCCTCATAAGCACCTTGCCATGAGTAAACACCATGATCATCAAATACTCGCAAACTTTGCATGATTCTTGAGGAATGTCCAATTGCAAATGAAGCTTGTAATACTTTTGCAAAACGTTGATTAAGATCTACCTATTGATTATTAGGAAACATGCTTGACTTGACATTAGGATCATAATTTAAGACATAACATCATAATGTAAGACACATAACTAAGTAAATGGTCAGGATGTGGGTTGGGGGTGAGGGATGTGCTGGTATGAATTTCATAAGTTTTTAGTGCATAACAATTTTTCATGTTTTTAGTGCTTGAGGGTGGTCGCTTGGTTCGATAGCAAGACTTGTTGCTTGCATCCTGGAGTATGCAGGTTCGAGTATCAGGCGATGCTGCATACATCTTGATTCTTCCTAGACCCTGCATAAGTGGGAGCTTCTAGGACGGGTGGATAGTGATTAGCTTGTTAAGTGACAGCTAATAAACTTAAATAATTGATGCTAGTCATTTATTATAACTTGAAGTATTTTGTAAGTGCATATTAAGAACTTAAAATAGGTAAGATGCGCCTTAAAACGTCTAAAGTGGCACATATCTATTTCTTTAAGGTATCATGGCCTCTGTGTCTCTTTCAAGTTCATCGGCAGCTTCTAATGGAAAATGCTGCTGTTTATATATATCCACCAGTTAAAATGTGGGTTCTATCGATCAATTGATATTCCAAGACATTGCTCAAACCAATTCAAAGCAGTTCAAAGCGAGTTCCTGGTAAGACATATATCAAAAAGAGTATAATATGACCTCGTGACACGGTGTAGACCTGAAATATTGGGGGACAATATATCAATACACATCTTCGTTATATATATATATATATATATATATATATATATATATATATATATATATATATATATATATGATTATTTTGTCAAAACGTACAAATAAGTTTTCACCTTCACTAATAAATCATTACGGAGTAGTATCTCATTTGGAGAAATAGTTATATTTTGCCTTGGAGGTCCAAGGCAAAATACAATTATATTATGAGCCCCCACTCACTAAATTCTGGGATTCGCCCCTTCCTGTAGGAAAATTAATTGGACAAGTAATATAAAAGACTTATAGAGATATATTTAACACATTAAGCAACTAAAAAGAGTTTTATTAAGCAACAAGTGACACGGTCATCATAAAGTTGAGAACTAAAAGTTAAAACTAATAAAACATAAGACAACCATCAGAAGTTTATAATATCCTTAAATTGGGAAAATGAGACCATGATCAGCATAAAATAGACCTTGAGTGGTTCCTAGATTGGGTGAACTTTTAATACGTGATGGGTCAGGTTTTCAAGAACATTAAATTCACTAGGAGGTTTTAACCGATATTCATACTAGCACCCAATAGGATTTGGTATGTCCGAAGGTGACCGTAAATTACCTTTCCCGGTTGATTCAATAGAGAAAAAATAAAACAAAAAGAGAGAAGTATGGCAAAATAACAATGTTGACTCAATGATCTGATAAAATTCCTACTGCAACCATTTGCCAATATATGCTATAATTCAGAAGTTTATGTTTTAATACGATTCCTTTGAAAACTATATATTGTAGGGATATTTTGTCCGAAATCAAGTAAAATAAACAACAATATCCCCTTTGCGGATGAACAATTCATCAATGTTGAATATTGTTGCATTCAAAACTAGTGGCAAACAACAAATAGATTATGTCTAATGCCTCAAATATTTTTCTAATTTTTAAATATTTTCTTTTTATAACTCCGGAACGATCCGAAACTGCTGATACCAATACCAATACTCACTAAAAGGGTCTGAAACCAATTTGATAGCGATAGTGCAAATCTTTGTTTAAACCCGTTAAAAATATCTGTAGTTTAAACCCGTTAAAAATATCTGTAGTTTTGGACAAGTTAATACGTATGAGTTTGGACAAGTTTATGTGTATGAGTGTATTGTATCAAGAATGGATGATACATCTCTTATTGGATGATATCGGAAACTTTATCATCCAATAATCTGACCCCAAAGATGCATTCTCCAATTCGTACTGAAGCCCTTGTGGATCGTATTACATGGGTGATATGGTAAACTGTGTTTAAGTGACGATTATCAGAACATTAGTGAATATTAAAGGTATTCATTCCTTAATAGCATTTCTAGGAATCTAACATATTCCTTAAGGTTCATATATGCAAAGAGAAAATGTGTCTAAAGGAGTTACAGGTACATGAAAGTTTTTCTTAGTGTCAACCTGCATATATTTTTAATGCTTTTGCATCTCCCATTGGTGTATGAGCACTTCCCTAAGAATATAGCTTCCCACCTCTAAGGTGTACTTGATTGTGCTAAGAGTTCTATTTGATTCCTGCTAGGCATTTGAAAATGATACATAACTAAGCTTATAGCTGTTACCAATCTAGTGGTTTGCTTTATATATTGCTTGTAATTTGGTGAAGCTTCTATTAAAGTGTATTATGCTGCTGGTGAAGTTAAATGTTTTTCTTCTTTTGATTATATGCTGATGTTTATATTCACATATTTAGGAAGCTGGAATAGACGTACGACTCTGTGATGTTGGAGCTGCGATCCAGGAGGTCATGGAATCTTATGAGGTTGAAATTAACGGAAAAGTGTTTCAAGGTTTGTTTTTTTGTAGGAAGTTAACAGATTTGTCTGATGTTTTTTGTTGAATTATATATATATATATATATATAATTACTTGATGGTAACTTGATATTGCTATGTTTATTCAAATGCATTGAGATATTTGAACAGCCTTGGGCTGTTATAGTGCTAGGTTAAACTTTTCTTCTGGGAGCATCCAAATTCACAAAATTATGAAGTGACTAGTTAGTTCCTGGAAATTCATATATATATATATATATATATATATATATATATATATATATATATATATTAGTTACGCTTTTCTGCTAACAGAATCGGTTTCTGTTATAGTTAAAAGTGTTCGAAATTTGAATGGACATAGCATTGGGCCATATCAGATCCATGCTGGGAAATCTGTTCCTATCGTAAAAGGTGGCGAGCAGACAAAGATGGAGGAGGGTGAATTTTTTGCAATTGAGACTTTTGCTTCAACAGGTAAATTGGCTATTGCAATCTGACATTCACATCCTTTTTGTAAAAGCAGATCCTGCCAGCAGTCCTCTTCTAGTTACAGCTTCCTTGTCTAACTATGTCTATCCTTCCAGTTAAACATTACTTTGTAGCCTATTTATTATTCTTAAATATTTCATCAAAATATCATGCTGTTTATCTTCCAGGTTATAAACCTGAAACAATTTGACATAGTCCACATCTATCTATATATGGTGATAGGTTAGGCTTTTGGACAAAATAAGTGACCTTTTCCATAAGTCAATCTGGAGAAGCTCTATTTGATGATCTCAAATTTGAAAACTTTATGAACTTATATTTGTTTTTGTAGGCAAAGGGTATGTTAGAGAGGACCTTGAATGTAGCCATTATATGAAAAACTTCGATGCTGGACACATACCGTTGAGATTGCCCAGAGCGAAGCAGCTACTAACAACAATCAACACGCATTTTTCAACATTGGCCTTTTGCCGACGGTATTTGGATCGCGTTGGAGAGTCAAAATATTTGATGGCTTTAAAGAACCTGTGTGATGCTGGTATCGTTCAGGTAAGTATGCTCAATTCTACATTCCTCAAAACTGATTTGTTGAACTTGAAAGGGACATTGAATTATACTATATTTAAAAGTCTATGCTCGTCTTCTGCTTATGCTTAGATAATTCAATGTCCTAGCATATTGGATTGTAACCAATTTATGTACTATCCGTATCTACTCTATTTAAACAGAGAGAGGACTATGATTAGTCCATGATTTGTTTTTCTTCTAAATTATTTTCTGCAACTTAAATTTGTGGAATCTTATACTGATATAATCATGACGACTAGAGGGATAACCTCAAAGGGAGATGTGAACTGAGGGTAATGTGCTGTGAGGCTAACATCAGCTATGCTTCCTCGGTTAATCTACACTAGTAAGTGTAACAGATAAATCATAGGTGATTCAAAAAGTTCTGATCACTTTGATTCCTCAATGATCTTTCCTTCAAGGAGGAAGAATATACCACTTTTTAGGGTCTGGACAGACAACATTGTAACGGAGGGAGCACTTCTCACTCTATAACTAAATGTTGTTTTCAACACTATTAATTATGACAGCCAGTACGTGAGCCGTTATATGGGTAAAAAAGCTTGTTAGCGAAAAACGATCTGAGGCCTCTCTTGATAATTGGACAGTGCCTTAGTGTATTGCATTGACAAGATGACTTAGCTGCTTATCTATCAACATTGAGCCGGTGACTGTTTAATTGAAGGCATAATTTCCAATGACTATAAGGACATGCTCTCTTTTCACCCCAAGCAATTCTTTGGTGTAGAAATCACGGTGTTTTCTAGTATTTGGACTCCATTGTTGCACAAGTTGAGTGAAAGTTACAACACGGCAAATAAAGACTATAACACTATACAACACTTACCAAAATGTGAATAATGACTCTCTTAGAAGTAGGTATCAGATTTTTAACTTGTGCATTATAATTCTGCGAATCTATTGGCCATTATAAGTTGTGATGATTTATAACCGTAAGATTCCATCTGGCTCTTAGTTGTCCATCTTTATGCTTATATAGGACTTTTTAAAACTTGTTCTCTGCTATAGTCTTAAGTATTTCTGCAATGCAAGATTCACTCGTTCACTACAACTAGCGCTCATGCGTTCTGCAGATTGTTGCATGATCAGTGTACATATTATTGTATTATTAAATATCAACAACCTGATCTAGTAGGCTGTCACCTTTGCTACCCATCATTATATTTTTGCAAGCTTTTACCCAAGGTTTGCAGTATTGGAATAGGTATCGGACCCTTCCTATGAGTATCAGGATCGACAATATCGGCAACTTCGGATTCGGAGTATCGGATTTTTTCGTATCGGGAAGCAAATAATTATTGATAAATTTTTAGAAACAATATTTTATACATTTAGGCAAAATTTTAAAGTATTTTGTGTGTTGTTTCTTAGTAGTTTTGAAATTGAATGAACACCCTTGCCAATTGGTTTACCTGTGATATATACGTTTTCTTCATTTCCATTCTTTTACAACCTTACTATGCTTTTACACCCTTGTTAATTGGTTTTTTTGTTTAATTTTTTTGCCGAATTAACTTAAAAAGAGATCCTCAATATTGATATCGGTCAAGTATCGATATCGGATTGGAACATGCCAAACCGTATTGGATCGGTATTGACCGACAGTGCAAACTATGTTACCCCACTAATAAAACAATTGATGTTTACTCACCTAGAACTCAAAACATATTTTTATGAGTAATCCACTCATTGTGTCCTTATCTCACACATATTTACTGATTGTTGCATGATCTGTGTACATATTATTGTATAAAATGGTTCCTACTATGTCATAGCAAGAATTCCCTGCTAGGGTGGACACGTGTCACTTCTTATTTAGTCCACGTGTCATTAAATTTCCTTGTGTGACAATCTGGGTTCCAAACGATCCTTGTGTGACAATCTGGGTTCCAAACGATGAACTAGAAGACCTGACGTGTCCCATTATCCATGCACCCGACACATCGCATTTATCCATGCACCTCCGTGTGCTCCCATGTGGCGCAAGATTAGTTAGGCGGTGTGTACGATTCATTTTCATGCTAAGCTATATTATATGTGCAAGGAATATCAAATTTAGACAGTAGTTTTTCTTCTTCACGACGTGACATTGTCACCTGCTGCGATGTATCCATTCCTGTCATTTTTATGTTATTTGCCAAGTTTTAAATCTCAAATGTACAGTACCCACAATGCACCATTTATTCTCTATTTTGCAGCAATATCCTCCCTTGTGCGATATAAAGGGAAGCTATGTCTCGCAGTTTGAACACACCATCTTACTCCGACCGACATGCAAAGAGGTCATGTCAAGAGGTGATGACTATTGAACAAAGTTTGCAGCTACTCAGCTATCTTGAATGCTTCAATTTTGTTGTCACTGGTGTCATGCACCGTGCAAATGTAGCAAACACACACCAGTGGTAACTCTAAACTGTAACAATAGATTATCTTATTCTGAGCTTAGCTCACTGGACATAAACATCTTGTATGCAATTTCCAATGTGGGAAAACTTGATCTTGGTTTCCACTTTAGTGGTCTTGTTTCTATATGGTATCCTACAGAGTTATACAATACTATAATTTTGATGTCTTCTATATGGTAACCTACAGGGTTATACAATACTATAATTTTGATGAGTGTTATATGGCATGGTCGAGAATTTATCTATTTCTGGCTATAATTTGAGCATATGGGAATTTTGTATTAAAAAAGTCCCTAGTGATGCTGTACTAACAAGTCGTGCATATACTTGGTAAAATTTGCTTCTTTCAGGGCTTAATTGCATTGGCCTTGATAGCAAGAGCTGTATAATTCGGCTCTCTTATAACGTAGCAGCCTCGTCAGACTTTCTTACAGTGTACCTTGAACATCTCAGAAGTTCATTTGTCTATTAGTTGTTGATTTATGGAAACACAAACTCTTGCCTCTAAAATCAAATGGCGCCACTATTCTTCTCTATTATTCAGAGGCAAATATTGTTAGTTCTGAGGCGGATCAAAGATGGTGGAACGCAGGCCATAGCAGAGCTACTAGCGAGACTCGAAGGTCCGCACTCAAGTGGAAAGTTGTCGTCGAGATCAGAGATTCATACAAGAGTTCTTCATCTGATATATCTCATTCCAACAAAGCACGAATCAAAGACATGTTACAACAGACTCCGAAGAAAATGAAGATTTACAATAAGCAACGATAAAAACGTTCTTTTCTTTACATTCACAGATGCTACAATGAGAAAGAACGTAGCAAAGGAAAAGCTGAAGAGAAGCTCCTTGCTGGGGTGGTCAAAATTACCGTTGCTCAAAGCAAGATTCGCCGAACAAACGATCTGCCCTGAGGAACCATCAAGTTCACAAATGAACTTCTGGAACGCTCAATGTCACATTCGAAAACACTCGGAAACACCATGTGGGAGGGGGAAACTCTGGGCCTCTTATGATCTGGTGTTCTCGATTTTTTTGTCTTTTTTTTTTTTCCTGATCAAAGGAAAGAAGAGGTCCTCTTTATATAGAGGAAAACATCACGTATGCGGCCTGAGGAAACTTCAGGCCGCATATGCGCTGACCGACCAGATCCCCAAAACCTGGGTGCCAAAGCCGTAGGCGCCGTTAGCGCCGTCTCCGTCGACGGTCACGCTGTACTGTACGAGGTAGACAACGTCGCCAAACAACGAAAGTAGCCGCTCGTGTCGGATGACTTGCATATTTCGAAAGGCACAAAAAACCATTTGCCATTTGCCGCCTAAAGCATACCATGTCCCCTCTACAGGCAACTCGCTCATCCAATCCTGTCCGTATAGTCCCTGTCCGCATAGCCCCTGGCTGCATAGCGCCTGGCCGCATAACCTCTGGCCGCATAACGCTTTGGCCGCATAGCGCCACGAAGCATGCGTCTGAGCTAGCAACCGTGCATGCGACTCGCACATAAAAGGAGCGCATGAGCACAATGCGATGATGCTGACGTGCTAAGTGCAAAGTGCGCCAACAAAGCGTCACTTTGCGTCCTTGAGCCCGAGTCGCTTAGCTCCTAAGGGAAACTTTCCAGAGGTGGTAAAAATGGTCATAATGGAGTTCACACTTAATCCCTCTAGGAAAGTCAACCCACATGGGCCACCACCCCATGTGCATATACCAATACTAAGCATAGCTATATATTGAGATATACACATTGGTGGTTTTTCAATGTGGGACTAAAACTCCCAAAGCTAAGTGAAAAATACCAACAATCCTCCACATATATCACAATATATGGTCGAGCGTTCCTCACAGTGATTGCCATCATGCATTATGATAGATGTCGCCGACGACTTGAATCTTCCCGCATGGGTCAAACAACAGTACGATACAAGAATGGACTAGGTCTTGAATTCTGCACCATAGCTGCTATTTTTTTCACTCACACAATGACCTCAGCTCCATCGGGACGCACGTTAAAGTCCATGTGCTGACCTGGTCTCAGTGTATGTATCTTGGCCGTCTACAAGCTTTCCCTCAAGAGACGACCTACATCTCAATCCATACACTTAGGTAAGTTCTTCCATTATAGAGAGTTTATTATCCGGCATGAAGTCTTGCTCTTCTGTGCGGTGCTACACCGCAATGACATGACCGCCCAAGGCCGAGGATCCCCCTCTTGTGGTGTCATACCACTGTCGCATGAGGACACAAGCCTCTTAGTAGTGCCGTTACTACATACATCATGGAGCCTTGCACTCCTGTGTGGTGCTATGCCTCTGTGACATGGCTCGAAGCCGAGGTTCACTCCCTCATATGGTGTCACCTACTATAGCATGAGGTCACCAGCCTCTTAGTAGTTCTGTACTACATCTCAACATGAAGCGTTGCGCTTCCGTACGGTGCTACGCCATTGTGACATGACTCGAAGCCGAGGTTCACTCCCTCATGTGGTGTCACCTACTGTAGCATGAGGTCACAGGCCTCTTTATAGTGCTGTACTACCACTCTCTATCTCCTTTCAGCATTAGGCTACCTACCTATGTGTGGTGCTACCGCCGCTGTGACATGGCCCAAAGCCGAGGTTCACTCCCTCGTGTGGTGTCACACCACTGTAGCATGGGATACAAGTCCCTTGTAGTGCTGAAACTATTCGTGCTTCCTACAACGTACGCTGGACATTCACTCTGCCCGAGTATTCATTAAGGTGTCAAAGCCATCCTCCCACATGAAATGTTCTGATCAAGAACAAATAGTAGACCACAGTGGTTCCGGGTACGTATCCCACAATGTCCTTGAGGACTACCCACTATACCTGATATTCTCCTGGTCAATGGTCCCCCCTTGAACCAATAGCTAGATGCATGGTAGATTTCTCTTTGAACCAATAGCATAAAACTAAATGGTAGGATTGTAGAGATGCAATATCAGAGGTCCTCCATGTAACGACCCGCTCCTCTCAACCCGGAGGGCCGATTCAAACGGTACAAGTGTAGCGAACCGACCTGCATTGCTCAGCGAGATGACTCGTTCGATGCAAAGAAATTTAGACTTGGACCTTCAAATGGAGTTCAGACTTAGACTTTTCGGAGGCGCGCTTGGAGTCTCGCTTGGCCGATGTAATTCATCGCTAAGGTGGGTGGCTCCGGTGAACCTATCTCTACTTAGCTGCACACTTAAGAAAATGGATGATACATGCTAGTTTCTAAGCGATAACTTTTGCATACTAATAAAAAAGAGAGATAAACACACATAGCTAAGGGAATAATCTCTCTTTGTCATTGTGTATAGAATATGGAAACTCTATCTTGCTAGTGCATAACTTAGAGTATCGATCCAAATAGAGTAGTTTCATATGTTATGCCACAAAATAGATCTCGTTTACAATATTGATGTACATCATTGCACAGAATATGACATGGGATAGAGTATAAATCATATTGCATACATAGACGAGAAAGACTATCAAGTAGTCGTTCCGAGTCAGGGGAAGAAAAGAAAAAAAAGTACTCGGGATATCCAGATCACCGAGGTAGTCTCTAATCAGGGAGCTGCACAAAGAAGAAAGATCCAAGTGTAGTCCTCAACTAGATTGAACCGAGCTGAAGTCCTCGGATAAGAGAAACCGAGCAGGAAGTTCTCGGCTAGGATTTAAAGTGGTGGAGTAGTTATATGGTCATGGACAACTGGTTGCACACCAGGTAGAGAAAGAGTCATCGACACGATTGCTGAGGCATCCGAATCGTGTCGGCTCGGGAGGACAATGCCAGTGTAGTCCTGGTAATATTCTATCTGAAGTACTAACAGGCTAGTGCGGGACATCTAGAAAGGCTTGCTACCGACCTGGAAAGGCAATCGACTCGTCGGATGGTTCGGGATGCCCAGTAAGGCTCGCAACCGAGCTGGGAAGACAACCGTACCATCCCAGATTATGTCCAATATAGCTAACAGATCCAGTGACCTTCATATAGATAAGTCATGCATGCATAGCGGCGATCCACATTCAGAAGATGAGTAACCTGAAGGAGTATAATGCACGGCACTTTGCACATTTATAATAGATGCACGGTATATGACATAGTTCAAGTAAAACATGTATGAGACAAAGACATAATCGTAACACTTGAATTGCAAAGATGTTCTTCACTACTTAGTAGATTATTGATTATATTGCTGCGTATGACAGGGAAGGCCAAATGGTAAGAAAGGGTAAGACGAACTCAGCTATTTACAGTATGACACTCTTGATTCAGACACGGGTATTACTTTCATTATATTGCCATGAAACTGATCCTAAGACAAAGACTAGAAAGACAACATAATCAGTCGGTGCACATAACTAATAAACGTGCTTATTTTATGGCGTGGGCGGGAGACCTCCCCACCAGTGCATTCAATGTACTGATACCTAATCAGATTGCATGCATGGTACATGGAGAACTCATACGGATTCGAAGATCGCTTAACTCAATGAGGCGCCAGACCGCACTTGGCGTCTTGGAGCGTGGCGCACGGACATGGAGCTCACATATATAAGACGTAATGTATGGGAACATCATCATCCAGAGTATTTGATTCGGTTGTAAGCCTAAGGGCATATTCATTGTAAGAGAGAGAGAGAGAGAGAGAGAGAGAGAGAGAGAGAGAGAGCACAAGCGACTTATAATCTTGGCCTAGCACCGCTTGTAATCTTTACTTCATATCAATAAGGAGCTTGTTTTGGATTCAATACTTGTGTTTATTCTATGTTTTCGCTATGACGATTCTGTGAACTAGTTATCAACGGCCTTTTCGGTATTTGCCTTGCGCGGACGCAACTACAGGCTCGTGCGGTATCACGTCCTGATGGAAACGGTTGTCCTGCGAAAAAGTTGGCACGGTGATTCACGTCCAGCGGGGGCGATCGATCCTGCTGGAGATCGGGGTGTGACACTCCAAGACCATATCTGCTGTGTCCTTGACTATGTGCGATGTTACTGCCGCTGTGACATGGCTTGCAGCAGAGGCTTTACCTTGTCGAGGTACCTCATAGTGGTGTCACCCTACAGTAGCATGGAGTACTACGCTCATTCATAGTGCTTGACGCTGACTATATGCGGTGCTACTGCCGTTGTGACATGGCCCGAAGTCGAGGCTTTACCCTATCGAGGTACCTCATGGTGGTATCACCCCACGGTAGTATGGAGTACTACGCTTCTTCATAGTGCTTGATGCTGACTATATGCGGTGTTACTGCAGTTGTGACATGGCCCGAGGATGAGGCTTTACCCTGTCGAGGTACCTCATGGTGGTGTCACCCCGAGTATTACGATCCTTTATAGTTCTTACGATCAGCTAGCGCTTGAGGCTTATTATAAACGGATCTGCCAGATTCACTAGGCTCTGAACATTAACCACTATAATGATCCAAACATTAACCACTATAATGATCCACGCTAGCTGCGCTCATTCAGTGTTCTGTACTGGCCCTTGAGGCCTATCATGGATGGATCTACCATAATCACTTGGCTCCGAACATTAGCTACTGTAATGATCCACGCTGGCTGCGCTCATTCAGTGTTCTGTGCTTTATCCACACAATTATCTTCAAACCCTTGAAGAGATGGATAGATGCCACTGCTATAGCTTCCTGGTTTTCACAGTATGTCGGTATCACCCGAATCTGTGTACTAACCATAAGAAGGTCATCTGAGTGCTTCCAGATCCATTCTACTTTATATGCTGCGGCTGATAGTGCATAAAACTCTAAGAGTAAAGATTGCTTCTTTGACTTCCATGATATAACAACACAACTCCTGAAGAAGTCATGTCCTCCTGTGGATCTTTCACTCTTCTTTCCAGAGCACCAACTGGCATCACTGAAGCCTTCCATTATATCTGGATAACTACTGTAGTACATGATATAACACTGAGTCTGTCGCACCCCGGTCCCGTAGGGCCCGATCGTCCTCGCTTGGTCCCTACAGAACTGATCGTCCTCGCTTGGACGCGATGCCATGCAAGACTAAGTTGCGCTTGCACCAGGCAAAGTACCTGCACATGACACAAATCAGACAAAAATATACATATATAGGCACGGAATATAAATGTAGAGAACCAGAGTTGAACACATTTGATAGGAACACAAAATACTATCTTTTATTGAATACTTGAAGATTTGGATTACAATGTGTTTGCTTGACTGAGTTACAAAATATGCCTTAGAAGGCTTACAACTCTTTTTACATTCCCAAAATTAGCCACAACGCCCACACATTACACCCCTTTAGTAGGACCAAAATAACAAAATATCTAGCAAAAGAGAAGATGCCTACTGGAGAGGAAAGCTAAAGAAGCAGCACGAGCACAGTCCCTTGGAAGGTTGTGCTAACACTAATTCAGAATGCTCGCCAAGCTCTCGCGTCCAGTACTTGGATATTTGTCCACAAACGTGGGTCAGTACTACCACATGTACTGGTGAGCGACCGTGGCCAAACTCACCTAGAAATCCACACTAAATAAGCAAGTGAAGCTAACATTATTAGGTGATCTTTCTAGTTGTCTAGTTTCTTTTTAACAATTCATGTAAGAAAACATAGACGATAGATAGCATATGATAATTATTACCCACGATCGAGCGACTATTACTGCAGCAGACACACAAGTTAGCAATAATTTTGCATATATGAATAAACTTATACATCTGTGTTGGTATCAAGTTTCAAGTGTGCATATAGAGATGACTTATCATGCGACCTAACTATATGATGGTCCATGGAAAAACCCATTCTCTATAGACGTGAACACTCCCCTAATCGCGAGGGCTTCTGTGCATCAGGGTGTTCCTTTAATCCCCCTAGGGCGAACAATCCCCAATGCCCCGGGAACCGTTCGTGGGATCTCTCCTTGTGCACAAGTTGTCTTAAGACCAATGCATAGAATGCAACTCTATCATATAAACTCTTACTATACAACAGGTTTAGACTATAAAAGAACATCTCCATCTATCTTTACTTCTATTCTTTAGTAACCTATGCGAGGTTCTATAAACATCTTTATGCAGCATATGAGTAAGGAACATATATACATCTATTTGAACAAGCATTTGCAAAAGTTCTATATGTATAAAATTAAGCATGCAGTTCATCTCTTTTAGCTTGTTTCATTTAGTGAGGCAACATTGTATAGGAACAAGTAACTTGTGCAGACTAGAGATTATTTTATTAAGGCGTGTGAACTGAAAGATCCATCGAAGGGCCTAAGCCACTCACCGAATGAATCGAACGAGAGGATGGGGAAGCCTTATGCGACGTTTACTCTTTGGTTATGCGTCCTGAAAATGCAACAATACTTGGTTAGCATACTTCGATCTCTTTTCCTTATGATTCGAAAAGAACGCGCAAGCGAGAAAAAGTGTAAACACCCAGATTTTTTCAGAAATAAAAATATAAATTTTCGAGAATTTTTTGTGTTTTTTAAATAATTAAAATAATATTCTTCTGGACTAAATATTTTTGAGAATTTAGTTAAATATTAAAATATTATAAAAATAATATTTTTGAGTGTAAAATAAAGAATTAGTCATAGTGTAATTTTTCTGGAATTTATTGGACCAAAAAACTATTTTTAAAGACCTAAAAACATAAGTTTTAAAATAAACCAATATAAACCAACTGAACCGAACCAAACCGGTTTAAACTAATTAAACCAATCTAACCATAACGGGTTGGATTTGAACCCGACCCGTACCCGCTAACCCGACCCGACCCAACCCGAACCCACTTTCCTAATGCTACAGTAACCGAAGATCCTTCGAACCAACGCCGGCTGCTCCTCTTCCCCGCCCGTTTTCGCCACCGCCGAACGTTTTACAGTGTCGCCCCTTCGCCTCCTCACCTGCCGCGCCCCTTCTCCTCCCCGTCATCCCTATATAAACCCCGTCGATCACCATCGCAGCCAACCCCTAGCTCCTCAGCCCTCCCACGACCAACAACCCACCGCTGCCACAACCACCATCACCGACGACCTCCGCTGCTTCTCCCCTCTACCGTGACCTTGACGATTTCGGCCACCCCTCACCGCCCTCAGCACCCGCAGCTACCTCACAAACCACTAACACCCACTTCCACTGTCTCCGGCGAAGACCCTACGATGGCGATTTGTCCGGCGACTCCGGTTACCGCCTCTCCAGCACCGAAAATGCCTCCATGAGCCCGAGCACCCGTCGACGACGTTGTAGAAGCATGAAAAATATGCTGGGAAGAGCTACACAGCCTCTTGATACAGAGCAGCGTAAGCAGAGGCCTTCAGAGCCATCGGGCGTACGACAAAGTTTTCTCCGCTAAAAAAATAGCGTGAAGAATAAAGCTCAAAGGACCATCCGCATAAGTGCAGTACGTCCAGGCCGCTCCAGCGTGAAACAGAGTTCTTTATCGCCTCCATGGCGTAAAACTCAACCGCTCTCAAAGCAGCGTGATAGCGTACGAGGAACGCTTCATCTTCCCCGAAATGAACCTGTCAAGTCACGCAGTGAATCTGACCTCTGACTCCTGACAAAAGGTGATGCACGGCTACCCAGACGACGGCTGGAAACGATGGCAGACCTCTCGGGATGCATCCCACAGTATGATGGCGGATCTCACCATTTAATGCAGAGGATTTGGTAAAATATCACCAAACCGTCGTTTACTGGAGTCCCCTCAGCATAAACCGCTCTTTTGCGTACAAGGGAATACGCCGCCCTGTTTTACCCAGGCAAACATGAGCTATTTTACGCTCCGCAGCAGACAAACCGCCTGCCACGTCAAAAGCTGCACTTCGTACGGGATTCGAGGCACGTCTCCACGTCTAATTGCACAGAGCGGTGACAATTTCTCTCAAGATACGTCTCTGCGACGGGTGCACAGAAGGCCTGCAGACCTTCGAAACATGCCTCCGCATTTAATGCATAAGGTGATGGCAAATCTCTGCAAGAGATTTGGTTATATCTTCAAAAGCCGTAATTCCGGCTAAGGGGTCCACATCAGCACGGTGTGCAGCGGCTTCTACGCCCATTCAGGATCTGTGCTCAAGCGGCTTCTACGCCCATCCTGGCACGATATGCAGCGACTTCTACGCCCATTCAGGATCTGTGCTCATGCGGCTTCCACGCCCACTCAGTCTCTACGACTACTCGGCTTCCACGCCCACTCAGTCTCTACGACTACTCGGCTTCCACGCCTACTCGGCTCCTATGCCTGTTCGGCTTCTATGCCTGCTCGGCTTCCACGCCTACTCGGCTCCTATGCTTGTTCGGCTTCTATGCCTGCTCGGCTTCCACGCCTACTCGGCTTCTATGCCTGTTCGGCTTCTATGCCTACTTGGCTTCTATGCCATGGTGACGGACATTTGGCTTCTACGCCAACCTCTTCTACACAATGGATACCTACCCGCGTGGCTTTTATGCCGTGATCTTAGTAGCAACCGTACGTGTTGTGTCCCCTTAGTTGGACCCACGTCACCCGCTCAGTCAAAAGATCATCTATACGTAGGCATTGGTTACTTTAACCGTTGTGTAAAAAGGTGCTGTACTTTCCACTCCTCGGTTGCTACACCAACGGAGTGGTCACTGTCACCAAAGACTCTATAAATAGAGGCCCCTGTCAATGGGGAACAAGGTCGAAAAATTGGTCAAAAAACCGATATCAGATCCCAGGTCAGAAAATTCGGTCAAGAGTACCGATATCAGATCCAAGGTCGACAGTCGGAGAAGATCGAACAAGGAGGAGAGAGAGAGAGAGAGAGAGAGAGAGCCCGGAGCTCAGGCAAAGAGCGGGGATCGACGACTTCGGCATCGTGCATCCACCCTCTCCTGCAACCTTCGAAGCTGCTTCCTGTCTTCCACGGCACTTCTTCAACATCGCGTGGTCCAAGGGCTAAAGTGATCGACCGCAGATCAGACACCTATAGCAATTTATACCCAGATTAAAATAAATTGTACTCCCACATCCTCGTATAGGATTATATTGTACAAGTTTGTTTGTAAACCAAAGGGCGCGGGTTTCGCACAAACCCCGTCATTGAAATACACTTTCATTCTTTCGTTTAATACCACAAACAAGATGGCGACTCTGCTGGGGACGTCTTTCTCTTCTGACGAGGAAGTAATTGCTCAATGCGATGCGGTATCTATAGGAACCGTGAAGAAGACGCTGGTCGTTTATTTCGACCAGTCTTCTTACGAAGACATGCTTCGAACCGGGGGTAGCTCTCACTCTCTCTCCGTCCAAGACAACAGGAAGCTGCGCAAAGTGTGGATGCCCAAGACATCCTCAACCATTCCTGTGGACTCTCCGATCTCTCCGACCAATGAGGTGGTAGCATCGCTCCCTCCGTGCCCTGCACGTAAAATTCAGTCTCCCGCTACGCGCGGTACAGACAAAACTTCGGGCAAGGCCTCTGCGCTAACCCAGAAGTATCCACTGCGCTTTACGCGTAGGAACCAGTCTCCCGCTACGCGCGGTACAGACAAAACTTTGGGCAAGGCCTCTGCGCTAACCCAGAAATATCTACTGCGCTCTACGCGTAGGAATCAGTCTCCCGCTATGCGCGGTACAGACAAAACTTCCGATGATGCCTCAACGCCAAATCGGAAGAACAGATCACGCTCCACGTGCGAAACAACATCTGACTTCTACGGAAAAACAGATGAGCGCGGTGATCTCCGTGAGGGGAAGCAAGCAGGCGAATATCCAACCTCTTGGCCTTTACGCCAGCAAGAGAACAATCTGCCTACCCTCCGGATTACACGAGAAGCCGATGGCCGACTGAGGACCTCTTCAGCTTTACGCCAGTCTGAGCGAATCTCCAAATTACGCCAGGCGAAGTCCCTCGGCGTAAAGCAAGCTCCGGTTGCTACTCCTGACCTACGCGAATGCCTAGTCCAGAAGCGTAAGGAGAGGGGATCTTCCAACATGTCTATTACGCCCCCCAGAGAGCAATGTTGTAATAGTCATAAGATTGTGATTGACTGCTGTTGTTCTAAAGCAAAACGGTCGGTCTTCGACCGATTGAGCTACTCTCAGTCTTTTTCGGAAGAAGGGCACGCGTATGCGTCCGTGAACATGGCTTCACGCATACCCAGAAGAAGGTCGAGCTCGAGACGTTATCCCTCTGGTCCTCCGAGCCGAAGAAGATTCGAAGACCTCCTCTGGAGCACTGAAGCTGGGGTGTTCCAAAACACCCGGGCAAGGTCACAGCAACCAGTTCCGTACTCGTCTGATTCCGACGCTGGGGGTCGCCAATCTCCCAGAACAGATGCTGAGAGTGTAGAGTCGACTTCTGCGGCGACCTATACTAATCCTTCGATGACGCCCAGGGAAGTGGGAGCTTATGCCATTGAAGACGAACGCGAGGAGGCTTCAGGAAACGCGGAACAACGCATCACTGTGCTAGAGACATCTCTGAAGCAAATGCAATCCGTAATGGAGAACATGCACCAGATGATGCTAACTCAGCACGCGACTGCCATGGCTCAAGCGTCGGTCCCGCCAACTCAGATACGTGTGGGGGTGGACTTACCACCATCCGACCCAAGCCAAGAACCTGCTCTAGATCAAGAGTCAGCAGTCCCTCCGCTTCCAACTGAGAATCCGATGCAGGCAGTGCGGGAGTTGAAAGCCCAGTTTGACGCCTTGAGGCACAAAGATCAGTTCAAAAAACTGGAAATCAACCAGCCTTACCCGACTATCTGGGAAGAAGTCCCTTTTCCTCCGAAGTACAAACCTCAGACTATGGCTCTGTTCGAAGGAAAAATATCACCAAGTCAATACATGAACTATTTCAGTATGATGACGGTGTTGCTACAAGGGAACGACGCCCTCCTCACTCGGGTGTTCAAGGGCTGCCTCTCAGGAGTAGCCTATCAGTGGTACCGTAGCTTGGCGGACAACTGCATTACTTCCTTCGAAGACTTCAAAGCGCTATTCTTCACACGATTCTACGAGGGTGGAATGGACATGTCTATGTCCTCCCTCATTGAAGTCAAGCAAAGGGAAAAGGAAGACGTTCGCACCTTCGTCGAACGTTTTCGTCAGGCCACCTTACAAATGCCTCCAGGAGTTCCAAACTCGGCGTTAGTAGACATTTGCAGGAAGAACCTCCTTCCTATAGTCTCGGTGTTCACAGGACCATATCAGTTCCATGAGTGGCCCTCGTTCATCGTCTCGGCAGTTGCCGCCGAAGACAACAGTCGCAAGGCGCGCGACAACGGCATCATGATCTCCGCCTCCGACAGAGGCAAAAGGCCATCTCCCAGTGGCGACCATCCTCGCAGCTCCAAGGGAAAAGAAGCTCTGACAGTCAATACATCCAGACAAAAGACGGCGGCGACCACGCAGACAAAGCCCGGGACTTCCAGGCCCATCGAGGTCTACTCTTTCGACGACGACGATATCCCTAGTATATTTGAGTGTCTCATCAAAAGTGGCAAGATCACCCTGCCGGAGCTAAGGCGGCCCCAAGAGGTCGGCAGTACCGACGACCCCAAATACTGCATCTTCTACAGATACGTACACCACCCAACAAATATGTGTTACGTACTGAAGAGAAAGATCCAGGGGTTGATCGATGCTAAGGCCATCACCCTGCACGACACCGAGAAAATGGTCACAGCCAACATGATCTCTCTGCGGTTCGGCGATCTGCCTCCCCAAGAAGTCATGGACGGTATCACGCCCATTTCCCGAGCCACAATGGACATCGTCAATCTCCCTCCGGCTAGGGATCAAAATCATAATCTGGTACCCCTGACCACCCGTCAGGGCGAGATTATGTGGGTTCATCCAGATTTGGTGTCAGAGCTCGAGGAAGGGACTAGAGCTACGTCCAGGAGGAGTTCAAAGTGCAAACCATGCCATATGGTCACAAATTCTTCGCCATCAGACGAAGACGAGGTACTTGCTGCAACCCGGTCAGGGAGAGCCTACCTCAACGACTACGGAGCAAGTCAGGAGGATATACCGGCAGACGTTTCAACTGCCAAACCTGCAGGGCCAAGCCCCGTCATACCGGAAGCCAACCCTTCAAAACCGACGTCGGCGGACAAAGGAAAACAAAGAGAAGTGCGCTTCGATAAACCTGTGAAAAATATTCCGAACAAAGGTTTTGAGAAGCCATATAACTTTGATATCCTAGCCCAACTGGCTAATACACCGGCCAGGCTCTCCATCTTCGAGCTACTCAGGCTCTCCCAAGACACTCGTCTAGCCTTGAGTGAAGCACTGATGCAGGCGGAGGCATGCTTGACCCAGCTCAAATCTCCCGACGAAGAACCAGTGGCGTGCCCTCGGTGCCACAGTGTGATGGAGGTGGTCCCAAATATCACCTTCACCCAAAACGACATGCTGTTAAAGCATAACAGGCATGACAGGCCCCTCTATTACACCGGGTACATCAGTTCCATGGAGGTTTATCGGATTCACATAGATCCGGGATCATCGATCAGCATCATCCCGCACAGTCTGCTCAGACCTTTGAGGATTCCTACCAGCGAACTGGCTTACACCTCCACTACAATCGTGGGATTCAACGCCGGAAGAAGTAAGCCGTTGGAGAAGATTCGCCTGAGGATCCATATTGGCAACCTCAGATCGGTGGCCACATGTTACGTGATCGATTCAGAGGTCTCCTACAACATCTTGCTGGGAAGACCGTGGATCCACGATCACAACATCGTTCCTTCAACTCTACATCAATGTCTTAAATATGTAGACCCCCAAGGAATGGTACAAACGGAGGTGGCCGACCTAAACCCGTTTAAAGGAGTAGAGTCCTACTATTCCGACGCCGTGTTGTACTCGCAGGACCACACGAAAGAAGTGGCGGGCAAGACAGAGAAAGAATCCCACCGGGAGCCAGGAGAACCCTCTGCCGCACTACCGCTGTCGATCAGAGTGAAAGGATGAACCACTCGTCCAAAAGCCATAGAGCACATGGCTATTCACCTGAATAGATCCAGCTCGGAGAAAAGAAGCAATTCTCCAGCGGTTACTCTGAACCAGAAGCCTCCACCTTTGGTCATCAACCTTCGGCGCGACAAGCAGCCGACCGATGTAAACACGACCAGGAACGGAGTTCCAGATGGCAATAAACATCCTCTTTTCCAGTACATTAATACTCAGATTCCAAATCAGGAACCCACTCCCCGTGATGAGGTAGAACCCATAGCACGAAAGTTCTTGGAAGCTATGGACTCCTACCATCCGCATATCTGGGAAGCAGCGTCATCATCCAACGTCATCACAACGTATGGACCGCATGAAGATTCTATCTTCATAATCCCGCCTACCTGCAGCAGTCAGCGTCCAATAGTATTCGGCCGTATGCACAATCAGCCAGCCATCCAGGAAGATCCTTTCGATGACGATACTGGAAAGATGCAGGTTCACCGATACAGCCCTCAAGCGCTGAAGATCATGCAAAACATGGGCTACGACTTGAAGCGAAAGCTGGGCCTCAACTACGGAAAAGGCAGAAGAACGCCGCTACGCGGCAACCCCCGCTACCAACAAACTCGTTTCGGGTTAGGGTATGCCACCTCCCTTACGGCTTCCACGTCGGATAAGGACATCTTTTCCTCCTCCTGGGACGGCTCGACACCCCCTGACTCACCTAGTGCTCCCGAACAAGCACTATCAGCAAATATGGTGATGACAGATCCCTCAGAAGCAGAGGAACGAGATTCTGAGCCATTTGAGAATGACTCTTGGGCTCAACAAATGGATACACAGTGGGAATTTCGCTTCGAACAGAGGGAACCTCCAACCAAAGACGAAGTTATCCAAATCGATGTTGGGGGTGAGCTTTCGCCAAAGCCGATATTTATCAGTGACAATCTTCCGCCAGCCGAAAGGGAAGAAATCATACAGCTGATAAAGGAATACGTCGACGTCTTTGCATGGGATTATGGAGACATGCCGGGCCTAGACCCGAAGGTGGCTACTCACAAACTCAACATATTGGCTGACTCAAAGCCTGTGAAGCAGCACCAACGCCGGTTCCGACCGGACATGATGGACGCCATTGAAGCTGAAGTCAAAAAGCTGATAGCCTGTGGGTTCATCCGGGAAGAACAACATCCCGACTGGGTCGCCAACGTTGTCCCAGTCATGAAGAAAAATAGGAAGGTACGTATCTGCATCGATTACCGAGATCTGAATACGGCCTGCCCCAAGGATGAATTTTCTCTTCCCATCACGGACATCATGATCGACAACACTTGCAGTTTTGAACGCATGTCTTTCATGGACGGGTTCTCAGGATACAATCAGATCAAGATGCATCCTGAAGACGAGAAGCATACTGCCTTCTGCACCCCGTTGGGAGTGTATTGCTATACGGTCATGCCCTTCGGATTGAAGAACGCCGGGGCTACGTACCAACGGGCTATGAGCGACATATTCCATGAACATTTACGCAAAATAGTAGAGTATTACGTAGACAACATAGCCGTCAAGAGCCGCCTCAAGGATGATCACATTCAGGACCTAAGGACGGTATTCGAGTTAATGCGCGGACATCAACTCAAGATGAACCCTACGAAGTCCTTCCTGGGCGTATTTAGTGGCAAATTCCTGGGATTTGTTATCACCGCCAAAGGCATCCAGGTGGACCCTGACAAAGTCCAGGCCATCGTAGAAATGAGACCGCCCCGCAATCTGAGGGAACTCCGGGGATTTCAAGGCCGTTTGGCTTATATCCGGAGGTTCATATCCAACCTCTCAGGAAGATGTCAGCCTTTTTCGTACCTCATGAAGAAAGGTGTATCCTTCGTATGGGATGAAACCTGTCAGCAAGCATTCGGGGAGATCAAACGCTACCTCACCAGTCCGCCAGTTCTGGTGCCTCCCATCATGGGAAAACCATTCTTGCTGTACGTCCAAGCAATGGATCATTCTCTAGGAGCTCTTCTAGCGCAGAAGAACGACGAGGGGCATGAGCAGGCTATCTACTACCTCAGCAGGATGATGGTCTGAGCCGAACACCGGTACAACCCAGTGGAGAAAGAATGTCTGGCTCTGATGTTCGCTATCCAAAAGACGCGATACTACGTCATCGGCCAGACTATTCATATCATCTCCAGGATCAACCCTCTTCGAGTACTGATGAGCAAGCCGAGTATTCTTAATTCCCGACTCGCAACCTGGGCGATGCTGTTAACACCATATGACATGGTGTACATCCCGCAGAATTCCATCAAAGGCCAAGCGCTGGCCGACTTTCTGGCTGCTCATCCGATCCCGGAGGCCTCCAAGTTATACGAAGACATTCCCGACGAAGTTACAGAATGTAATTCCACAATGGAAAGTGACACATGGCAACTGTTCTTTGACGGCGCCTCCAGGACTGGCCCCCAGGGAAACATGGTTTCAGGGGTAGGAATCGTCCTGGTCACTCCTGATAAACTCGTCATCTACCGGGCATACTCTCTTAATGAACCATGCTCCAACAATGTGGCGGAATACAACGCCCTGTTGATCGGGCTCCAAGTCGCTGAAGAGCTGGAGGTCGAATCCCTGGAAGCTTTCGGTGATTCTCTGCTTATCGTCAATCAAGTCAGAGGGATATACGAAGTCCGGAATCCAGACCTCATCTCCTATCACCGAGCGACAATCGAGATAGCCATGACGTTCAAAGGGTTCTTCTTAGAGCATGTACCTCGATCTCAGAATCTGGAAGCTGATGCCCTGGCCAGTCTAGCTGCAGACTTAGCTACCCCTATAAGAAGGCAAGATTCGGTGATCCTTCTTAACAGAGATTTATTCTGCGTGAAGAACAACCTTCACATAGAACGCAGCCACGCTGTGAACACAGATCCTCCCGGGAGGGACTGGAGAAGTCCCTTCATAGATTTCGTCGTATACGGAATCTTGCCAGAGGATCCCAAAGAAGCAATATCCGTCAAGAGACGATCATTACGCTTCTATTTCGATGCATCTTCACACTGCCTATATCGTCGAACCTACGACGGACTGCTATTAAGATGTCTCTCAGACGATGAAGCACAGCAGATTATCCGAGAAGCTCACGACGGTGTATGCGGAGCACATCAGCCCGATCCTAAGCTACAGGATCGTATCAGGAGAATGAGCTACTACTGGCCCACTATGATCACAGACTCGATCAGCTATGCGAGACAATGCAGAGCCTGTCAGGTTCATGCAGACTTCATATACCAACCGTCTGAATATCTACATCCTACGGTCGCATCCTGGCCCTTCGAAGCATGGGGTATGGATATCGTCGGTCCCATTCACCCGTCTTCCTCCAGAGGCCACCGGTTCATACTAGCCATCACGGATTACTTCTCCAAATGGGCAGAGGCGATCCCTCTGGCTGAGGTAAAAGAGTCTGACCTGATCAGCTTCATCAAGCACCACGTCATTTATCGCTTTGGGATTCCTCGAAGGATAATCCATGACAATGGGCCTCAGTTCATCAGCCAAGCGTTTCATCGATTTTGCGATAAAAGTCGAATACATAATATTGCCTCTACGACATATTATCCGGCTGCTAATGGTTTGGCGAAAGCTTTCAACAAAACCATTATCAAAGTCCTGAAGAAGTTCGTTTCTTCAAACAAAAGAGACTGGAACGAGAAGCTGGGCGAATGTCTCTGGGCATACCGCACAACGGTACGTACACCTACAGGTTGTACCCCCTTTTCACTGGTCTACGGGAGCGAGGCAGTTCTTCCCATCGAAATACAGATCCCGTCGCTCAGGATAGCAGTGACTAGTGAGTTGACTCGAGAAAAGAATGACCTGTTAAGGCTCCAAGAGCTTGAAGGATTAGACGAGAAATGCCTACAAGCTCAACAACATATTGCGCTTTACTAAGCACGCATTTCCAAAACTTTTAATCATAAAGTGAAGGAAAGAGTGTTCAAAGTCGGCGAGCTAGTTCTAGCCGTAAGAAGACCGATGATTCTTACCCACAGAAGTAAAGGCAAATTCTAGCCCAAGTGGAAAGGCCCTTATGTGATCGAGACAACATTCTCGAACGGCGCCTACAAAATAGCCCAGCCTAATGGAGACCTGTTAATGGCTCCTATCAACGGCAAATTCCTGAAAAGGTACTATGCTTAATCTCCCCTGCTCGGGTGGGACATAGCAAGGCTCTCGATTCTGACAAAACTACTTCCAAAACGCAATTAGTAAGGTTATGCCCTATCATGTCCGTATGACCTCTGAATAGATGTGTCCTGCTAAGAAGTTTATCGGGAGTCTATCATGTCCATACTACCTCTGATAATACTCTCACCAAAACCAGTCATTTACATTCCGAAATGATGGGTCCACAAAAGTCAGAAAAGAGTCGCCTTTATTTATTCCCGAGAGGGAGGCAGAATTACATATGGGCAAGCAAAAAGGGGAAAAAATACATCATGATGGCAGGTGAGTCAGATTGTGAATCTGCCGCTCCAGCGCAGCTATCCTCTCATTCCTAAGAACCAAGGCGTCGGCACGAGCCTGCTCCAGCCGTGCCTCGGGAGTGTCCGTGAGGGTCAGATCAGCCTTTGCCCGAAGACAGCCCGCGCGAGCAACTTCTGCACGGTCCAGCTCCCGTCGCGCTGTGCTCAGTCGACCGGACGCTACGTCTAGACCTGCCAGCGACTGTGAAGCCCACTCCTCTGCCCGAGCGAGTTTTTTCTTCAGCTTGGAGACCCTCGCTGCATTCCCTTCATGCTCAGAGCGACACCGCGTCTCAACGGCAAGAGCCTCTTCCACGACAACTTTTCTCCTATCCACCTCCAGCTTATGCTTCTGGATAGAGTTGTCTAGGCTTTCCACCTTCGTAGCAAGCCGCACAGTCATGAGGTCGAACCGAGCCTGAACATCAGCATCGAGACCCCGAGTCAGCTGCAAATGTTCGTTAATAGGTTGCTCTAACCCATTAACCACCACCTCCAGGGCGTCAGCTACCCCAGGATCGCCGAGCTCCCTGATGACCCCGATCGAAGCAAGAGAAGTCTTCCTCAGGCGCTCAAAATCCAGACTCCTCGCTAACACCATTGACACCATCGTTCTCAAACCGGTGTAGAAAAGGCTGGTATGTTGCTCAGTCAACGCAACTAGATCCGACTGAACGCCGGGAGCGCCCGCAATGTCAGCAAGTCCCTCTCCAGGGATGATTGCAGACGAGGTGGCCACAGCCGTCGCATCGACACATGGCACAATCGAAGAAGGTGCGGTAACGGCGGTCGAAGTCGTCGCCACACTCACAAGAGGCAAGGTCACGACGACGTGTTCATCCTCCTCTCGAGGTGACGAAGCTACTCCAGGCGTACTGGCCCCCGAAGCCACTTCCTCATCAAAGACGAACGCCTCCTCGTCAGAAGCCCGAGCGGAACCAGAATGCGCTTCCATGCTATACTCCCCGTGGGCGCTATCCCCTGAGAAGAAGACGAGAAAGTCAATATCAGTATGATGACAATCTTTCTCAAAGGAGACATAAAAACGACATTTTACCCGGAGCCAACGACATATACGACGCATCTGCAGTCGATATAGCTAAACCACGCCTTAATGACGTAATGCGAATTATCATGCCTGGAGAAGGAGGTGGGCCGACCGATATCGCCGAGAGTTCTGTCAGGCCTCCACCAAGATGTGGTCGAAGTTCATCGGCTGGAATCTCGCCAGGCGCGCTCACTAACGCGGCAGGAGTCATGCCCGCTGCTGGCCTCGGGAAAGATTCTCCCATCTGCCTCGGCCACACGGGCAATCTCGCTCCGCTACCTGGAGCAGTAGCCGCCACAGCCACCTCTAACGAGGATTCTCCATCATCGACGACCGGAACTGTAGGAGGCCCCTCTCTAGAAGGCGAGGAACCTCCAGCCAAGGAATCACCCCCGAGGTAGGGAGAGGCAGGCTCACTCACAGGAGCCGCAATGCCAGGAATGCGGAGAGGGCGAGCAACCGTCTCCTTCCTCCTCTTGCGAAGAGAAACTTCCTTCAAAGAAGAAGCCCGTCGCTTCCCAGAAGGGACTACCAAAGCCCCCGCAGGCAGAGGCACTTCGCACCTCGGCACCGATACCAGAGGCTCGTCCGGAGTACCAGACTCCTCACCTTCGTCCGAAGAAACCGAAGGGACGTCAACTCTTCCCCCAGGCTTGGGAGAAGGCACCCGGAAGCTTCCACGCACGTTGAAATCACGATGGAAGGTATTAATCGCCACGTAAAACTGGGCGTAAGAATGGAGAATGCGAAGCTCCGTGGAGGTTGTAACAACCGGCACAATGAAGGTTGCCCTCGTACAACCCATGAGGAAATATCGCCACCCTCTAGCTCCATCAATGAGTCCGCCCCTGGACCTAAAGCTGGTAACGGCATTGCCCACATGCAGCTGATCGTACCCAAACTGCCTGGCAAACCGACTAGGCAAGTAGGGCTCGAAGAAGCAGTGATCTTCGCTCCTGTACAACAGATGAGAGGGCCTAATACAGACCAACCAGTTAAAAGCTTCCGGGAAAAGGTCGGTCTTCTCTCCACCTGAATCCTCAAGCCGCACCCCTGATTGATTGCGATGCACGGGGGGAGCAGTACAGAGGAGCTTCCAACCGTGGCCGAGGTTCAACACCAGCCGACAGTCTAAAACTGTGCTCACATTCCAGGAGGAATCCTTGTAATTCAGCAAGAATATACCCCTCGAGCTGCTACCGGACCCAGGAGACATCACCCGGGGATTGTGGAGAATCAACCATCCCATCAAGTATAGGTATGGTAACTCCACCCTGGGAAAACTCTCACGTCGAGCTTCGTCGACGAGCAACCCGTCAGTTATGGCTCTTAAGCCAGCCTGTATATGGCACACCATGGCAGGAAGCAAGCCCAATCTTGCCCCAAACACCAGGTGCACTGCCGGCCACAGGATGTTTCGGTGAATGCGGTCCGCGGACGCGGTACCTGGCACCACTACTCGGCACAACCATATAGAGAGGAAACCAGCCAGCTGGGCTTCCTTAGACAAAGGCCTGCGACAACGCCTCAAGTAACTACAGGCCTTGGTGCCTTCCGGGTACTTTCCTACCCCCTCGACAAGAATTTGGTCCGGAGCTTCAGCCTCCTCCATAAGAGTCTCCACAACCTGGGCACTAAGCACGCCCAAACAGTTCACGGGCTCATTCTTGCCACCCGAGGCTTTCTCCGACCTGGCGGCCCCGGCTCGATGGAAGAAGAGGTAGGACATCCACTTGGTGGTGTGAGCCAAATCTGAAGGCTCGTTATAAAAGGCGGTGCACGCGAAGTATTGACACATCAGCTCCTGATATACTTCCGCCACCCGAGGGTCCAAATCCCCCAACTCCCGGTTGGTGGAAACATACTCTTCATATGGAGTATTCCCCATCAGCAGTCTCGAGACAACTGCCATCTCGTGGAGCGCCAACCCCAACTCCCCCAGTGGAGTGGCAAAGGTCCCGGTGAGCGGAATGTACCGCTCCATCAGCGCCAGGAACAAATTGGGGTTCGGAGGCAACCCGACGCTCGTCGCACTCACAGCGGCATATAGTCTAATGCCCTCCAACTCTCTCTGGAAGTGCTTCAAGGCCCAGTCAACTAGGCACCTCCATCGGGAGTTCGTTGGGGTGATCCACCCATTGCATCGAGGATTCTCCTTGGGATATACCCCACCTCGACCCATGAAGTCGTTGCAGAAGGTCGGCAATTGGACCGGCTGGATCACCAAGCTATCTTCACTTGGAACACTGCCCGGGCACAGTCCTCTGAACAACGTCACAACGCCGGAGGGGCGACTGACGAATGACCCCTGGTCAGCTCCTTTCCGATGAAAAATCTTCCCCGGCTTGCCGTGAAGATCAGGAGTCAGCGTCCACGACATCTTCTTAGGATGCGTCGCGTGGAAGAAGGCCGAGATGGGATAATCCCTCGGCATCGTTGGCAGGTACAAAACCAAATTCCCGGCTGAGAAGACCCAGGGCTCCCTCTTAGGCTTCATCTGGGATTGTTTGTCGATCATGTCCCCAAAAAGGAAAGCCGGCTTTACATACGGCTCCCCGTCTACATAAGTCAGAGGCTCCCCGTTGATCATGCTCAGCAGCATTCGCTCGCCCTGAGCCGATATTAAGACCCTCCTTCCTTCAGGGTACTGGGATCCGGAGATAGGGAATGACACGTAGGACAGATCCTCCAGGTAGTTCGAGTGCAGCATCCCAGCAGCGGAGCCCATCACCTCGGCCAGTGGAGACTCACCCAAGTCAACTACAAAAGTACAAGAAAAATACGTCATCACAAGTCTTGCACGAACATACGGACCGAAAGAAACACCAGTCTGTGCTCTACGCGGGATTGTGCAAATCTGGCAATTTTACGTCGGAGGTCCCCCTACAAAGCGTAAAATGCAAATTTTATGATATACCCCAATTTTCGGTAGCCAGAGCTCCTATGCTCAGAACTACGAAAATATGGAGTCTTTACGCTGACACATTAGAAATGTGGGCGTAAAAGATAAAAATGTCTCCGTGCGTCATCTTCCTCAAAGAGGCTATCAGCACAGAAGACGACCTAGCGCGGTCACGTTCAACGTGTATGAAGGATTTTTCGTCGTTTTTGTCACCCCGAAGGCTTTACCTCTAAGACCGGGTGCACTGCTCGTCGGCGGGACACCTCGCTCAGAAGGAAGTTCGCCTTGACCGACCGAAGACCCCCTCGCTGGGGCGGAAGAATGAGAAGAGGAACCTATACCCTTTCCCTTAGCGGAGGAGGTTTGTTTCGACGCCATTTTCTGAAGATTCGAGGGAACGAAGAAAAACTCGAACAGTCGAAAGCTCTCTTTCACAGAAGACGGATAAAAAGTTTCTCTCTCAGAGAACTTGGGATATATATAGAGTTCGGGCCGGCTCCTCGAATCCTCAGACGGACTCCTCGAGACCCTAACCAAATCTCGCAAAATTGAATAAAGGGTTATGATTGGATGCCACGTCAGCCCACTAACCTTGAAAGACGGACAGTCAGCAAATTTGAAAAGTTTTTTCGTGCAAAAACGGTTCAGCAGGTCCTACGCTGAAGGAGCTTTCTACGCTCGACAGCAACAGATCTATGATTTTACGCTCGTAAGCTATAAGTCTATGGTTTTACGCCCGGATGCCTTTGTGCTCAGTAGCTTTTACGCTCGAAAGGCCACAAATCTATGACTTTACGCTCAGCAGATACCAAATCGATGATCTCACGCTCGATAGTGCTCAGTTTACTCTCAGAAGCAACAGATCCGCAAGACTTCACGCTCGGAGAAATTTTCTTTTCAGGAGCTACAGATATACATTTCTACGCTAAAGGAGCTTTCTACGCTCGACGGCTATGAATCTATAACTTTACGTTCGACAGCTATAAGTCAGGTTTTTGGCCCGGATGCCTTTGTGCGCAGTAGCTTTTATGCTCGAGAGGCCACAAAACCCATGACTTCACGTACAGGAACTACAAGTCTATGATTTCACGCTCGATGGTGTTCTACGCTCACAGGCTACAGATATACAGTTCTACGCTAAAGGAGCTTCCCACGCTCGACGGCTACGAATCTACAACTTTACGTTCGACAGCTACAAGTCAGGTTTTTGGCCCGGATACCTTTGTGCTCAGTAACTTTTATGCTCGAGAGGCCACAAAACCCATGACTTCACGCACAGGAACTACAAGTTTACGATTTCATGCTCGATGGTGTTCTACCCTCACAGGCTACAGATATACAGTTCTACGCTAAAGGAGCTTCCCACGCTCGACGGCTACGAATCTACAACTTTACGTTCGACAGCTACAAGTCAGGTTTTTGGCCCGGATGCCTTTGTGCTCAGTAGCTTTTATGCTCGAGAGGCCACAAAACCCAGGACTTCACGCACAGGAACTACAAGTCTATGATTTTACGCTCGACGGTGTTTTACGCCCGGAGGCTACAGATTGATGATTTCTCGCTCCACGACTTTCCGTATATTCGAACGATCCCCAAGATGGTCAATTACAGGAGTTCACACAGAAGATACTCCTCCTTGGCCTCAACATATCCCAAGTACCCGAAATATACAAGAGTTCAAACATTGAGAAATTACTCTTCTCGGGTCAATTGGAGGTTCATCCAAACTCCAGTCTGAATATCTCGTCTATCAAAAGATGGCAACTCAGTTTTTGACAGCCATTCCTCGACCCTGTTCCAAGGGATTTTCGAGAAGTCACTCTTGAAGGCGAAGACTGAACAAAAAAAATTCTGTTTATCAGAAATTCAGAGCTCTACGCGGTTCCTCAGTCCCAGCAACATGACAGTTCTAAGATGTTCAAAATGCTCTATAGTGTTCTATGAACTACTCGCTATACATAAAGGACAGGACCTAACACTCTTTCTACAGAGTCGGCGTACAGATTCAGACGTGTTGAAGCTGCACATATTCAGACTTCACAGCAACATATGGCAAGATGATCATATGAAGAAGAAAGACGATTTTTATTAAAGATCAAAATCATGATTACATATGAGGGAAATCCAATCTACAAGGGTTTTTTTTATTTTCATGATTACGTCTGAGGGAAACTCCGTCTACAAAGGAGCTACCCCCTCGTCGTCTGAAGATCGTCGCCAGAGTCCGTCCTGCAGGGTTCTCGCATCGGTGCAGATCTTCCTCTTCTTCGAAGGAGATGATCACCGGCGGGCACGACAGAGTTGGGGCTTGCATAAAAGTATGCAGATCCCATGCTCCGTGCGCCACGGCAGATTGGGTTGAGGTATTAAACCCAACTCAATCCGGGGAGACAGCTGCTACAGCTTGTCTTCTCTCTCACCTCCCAGAGGGCATCAAGAGAAGGCGCGGCATGCCAGCCGCTGTGGTCAAATACGACCCTTCCTCTCTCCTGGGGCAACGCCATACAAAGTTGCTAATTATCCCGAGCAAGGGAGGCTAAGATATCCTTCCATGATCCATCGTTGCAGTGGACAGTTGCTCGAAGACGCCGTCTTTTTCGGCTCCTTACACGCTGGAAGAACATGATCTCCTTCTTCCTCAAATCGACCCGACGAACTCCGGTGATCATCTTTGCATGGTGATAAAGATGTGGGGAGAACAGGCTAACTCCCCCAGCCTTTTATAGGCAAAAGAGATCACAACAGCCCCCCATAAATCTGCCATAAAGTCTGCACCGACCGTTTTAACGCTCCACTCAGAAACGTTTCGAGTTACGAGGGGCCATTCATGCTTCGTTCAAAGCTTTTCAAATTCCAAGGAATTTAAAAGCTCTGAAGGGGGTCTTGTAGAAGCATAAAAAATACGCTGGGAAGAGCTACACAGCCTCTTGATACAGAGCAGCGTAAGCAGAGGCCTTCAGAGCCATCGGGCGTACGACAGAGTTTTCTCCGCTAAAAAAATAGCGTGAAGAATAAAGCTCAAAGGACCATCCGCATAAGTGCAGTACGTCCAGGCCGCTCCAGCGTGAAACAGAGTTCTTCATCGCCTCCATGGCGTAAAACTCAACCGCTCTCAAAGCAGCGTGATAGCGTACGAGGAACGCTTCATCTTTTCCGAAATGAACCTGTCAAGTCACGTAGTGAATCTGACCTCTGACTCCTGACAAAAGGTGATGCACAGGTACCTAGACGACGGCTGGAAACGATGGCAGACCTCTCGGGACGCATCCCACAGTATGATGGCGGATCTCACCATTTAATGCAGAGGATTTGGTAAAATATCACCAAACCGTCGTTTACTGGAGTCCCCTCAGCATAAACCGCTCTTTTGCTTACAAGGGAATACGCCGCCCTGTTTTACACAAGCAAACATGAGCTGTTTTACGCTCCGCAGCAGACAAACCGCCTGCCACGTCAAAAGCTGCACTTCGTACGGGATTCGAGGCACGTCTCCACGTCTAATTGCATAGAGCGGTGACAGTTTCTCTCAAGACACGTCTCTGCGACGGGTGCACAGAAGGCCTGCAGACCTTCGAAACACGCCTCCGCATTTAATGCATAAGGTGATGGCAAATCTCTGCAAGAGATTTGGTTATATCTTCAAAAGCCATAATTCCGGCTAAGGGGTCCACATCAGCACGGTGTGCAGCGACTTCTACGCCCATTCAGGATCTGTACTCAAGCGGCTTCTACGCCCATCCTGGCACGATATGCAGCGGCTTCTACGCCCATTCAGGATCTGTGCTCATGCGGCTTCCACGCCCACTCAGTCTCTACGACTACTCGG
Organism: Iris macrosiphon; assembly: GCA_036927795.1. Classification (NCBI taxonomy): domain Eukaryota; kingdom Viridiplantae; phylum Streptophyta; class Magnoliopsida; order Asparagales; family Iridaceae; genus Iris; species Iris macrosiphon. The sequence continues at coordinate 201,119,551 of JAYESA010000006.1, forward strand.
CTTCCACGCCCACTCAGTCTCTACGACTACTCGGCTCCTATGCCTGTTCAGCTTCTATGCCTGCTCGACTTCCACGCCTACTCGGCTCCTATGCCTGTTCGGCTTTTATGCCTGCTCGGCTTCCACGCCTACTCGGCTTTTATGCCTGTTCGGCTTCTATGCCTACTTGGCTTCTATGCCATGGTGACGGACATTTGGCTTCTACGCCAACCTCTTCTACACAATGGATACCTACCCGCGTGGCTTTTACGCTGTGATCTTAGTAGCAACCGTACGTGTTGTGTCCCCTTAGTTGGACCCACGTCACCCGCTCAGTCAAAAGATCATCTATACGTAGGCATTGGTTACTTTAACCGTTGTGTAAAAAGGTGCTGTACTTTCCACTCCTTGGTTGCTACACCAACGGAGTGGTCACTGTCACCAAAGACTCTATAAATAGAGGCCCCTGTCAATGGGGAACAAGGTCAAAAAATTGGTCAAGAAACCGATATCAGATCCCAGGTCAGAAAATTTGGTCAAGAGTACCGATATCAGATCCAAAGTCGACAGTCGGAGAAGATTGAACAAGGAGGAGAGAGAGAGAGAGAGAGAGAGAGAGAGAGAGAGCCCGGAGCTCAGGCAAAGAGCGGGGATCGACAACTTCGGCATCGTGCATCCACCCTCTCCTGCAACCTTCGAAGCTGCTACCTGTCTTCCACGGCACTTCTTCAACATCGCGTGGTCCAAGGACTAAAGTGATCGACCACAGATCAGACACCTATAGCAATTTATACCCAGATTAAAATAAATTGTACTCCCACATCCTCGTATAGGATTACATTGTACAAGTTTGTTTGTAAACCAAAGGGCGCGGGTTTCGCACAAACCCCGTCATTGAAATACACTTTCATTCTTTCGTTTAATACCACAAACAGACGTCGCCGTCGACCCCTGCAGCCACAGCTCCTCCGCCAGCGAGCTCCGCCACCGCCGCGCTGCTCCGCTCCCTGCACGCAGAATAGTGGTTTTCGACCTCTGTTTAGGTAAAAATTTCTCTCTCTTTGCTGCATCATTTTTCGAACAGTCTATTGCGACATGTTCGCTACGTGACCCCCTCGAACCCTGTGCCATTAGACTGGGGAATCGTGTCCTGTGTCGATCATAAACTGCGACGCAAAAACAGAAAAATATTCCCAATTTTAGACTTTCAAAAATTGTCCCGAACTCCCCAATTCACGACCGTTTTACGTGCAACATATTTAATAATTTTAAAATTTACTTGAACAGTAAATTAGATAATATAACCAAGTTTCAAATCCTATAATTAGTTTATTTTTATGTGCTATAGATTGTAATTTATTCTCGGGTGAAGTTGACCAAAAACTTGGTTATTTAAAATCCAAAATTTTTAGAACTGGGTGCGCCCCGCTAAACGAGACGACTTGGTCATGTGCGAATTTTACCGAAAGGTGTACAATGTCAATACGGACGTGTGAAATTTTGCGAAAGTTGATTTGGATGTGCCTGCACACCGGAATCAACGTGTATCCGTAAAAAATGTCCCATATCGGCCCTGTCCTGAAACTAGTTGTAACTTTGTGTGTACTCGTCGATTCGAAATGAAACTTATGCCATCGGACTCATAGCGATACATTGGTCCTATGACCCAAGTTTGGTTCGATTCTGAGAACGTTGACAAAATTCCGTATCATGGGTCCCACGGCTCCACTTGACGGACGATTTTGTGATCGGCTCATCGGAATCCAGTTCTGGACATTTTGTTGGGTTCATATTATTGTTCTGGACTTATAGACACTAAGTTTGATGAATTTGGAGAACTTTGTCTCTGGCATATTTTTTGGTACGAAGTGGGCCACATGTAGACCCCGCTTTGACCAGAAACTGTCAAGTTTGTCCCTGTGTCCAAATTGAACTTATGGATAGGCAATCCTAGCTATTTCATATCTTCTGAGCATGATGGTAGTATTTATTTCAGCATTCAAAGGAGTACTTGAAGATCCCGCTGATACCGGAGCGACTGTTGGAATTCAAACCTCAAGCAAGTGTACCTTGCCAATCTTGCAGTACTTACTTTATTTATTCCTTTAATTTATTTATATGATGTATCTGTTCAACTAGGACCGTGTGACATTACTTAATGTCTGAATAAGATTTGGGTGTCAACACCGTACGCGGAGTTGTGTTACGTCACCTAGAGATTGATATCGCGACCCTATACATTTTCGTGCTTGCATTATCAAGTACGTTATACCATAGGACACCTGATACTATTCATGAGACAGAGTCTTCCTGAGTCATTTATGGTGATTCTGTATAGGCTACAGGATTCGTGACATAGACTTTATACATATGCTTAGCTATCATTATGACTTGCTGCATCAGTTAGAGGTCATGATCTTGCGTGTTATGGACATGAGACGTCGTGGACATGAGACGTGTGATTACATTGGGTGGGGAGAGACACACAAGCTACAGGCTAATTTTATATATTATTACGGTGTAACACCCTGTTCCGCTCAAGCGGACTGCCGTCTCAATCGGCAATCGTGCAGCTGTCCCGACCTGCTTTGCCTCGATCAAGAAGCAAAGGATATCCAGACTTGCCCCTACAGGGCTTGGACTTTCAGAGGCTCGCTCAGACGTATCGCTCTACCGAGGCGAATCATCGCTAAGGTGGGTGGCTACGGTGAACTTGTCTTTGCTTAGCCAGCACACATAAAATCTGGAATGTTTATGCTAGTCGCTAGGTGAATCACCCCCTGCATGCTAATAAATCCAACGCACCTAGCTAAGGGAATAATCCCAACTCATATTGCTTGCTAGAACATGGAAAAGGAAATACTGCTTATATTCAGACCCTCGCATGCTAAGTCCCTTAACGGTTTCATCTCTCGGACTACCTTCGGGCCCGAGCAACGTGCCTGCTTATGTTCCTAGAAACGCATGCTTGTCTGCTTGATAGTTACCTTGTTTTCATCCAAACTCTGGGAGACTACTCAGTAGTCGTTCTGTGTATGATTGACCCTGCAAGTATCCAGGACCGTTAGGTCACCAGGCAGCCCCGAACCAGGGGAATGCATCAAGACAAGATATTCACTGTACAGAATCATGATTCAAGTATCCCGTGTACTCGTGTACTCGTGTTCCCGTGCACTCGTGTTCTCGTGTTCTCTTGTTCTAGTGCACGCGTGTTCTCGTGTATCTCGTGATAATTGGAAAGACCCAATGCTTGTATGTCGCGGACAACTCGGACCCGAGGTAAGTTCCACGGACGGTCACCGGGGCACTGGGGCCGATCCGGTCCGGATGGAGCTCGTGTGTAGTCTTCGTGTTCGGGACTGGGTAGCTTGCAGCTCATCGTGTACTCTTGTAGCAAGCTATCCTTGTCCCCGACTATGTCCATAATGGCTTTGCCAGCGACCGTGTTCATATAGATAAGTCATCCTCGCTTAGCGGCTATCCGCGTGCGAGTCACTGCATCGCATCAAGAACAACTAAACACCTGAACGATCATGTTAAAATGACCCTCCTATTTGCATATGCTTGCCTCTTGAATGTTTATACATGCCTCTGCTCGAATTTATACTGTTTGCCTAAATGGTTGCCTTGGACAGGGAAGGAGATGGTAAGTTGGTAAGTCTCGCCGTGTTTCCTCTAACATCGCATGACGCACTGTCCGACACGTTAGGCTATTCATTATCTGTATGAAACTGATCCTAAGGCAACTAGAATGACAACTGAATAGTTGTGCACGGAACCTGTATTACGTGTTTGGATTTGTCGAGCGGGCGAGTAGCTTCCCCACCAGTGCATTCAATGTACTGATAATCCACCAGTTTGTATGCAGGGTGCGGGAGAACCTCGTTCGGTGCGGACGCCTCTAACGTGCGTGCTAAGGCCAGGAGTTCCCTCTGAAGCCTTGCAACGGTGCGTCCGGGACTGAAGCACATATACAAGACATAAGTTATGAATATCGCCTGACCATCGCCTGTATATTCATTCCATAATTGTAGCCATTTGGCACGCTTTTACTGTTTCAAAGAGAGAGGCTTGAGCGACTTGTAATCTCGGCTATACGCCGCCTGTAATACATATTTCATATCAATAAAGAGATTACTTTACTTGTTTCAATGCTTCCGCTACTATTGTCGACTCAGTGAACCTGTTACCGATCGCTATGCGTTCCTAAATTCCACTGCACTCGGACAATCTGTACGACTCTGTGGCTTAGAACTCTTGCCGCCAGCCAATGAACCATGGCCTTGCACGGGCGTGGATCACGCTCGTGCGGTATCACGCCCGGATAGGTTAAGCGATCGTTCCGTGGGAGCGCTGGCGAGGGCGATTCCCGCCTAGCGGGAACGGCCGATTTGCCTGCGGGAGATCGGGGCGTGACAGGTTGGTATCAGAGCCTAGCTTCTACGCCTTTGGACTTCGATTCGATATCTCTGTTTCGAAAGCTCGTTCGTGGGTTATGTGCACGCTCTCTCTCAATGCCTCGATGGGATATTCCAACAATAAGTCTAAATACTTTCAAAATGCGTTTTGAATGTTATGCTTGCTTGTCTGGTTGTATGCTGCGAGTGGCCTTTGTGCCAACCTGTGCGGACTCATCGAGTGTATCGCTAGTAGCTTGTCCGATTTTCACTAACTCTAAGTTTGGTTGAATGCATCTATTCGAGGGACGCCTTAAACTAGTGCACCATCCAAGACTTAGGAAAAGGTGAAGCTCGAGTGCTGAGACTTCGCTATCACTAAGCTGGTTGACGTGTTCACGCTAGAAGTGCACTTCGAAAGTGCGCACGATCCAGTCTAAGCGATATGCTGATTTTGAAGCTTGTGCAAGTGAAGATCCAAATGAAACAAGTACAAACGACTTGTCTAGGATTGCCTCAACCCTAGATTTCTGCTTGTCCTTAGTAAGTCTCGAGGACGAGACTTTTTCTAAGTTGGGTAGGATGTAACACCCTGTTCCGCTCAAGCGGACTGCCGTCTCAATCGGCAATCGTACAGCTGTCCCGACCTGCTTTGCCTCGATCAAGAAGCAAAGGATATCCAGACTTGCCCCTACAAGAATCCGGCTTGGACTTTCAGAGACTCGCTCAGACGTATCGCTCTACCGAGGCAAATTATCGCTAAAGTGGGTGGATACGGTGAACTTGTCTTTGCTTAGCCAGCACACATAAAATCTGGAATATTTATGCTAGTCGCTAGGTGAATCACCCCCTGCATGCTAATAAATCCAGCGCACCTAGCTAAGGGAATAATCCTAACTCATATTGCTTGCTAGAACATGGAAAAGGAAATACTGCTTATATTCAGACCCTCACATGCTAAGTCCCTTAACGGTTTCATCTCTCGGACTACCTTCGGGCCCGAGCAACGTGCCTGCTTATGTTCCTAGAAACGCATGCTTGTCTGCTTGATAGTTACCATGTTTTCATCCAAACTCTGGGAGACTACTCAGTAGTCGTTCCGTGTATGATTGACCCTGCAAGTATCCAGGACCGTTAGGTCACCAGGCAGCCCCGAACCAGGGGAATGCATCAAGACAAGATATTCACTGTACAGAATCATGATTCAAGTATCCCGTGTACTCGTGTACTCGTGTTCCCGTGCACTCGTGTTTTCGTGTTCTCTTGTTCTAGTGCACGCGTGTTCTCGTGTTCTCGTGTATCTCGTGATAATTGGAAAGACCCAATGCTTGTATGTCGCGGACAACTCGGACCCGAGGTAAGTTCCACGGACGGTCACCGGGGCACTGGGGCCGATCCGGTCCGGATGGAGCTCGTGTGTAGTCTTCGTGTTCGGGACTGGGTAGCTTGCAGCTCATCGTGTACTCTTGTAGCAAGCTATCCTTGTCCCCGGCTACGTCCATAATGGCTTTGCCAGCGACCGTGTTCATATAGATAAGTCATCCTCGCTTAGCGGCTATCCGCGTGCGAGTCACTACATCGCATCAAGAACAACTAAACACCTGAACGATCATGTTAAAACGACCCTCCTGTTTGCATATGCTTGCCTCCTGAATGTTTATACATGCCTCTGCTCGAATTTATACTGTTTGCCTAAATGGTTGCCTTGGACAGGGAAGGAGATGGTAAGTTGGTAAGTCTCGCCGTGTTTCCTCTAACATCGCACGGTGCACTGCCCGACACGTTAGGCTATTCATTATCTGCATAAAACTGATCCTAAGGCAACTAGAAAGACAACTGAATAGTTGTGCACGGAACCTGTATTACGTGTTTGGATTTGTCGAGCGGGCGAGTAGCTTCCCCACCAGTGCATTCAATGTACTGATAATCCACCAGTTTGTATGCAGGGTGCGGGAGAACCTCGTTCGGTGCGGACGCCTCCAACGTGCGTGCTAATGCCAGGAGTTCCCTCTGAAGCCTTGCAACGGTGCGTCCGGGACTGAAGCACATATACAAGACATAAGTTGTGAACATCGCCTGACCATCGCCTGTACATTCATTCCACAGTTGTAGCCATTTGGCACACTTTTACTGTTTCAAAGAGAGAGGCTTGAGCGACTTGTAATCTCGGCTATACGCCGCCTGTAATACATGTTTCATATCAATAAAGAGATTACTTTACTTGTTTCAATGCTTCCGCTACTATTGTCGACTCAGTGAACCTGTTACCGATCGCTATGCGTTCCTAAACTCTGCTGCACTCGGACAATCTGTGCGACTCTGTGGCTTAGAACTCTTGCCGCTAGCCAATGAACCATGGCCTTGCACGGGCGTGGATCACGCTCGTGCGGCATCACGCCCGGATAGGTTAAGCGATCGTTCCGCGGGAGCGCTGGCGAGGGCGATTCCCGCCTAGCGGGAACGGCCGATTTGCCTGCGGGAGATCGGGGCGTGACATACGGTGCCGTAGCCACGCAGAGCTAGGCCACTGTATGATATAACTGCTACCCGGCTCTCCAACACAGAGCTTGTAGTAGTCTCAGCCTGAGTTCTAGTGATGCTCTCATTTTGCATATCACTTAGCTGGTTACATAGTTTGCCCTATTGATACATTTTTATATACTGCATTTATTTGGCTTGGGTTATTCTTGTACCTTGCTATGTCCCCTGAGGACCTGGAATCCGGATTATGTCCCCAGGTTTAGCAGAGGAGATCTACCCCGAGGTATACGGGACATGAGCAGACATTGGAGCAGTACCAGCACTAGAGGATGATGTGATACCAGAGGATTTATCCTGAGTATCTGCTTTATATATACTCAGTCATTTCTGTTGTTAGACTCTTATTCCTATTTATTGAACTGCTGTATCAAACTCATTATCGAGTTGTTCCCTGAGACTTTTATTGAGACTTGTTGATTATTATTTCATCTTAATTATTCTGATAGTGATTGTATTTATCTTCTGTGGATGAGATTAGTATCGTAGACCTTTATAGTTGTTTTACAGCTTAAGTACACCCAGATGGGTCCATTAAATTAGGTTTGCCCATCGGTGTGTGCTGCTGGCCATTGTCACGTGTCTAGTCCCTCGGTATTTTGGGACTGGGGCATGACAAAAAGCGAATCATGAAAACCAAGTCATCGACAGCAAGACAAAACACAAAGCAACACAAAACCAAGAAGTAAAGCAACCAACGAAAACTCTTGGACTTATTTCAATAGAAGTCGTTCCATTAATTAGAATGTTTCATTGTATTTCGTCCGTATTGATTTGGCTTTAAGGTTTCCCCGAGACTCGATTCTCAACTGAGTCAAAGTAGCAAGTGTTCCATAAGTAACCGTTTGGAGCTGGGTGTTACATACTACCCCACTGAGAAGAAGTTTCGTCCATAAAACTTAAGAGATCAAGGAGTCGATAAAAGATGCATCAAGAGGTCAAAGGAATCAGAATCACCAATATCGTGCCCACTAGTGTTGCATTCTATATTCAACTGATGCACTCTAGCTCTTCTGGGTTGATCAGTTTGTTCAATAGGTGGGCCTGGAGGGGTCTGATTCTGTCCATGTTCTGCATTGTCTACCTGGTTCTCAGGAACCCTTCTCTTAGCCTGACAATCTCTGAAGCCATGGCCCCTCTTTCCACAGTTGAAGCACTCTCTATTTTTGGTGCAACAATTTTCGATGCTATGGCCCCGTCTGCCATAGAAGGTGCATTCTTGAGCAGAGTTCTGCTCACCTTCTATCTTCTTCTCCCTATCTTGGTATCTTTTAGTAGGAGGATTTTGAGTAGCTGGCGCCTTCTCAGAAATACTTCGTGGCAAATACTGCTCGTTCTGAACTGCTGCCTCAAAGGCTTTTATGTAGGAGGTACATTCATGGTTCATAACATCTTTTTTGAGGCTATCATTTAAACCCTTTATAAATTTGTATGCACGGGCTTGTTCATCGGGAATCAACGAGCTAGCGAACTTAGCAAGTTTGGAGAACTCTGATTCATAGTCCTCAACGGACTTTCTCCCTTGCTTAAGGTTAGAAAACTCGTCTTCCTTTCTCTACCTGACTGCAGGTGGAAGGTATTGCTTCTGGAATGCTTCTTTGAACATTTCCCAAGTGATCTTACCATCCTGATGCTTTGTGGAGAGATCTACTTTCTTAATTTGCCACCAGTCGTGTGCACGTAATCGCAGCTGCATGTCTGCACACGCCACCCTCTTGTTCGTAGATATCGAAGCAAACTCAAACAAGCTCTCCATCTTTGCGATCCAGTCCATCACCTTATCCGGCGCGGTCCTGCCTTCAAACTCCAGAGGGTTCAACTTCAAAAACTCAGCACCTTTAAAGGTAGACTTCCTGGCCGCACGTCGAGGCTCATTAGTTTCTGCTAAGCCTGCTCCCTGAGGCACAGTCACGGCAGTCACAGGTGTCGTGGCGATTCCTGATGCACCACTGTGCGCAACAAGTATTGTCACTATCTGAGTCAGAGAGTCAAGCTGCTGTTGTTGTGCCAAGGCTCTAGCATCAGTCCGTTGCTGCTGAGCTTCGAACCGTTCCTGTTGGGCTGCATGCCGATCATTTTGATTCTGAAACATAGCGATCAGCCTATCAATTTGATCATCGCTCACGCTTGCTACGCGCGATGTCTCAAGATTACTAGCACCTATTTTAGTCATCTTGCTGCAAAAGAGAGTAGCTTACATTAGTCTCATAATGTATTATTGACTTATTGCATGGGACGTTGGAATTTCATACTCTTAGGGACATTTCATACTCTCGATTTACTTCTTATAGATTCAAAATCATTTTCAAAATTCGGGACTTTTGAAATCGTTTGAAAACTTATATCATTTTTGAAAACGATATTTGAAGAGGCCAAGGACGTAAAGCCGTGCTCTGATACCACCTGTCGCACCCCGGTCCCGTAGGGGCCGATCGTCCTAGCTTGGTCCCAACTGAACCAATCGTTCTCGCTTGGGCGCGATGTCGTACAAGCCTAAGTTCCGCTTGTACCAGGCAAAGTACCTGCACAAGACACAAATCAGACGAAAATATACATATATAGGCACAAAATGTAAATACAGAGAACCAGAGTTGAACACATTTGATAGGAACACAAAATACTGTCTTTTATTAAATACTTGAAGATTTGGATTATAAAGTGTTTGCTTGGCTGAGTTACAAAATATGCCTTAGAAGGCTTACAACTCTTTTTATGTTCCTAAAATTAGCCACAACGCCCACACATTACATCCCTTTAGTAGGACCAAAATAACAAAACATCTAGCAGAAGAGGAGATGCCCACTAGAGAGGAAAGCTAAAGAAGCAGCACGAGCACAGTCCCTCGGAAGGTTGCGCTAACACTGATTCAGAATGCTCGCCAAGCTCTCGCATCCAGTACCTGGATATTTGCCCACAAACGTGGGTCAGTACTACCACATGTACTGGTGAGCGACCATGGCCAAACTCACCTAGAAATCCATACTAAGTAAGCAAGTGAAGCTAACATTATTAGGTGATCTTTCTAGTTGTCTAGTTTTTTTAACAATTCATATAAGAAAACATAGACGATAGATAGCATAAGCATATGATAATTCTTACCCACGACCGAGCGGCTATCCCTACAGCAGACACACAAGTTAGCAACAATTTGTATATATGAATAAACTCATGCATCTGTGTTGGTATCAAGTGTCAGGTGTGCATATAAAAGATGACTTATCATGCAACCTAACTATATGATGGTCCATGGGAAAACCCATTCTCTATAGACATGAACACCCCCCTGAGCATGAGGGCTTATGTGCCTCAGGGTGTTCCTCTAATCCCACCCAGGGCGAACGATCCCTAGTGTCCCGAGAACCATTCGTGGGATCTCTCCTTGTGCACAAGTTGTCTTAAGACCAATGCATAGAATGCAACTCTATCATATAAACTCTTACTATGCAGCATGATTAGACTATAAAAGAACAACTCCATCTATCTTTACTTCTATTCTTTAGTAACCTATACGAGGTTCTATAAACATCTCTATGCAGCATATGAGTAAGGAACATATATACATCTATTTGAACAAGCATTTGCAACAGTTCTATATGTATAAAATCAAGCATGCAGTTCATCTCTTTTAGCTTATTTTATTTAGTGAGGCAATATTGTATAGGAATAAGTAACTTGTGTAGACTATAGATCATTTTATTAAGGTGTGTGAACTGAATGATTCATCGAAGGACCTAAGCCACTTACCGAATAAATCGAACGAGAGGATGGGGAAGCCTTATGCGACGTTCACTATTTGGTTATGCATCTGAAAATGCAACAGTACTTGGTTAGCATACTTCGATCTCTTTCCCTTTTGATTCGAAAAGAACGCGCAAGCGAGAAAAGCGAATAATGAAAACCAAGTCATCGAAAGCAAGACAAAACACAAAGCAACACAAAACCAAGAAGTAAAGCAACCAACGAAAAACTCTTGGACTTATTTCCATAGAAGTCATTCCATCAATTGGAATATTTTATTGCATTTCGTCCGTGTTGATTTGGTGGTAAGGTTTTCCCGAGACTCGATTCTCAACTGAGTCGAAGTATCAAGTGTTCCGTAAGTAACCGTTTGGAGCGGGGAGTTACAGAGTCCACTTGAGAATTCTGTGACTCTCTTCACAGCTTTCAGTGTTCAATAACACACATAATACTCATGAACTGACTCAGCATCCCTACAGCGAGAGCTATATCAGGCCTAGTGGTACTCGCCACTTGAATCTTGCAACTGATGATGCTCGAGTATACCAACTGTCTGATATTTTTTTTTTGGGTTTAGGCTTCTTCATCTTCATGTTATACCTAAGGAGTATCGACCCTGGTACCTAAAGCTTGTGACCAATCTTTTCATGCAGAGATCTTGTGACTGAACAAGCCCACCTCGCATTCGAATTATCTTATATCCTTAGGATGACATCCGCAATCCCATGTCTTGAGTTTGGACAAAATAACATCTTTGTTCTAGTGACACTTCTATATCCGCAGCTGGGATTAGCTAGTCGTCTATATAGATACAAAAGATGACTCCTTTATTATCAACGAACTTCCTGTACACACTCTTGTCTGTCTCGTTGATCATGCGACAACTTTGACTAGATGACTTGTCAAACTCCTGCTGCCACATCCTGGAATTTACTTTAGGCCGTATTGAGATATCACCATCCCGCAGACTGTCTTCAATCTTGAATGATAATAATTCTGACTGTTGTTTGTGAATTTCTTATATTTGTCTTCCTCCAAGACTTGTTGTCTTTCCTTCATATGATAAACAATTATCTTATGAATAACAGCTACGAAAATCATCATCCTAATATATGATACCCTCAACGAGGTGCCAAAGAACTCAATCCCCCGTGTCCATGAAAACCACAAGGCAAATTGCCTAGTCTTGAACTCAACTGTTATGTCTGCTTCCATTTTCTTCTACTGAAGATATATAAGCATCTGATAGGTTTAGCTCCTTCAGGAAGATTGATCAACATCCATGTATTGTTATGGGGTCAATCTCTTCATGGACTACCTCCTCTTAGCAGACTATGTCTCTGGTATTTATCGCCTTGTCATTGGTAAGTAGCACGACCTCCATATGATAGGTGATTATATCATCTTTGGTCCTTCGACCTCCTGACTCTTCTTGCTGACTGCTTTTCGAGTTCTGTTTCAAATGATGTCTCGTTAAGACAACTCCTTCCTGGACTACATCTTCTTCTACAGATGTGCCAACTTCATAGGTTGAAAAGGTCCTCCGAAAATAACTCATATGTCAAAAACTCCCACAATCGAATGATATTCATGTGGATCTAAGTTTGAACCAGAGTTACATCAGAAGTGACGAATGGTACTAAGGACGTGACCTTAAGTACAACCTTATCCCATAGACAATCTGGAAGGCCCTTTGTACAACAATATAGAAATCATCATTACTGTCAATTGCTTGTCCTTCCTAACTGCACCTTTAATGGACTGGGAGAGTACGAAGTTGTCGTTCCATAGCCAATTCCATGTTCTAAGCTGAACTATGTGAATCCAATGAATGATGCATGTTCCATAGTCAATTCTATGTTCTAAGCTGAACGATGCGAATCCAATGAATGATGCACTTTGTCTTGATAACTTCTGAGTCTGTTGAGTTGTAGACCGGTATGACGCTCAGCTCCAAACTTGAAGTCCCTGAGATTCTCGAAGGCTTCATCCTTCGATTATGAGAAGATACGCGAATGAGTTTCCCGAGAAATCATCAAATAAAGAAGTGATAAATTTTATACCTGCCCTTTTGTGGAGAATAGAAGTCATATATATCTAAGCGCACCAGCTCCAGAGGATCTGTACTTGTTGTCACCTGTCTAAACGACTTCCTGACTACTTATGTCTGAACATAGTCATCACCTCTCTCCACCTCCTTACCCCAAAATCTTGGAGATATTCGTGAACTAGACATCTTTGTTGAAAAAGATATGTCTTAGTCAGATGCGTCACAACTCAATAAGAGCAATCTTTTCATCAAGCTGGAAGTCCAGAATCATAATCCTGATCCCTAGATCTTTTTCTTGACACTTGTTCGCCGTAGAGACATTCTTCTAAGATAGTGCTCTTCCTTGGTGAACTGCTCTTTTCCAGAGCATGCGTGGCCAGATGCACCAGTGTCTACCCACCAGTCAGCAACCACGCTTGATGACTACAAACCTGTGCAATACTAGCAACCAAGTTAAGTAATCAAATGAACCAAGTTTAGCTATACCTTGCTATATTGGTTTGAAATGATTCTGCTTTCAAGCTCCAATTCCAGCCATGCGTCAAGTCCTGTTTAGTGCAGTGACCTTTATCCACCTAGGCCACTATGCGCCAATCTTGCCATGCGCAGAGACGACCATGCGCATACTCTATAATCCTTGGCCATCTTGTAATCTTTCTTCCAACTGGAATGCGCATCCTTCAAATGCTAACTCCTCCATCCTGGGAAATTGTAGGTTCCGACAAGTCACTTTCAACATTTGACAAATAATCCTTCCCTCATCTAAATGTTCGCAATATATCCCGTCAATCTTCTCAAGTTTGTGAAAATTTATTGCCGAAAAGATTTGATCGGATGTTCTACATCTTTCTTCGGATCTTTCTTTGAGATTATTAGTCCTAAGGCAGATCAAAGATGGTAGAACGCGGGCCATAGCAGAGCTACTAGCAAAATCGGAAGGTCCGCACTCAATTGGAACCCAAGTTATCGTCGAGATCAGAGATTCGCACAAGAGTTCCTCATCTGATATATCTTGATTCCAATGAAGCACGAACCAAGAATATGTTACAACAAACTCCGAATAAAATGAAGATTACAACAAACAACAAGAAAAATATTCTTCTCCTACAATGAGAAAAAATGTAGCAAAGGAAAAGCTGAAAAGAAGCTCCTTGCTGGGGTGGTCAAAACCACCATTGTTCAAAGTAAGATTCGCTGAACAGATAATTTGTCCCCAGAAACCAGCAAGTTCACAAATGAACTTCTGGAACGCTCAATGTCACATTCGAAAATACTTAGAAACACCATGTGGGAGGGGGACGCTCTGGGCCACATATGATATGGTGTTCTCAATTTTTCTATCTGTTGTTTTTTTTATCTCTCTCTTCAAAGGAAAGAAGAGGTTCTCTATATATAGAGGAAAATAACACCTATGCGGCCCGAGGAAACTCCAGGCCGCATATGTGCTGACCGACCAGATCCCCAAAACCTGGGTGCCAAAGTCGCAGGAGCCGACAACGCCACCTCTGCCGACGGTCACGCTATACTGCACGAGGCAGACAGCACCGCCAAACGCCGAAAGCACCCGCTCGCACCGCATATTCCGAAAGACACAGAAAATCATGCGCCGCATGCACCGCCTAAAGCATACCCTGTTCCCTCCACAAGCAACTTGCTCATCCAATCCTGGTTGCATAGCCCCTGGCCGCATAATACCTGGCCACAAAGACACTGACCTCATAACCTCTGGCCGGATAATGCCTGGACGCATAGTGCCTTGGCAACATAGCGCCAGGCCGCATGCGCCACGAAGCATGCGCCCAAGCTAGCAACCGTGTATGCAACTCGGACATAAAAGGAGCGCACGAGCGCCATCTGACGATGCTAAATGCAAAGTGTGCGAACAAAGCGCCACTTTGCGTCCTTGAGCCAAAGTCTGTAAACCTCCAGATTTTTCAGAATTTAAAAATAAATTTTCGGAATTTTTCTGAAATTTTTATCTAATTAAAATTAATATTTTCTGGTATTAAATAATTTTAAATATTTTTATTAAATATTAAAATATTATAAAAATAATATTTTTGGGTGTAAAATAAAATATTAGACATAGGGTAATTTTTCTGGAATTTATTGGACTCCAGAACTAGTTTTAAAGACTTAAAAACAATATTTTAATTAAACCCAAAATAAACCAACCTGAACCAGACTGAACCAACCGGTTCAACCCTGAACCAGTTTAAACCCTAAATTAAATCGAACCCCTAACCCAACCTTAGCGGGTCGGGTCAGATCCATACCCGAACCCGCTAGACCCGAACCCGAACCGTAACCGTAACCTAACCCTAACCCCCGATTTTCCTCCACCGTTCGACTTCCCCGACCGCCGCGATCCCCACGGCCGTTCACCTGCCGCCTCGCCTTCGCTTCTCTGCCTCCCGTGCCTCTTCACATCCCTAACCGCCACCCGGCCCTGCCCCTACTCCTCCCAGCTAACGGCCGGCTGCCCCCTATATAACCCCGACCTCGGCCTCTCCACTGCTACCGAACCACCATCCTCCGGCCGCCCCACTGCCACGACCACGTTCACCTAGCCACCGCCACCCTCTTCGCCCCAAGTCTCTGTCGTGAACCCCAGAGCTCCCAGTCTCAGCCGCCTCTCCGCCATCAGCTTCCCAACACCTCCACACCGCCTATCCGCCGCCGTCCCAGCTCCGACGATCTCTCTTCGGCGATGTCGAAGACCCCGCCGTCTACGACCAGTAGCAACCCCGACCATCCACCGTCCCTCTCCACCAAGCCACGCCGAGCACAGCGCCGCCAAGACGCCGCGCCATCCCGCGTTCGCGACTTATAGTCGATACCGACGTCCTGTTCCCGTAAGTATTTCTCTCTCCTCGTTGCCTCATTTTTTGTTCTGTCAGCTGTGACACATAGACTGCGTGACCCTCTCGAACCCCGTGCAACTCATTCGGGGTATCGCGTCCTGTGTCGATCGTAAACTGCGACGCAAAATCAGGAAAATTAATCCCCTTTTCTGAAAATTCAGAAAATGTCCCGAACTCCCCAGTTCGCGACCGTTCTACGACCAACCTATTATATGTTTTCAAAATTGGCCTAAACAATTATTTAGACCATATAACCAAGTTTTTAATCTTGTTTTTAGTTCAATTTATTGAGCTGTAGTTTGTAATATTTTTGAGGGTAAAAATGACCAAAATATTGGTTATTTAAATACCTTGATTTTCCCGGAACTATGTACGACCTGCTAAACGAGGCGACT
The DNA here is from genome assembly GCA_036927795.1 of Iris macrosiphon. NCBI lineage: Eukaryota > Viridiplantae > Streptophyta > Magnoliopsida > Asparagales > Iridaceae > Iris > Iris macrosiphon. The sequence goes on from JAYESA010000006.1 coordinate 201,135,512, forward strand.
TGGTCGTGTGCGAACTTTACCGAAAGGTGCGTGGTGTTAATACGGACGTGTGAGATTTCGCAAAAATTGATTTGGATGTAAATGCACACCGGAATCAACGCGTATCCGTCGACAACACCCCGTATTGGCCATGTTCTGAAACTCGTTGTAACTTCATGTATGCTCGTCATTTCGAAACAAAACTTGCGCCATCGGACTCGTAGCAATACGCTGGTCCTGTGACCCAAGTTTGGTTCTATTCTGGGAACATTGACAAAATCTCGTATCGTGGGTCCCACGGCTCCACTTGACGGGCGATTTTGTAATTGGCTCATCGGAATTCAGTTCTGGACATTCCGTTGGATTTGTATCATCATTCTGGACTTATAGACACTAAGTTTGATGAATTTGGAGAACATTATCTCTGGCATATTTTCGGTGCGAAGTGGGCCACATGTAGACCCCGCTTTGACCAAAAACCGTCAATTTTGTCCCTGTGTCCAAATTGGAATTATGGACAGGCAATTCTAGCTATTTGATATTTTCTGAGCATGATGGTAACGTTTATTTCAGCAACCGGAGGAGTACCTACAGATCCCGCTGATACCAGAGTAGCAGTTGGAAACCAGATCTCAGTCAAGTGTACCTTGCCAATCTTGCAGTAATTGCTACATGTTATTCTATTGATTTAATTATATGATGTATTTGTTCAACCTAGGACCGTGTGACATTACTTAACATCCGAACAAGATTCGGGTGTCAATGCCGTACGCGGAGTTGTGTAACGTCACATAGAGATGGATATCGAGACACTATACATTCCGTGCTTGCATTATCAAGTACGTCATACCACAGGACACCTGACACTATTCATGAGACCGAATCTTCTTGAGAAATTCATGGTGATTTTGTATAGGTTACAGGATTTGTGACATAGACTTTATATTTCATAGCTATCATTATGACTTGCTGCATTAGATATGATCTTGCGTGTCATGGACATGAGATGTGTGATTACATTGGGTGGGAAGAGACTTACCATACTAAAGGCTGATTATATGATATATATAGTTATCTGGAGGTGCCTTAGACTCTGACACAAAGCTTTGGCATATGTACTGGCCCTTCGAGAAAATACTTGCTATGGGTTTCCCCGACACAGAGCCTATAGTAGTCTCAGCCTGAGTATGATTCATGCTCTCATATTGCATATCACTTAGCTGGTTATATAGTTTACCCTAAGGATTCATTTATTATTGCACTACATTTATTTGGTTTGAGTTATTCTTGTACCTTGCTATGTCCCCTGAGGACCTGGATCCGGATTATGTCCCCAGGTTTAGCAGAGGAGATCTACCCTGAGGTGTACGGGACATGAGCAGTCTTTAGAGCAGTACCAGAACCCGAGGATGAGGTGATCGCTGAGGATTTCTCCTGAGTATCTGCTTATTCTAAACTTAGTCTTTGCTGTTATTAGACTCTTTTATTTCTTGTTTAATGAACTGCTGTATCAGACATATTATCGGGTTGTTCCCCGAGTTATATTTATTGAGACTTGATATTGCTTTATATTTCTGATATTGATTGTATTTATTTCTGTGGATGAGGTTAGTACCATAGCCCTTTTCTGTTGTTTTACAGCTTAAGTACACCTTGATGGGTCCATTAAATTGGGTTTGCTTATCGGTGTGTGCTGCTGGCCATTGCCACGTGTCTAGTCCCTTGGTATTTTGGGACTGGGGCGTGACAAAGTCCGAGTCTGAGTCGCTGAGCCCCTGCGGAACTTAGCTCCTAAGAAAAACTTCCCAGAGGTGGTGACAAAATAAAAATTGTCATAATGAAGTTCATACTTAATCCCTTTAGAAAAGTCAACCCACATGGACCACCATCCCATGTGCATATACCAATACTAAACATTGTTATATATTGAGATATACACATTTGTGATTTTTTATTGTAGGACTAAAACTCCCAAAGCTAAGTGAAAAACACAAACAAATCTGCCTTGAAAATTTGCACCGTCATGAAAATTGGGAACAATCATATAGCCAAACACTTGACTTGGGCAGCGGTTGATCCATATTCGGAGCTGTAAATAGTTTATAGACACTAGATAAATGCACAAGGAGAAGTACTTGTTATTTTAATTTTTGTTAAAACTAAAAGTCGGTTTCCTTAGTTATTCTAAATTTATTATCTTGTTAGTATTATTATTTTATACCTACATACTATTTAGGAATACTAAAAGTTCTACCTGGTTATTCCTATTAACTTTAACTAATAATTTTAATAAATAAATATTTGTAAGGTTATGTTTTGAAATAAAAGTTTTATTGTGAAGCTGAAGTTTAGTATAAATTTTTAAAAAGAATTGTTTAAATTATAAATAAATATGGTCCTTAGTTCAGTTGGTTAAGTATTTAAAAGTTCGGTTTTGAAGATTTTGAATTCAAATCCTCTTATTTACAATTTTATTATTATCAGTCTGCATTTACTAAAATTTCTACTTGTCCCCTGACTTATGGACCTTTGTAGCCGAACACTCATCGTTGCAATATCCAGGAAGGACACATTGTACATTTGACAATGGACTTTGTTTAAATAAACTTGAATCTCCTCACAGAAACACACAGAAGAAAGACACATATATGACCACAATATTGATCCATGTAGCATATTGGCTTGCCTCCCTCACAGTTCCATTGCCGAGATTTCACTTGTTACATGTAACATTTCCTTCAGTTTGAACACGCACTGTGGTTTAGGAAGTAAGTTGGCTTTAGATTTGGCGTCGGGAATGTACTTGCCACAGAGTAACAGCTGCTTCGAGACGTACACCATCTCTTCAATGGGGGACATTCTTAGTCTCTGGGAGGAAGAAGGCAATGAAGATGGTCATGACGACCACCCAGCCGGCGAAGAAGTAGAAGAGGCCAAACTTCATGTGGCAGAGCATCAAGAGGAAGATTTGAACAATGATAAAGGTGAAGAACATGTTCACAAAGACGGAGGCAGTAATGCTCTGGCAAGCCGACCGGATCTCGAGAGGGAAAATTTTGTTAGGGACGAGCCATCTGAGGACCATGAGTAGGCACCAGGTGGCAACATAGATGCGGAAGAACATTGTTAGGTCCCAGACCTAATTGACCGGCCATTGCTGAGATTTCAAAGAAGAGAAAATTGTAGAAGAATCTCTATTGAGAGTTCTTGAAGAACGGTTACAGGAAATTGCATACACTATCTAAAGAAAGAAGACTGGAACTGGAAAGTAAATGAAAGCAAAGTAAACTCACATATTCTCATCATATCCTCCTCTCCTCTCCTCCTCTGGTTCTTCTCTGTTTATAGATTTTGCATTGATTCCTTTGTTCTACTGGCAGATAGTTATAGGTTGTTAGCTATTTGGTCCAGCTGGCAATTGGAGAGCTGCCTGTAGAGCAGAGTGGACCTTGGTAGCAGTTGAGCAGTTGGAGCCTACTGGGTGTGCAATTAAGCTTCTGGATCTCTGATACTCTTGTAATCTGCAGTTTCAAGGGCAGCTTCAAATACACTAATACATTGGTGATTCTTCACTGTCATGTGGATTGGGTACATATCAATACCCTCTCCTTAATTTGATCTTGTCCCAAGGTCAAAGAAGGAATCATTTTGATCCCTGGATCCCAAACCATTACAGATTCATCAAGGAATGGGATAGCAATTGCATGCTCACTCGACTCACCTTTCCGATCAGTTACTTCAGAAACTTTCTACTTGAGAACCTCTGCAGCTATATTGGCATTGATATTGAATAACTCACTTGACTCATGCTAGGCTTCCTTGGAACTCCTTCAGGGATGACAATTACATCTACACCCTTCAAGCAATCAACTAATTGATCTTGGCTGTTGTACTCATCCTGTGCAGTTCCTGGAAGAGGCTGTTGTTGAAGCTGAGATGAACTATTTTAGTTCCCTCTAAATCTTGAGCCTGAGTTGCTGTCACACCCAACAATTGATGAGAAGGCATAAAACCATTCTGTAGAACCTGTGGCAAAGAAAACCCAGTCTGTTTTCCCTCTTGTTGTACTGATTCCTCAATTGTTGGATCCCCAAACTGATGTCCCTGATGACTAGATGCAATTTGCTGACCCTGTGGCTCTTTTTCCTGTTGGTATACCATATTTTACTGACCATCTAGCTGTTGTTGTCCCTGTTGTTCTTGTCCATGTTGTTGTTGTCCTATTGCAAATGGAATTCTTGGTGGTTGAGGTTCTTGTGGTGTTTGCACATAGGTATGCATGGCTGGACTACTGACCTGAGATACCTGCTGTGGAGACTCTTATGGTGTCTCAACATGTAAGTGAAGGTTTGGTCCAAAATGTGCAGTTTCTTTGGATGAGGGTGCTGATGCTTCCATCTGTGCAACTCCATGGAATTGTTGTGCTGATGCATTTGCAAATGATGCATTTCCAAGTGGTGATGCATTGGCAAGTTATGCATTTCCAAGGGGTACATTCCCATATGATGCACATGGTTGGAAAATTCATTCCTAGTGGAATAGTCCCTTGTGTCAGGACTGGGTAAAGATTTTGCTGATGGTAATTGTATCCCGAATTTGGGGCTGGATATGACAGTGGATAGCTACTGACTTGAACATTGGGCATGGCCATTGGATTAGGGTTTTGATTAACCCCAAAAATTGGAATTGGGAATCATGGTGTTAGGGTTTTGATTAAAATTTGAGTTAAAACTGGTATGGTTGGACTAGATCATGGCATACTGAACTAGACTGCCCCTACTGCATTATGCTGTGCAGACAATGGGGTCTGGACACTGGTCTATAAGTGAGGGGAAATTACATTATGTTGTGCAGTTAATGGGGTTTCATACTAGTCTGGTATTTGCAGTCATGGGAACAAGTGCTGGTGATGTAGACACAAAGGCAGATTGGTGACTAGTGATTTAGGGGTTAGCTACTCATGTAGTCTGCACTCCATAGGGATTAACTCCCATAAATGTGGTCCTGTACAGGTAATTACCATGAGAGGTAAGATCTGGTGATTGATGATTCATCAAGAAGCCAGTCATGGGACATGTCACCATGGAGGGCGAATTTGGTATTGGAGAACACACATGCCATGAACATTTGACAAGTTTATTTGGCTAGGGTTTTGATTTTCCACAGAATTTGGAATGGGAATCAAGGTGTTAGGGTTTTGATTAACCCAACAATTTCGAAGAGACACATTCCTATATTGTTAACTCTTATCTCTCTCTTCTTGCCCTAACCAATTGCTCCATGACTCGCTCAACTTTGTCATCAAGTTGATGAAGTTTACCTTCCCAAGATTGAGGTTGCCTCTCCTCCGCCGAGATTGGTGACTGTTGTGGTGGTCTCGGTGGAGTCCTTGCCAAGATCCATGGTAGATCGAGCTCTCTTTATATGCTTGTGAAGAAAAATATATTTGTCATATCTTTTAAGGAGATTGACTAATATATTTGACCATATCTTTGAAGAAGATTAGCTTTGACCATTTGACCATATCTTTGAAGATGATTGACTTTGACCTTTGACCATATCTTTGAAGAATAAGATTGGATTACTATTCCTACATAATGTTGGATTTGACCATATCTTTGAAGAATAAGATTGGATTCTATTCCTACATAATGTTGGATTTTCATGTATAAACATATGATATGCTATATAAAGGGGCCAAATATTTCTCCTTGAGAGATCTAAGATTGTGCTCAATGATTGTTGAATAAGTTCGACATAAGAGAGAAAAAAATGTTGAATAAGTTCAACACAAAAGTTTTTGAGAGAGTTTTTTTGTAGAGAGTTCTTGAGAGCAAGGAGAGAAGTGTTGAGAGCAATTGTAATTCCTTTTCTTCTTTATAGTGGAATTGAATCACCCTCGTGCGTGGAAGTAGGCATCTTGGCCGAACCACGTAAAAAAAAAAAATAAGAGAGCAAAAATTGTTGAATAAGTTCAACACAAAACTATTTGAGAGAGTTTTTTTTTGTAGAGAGTTCTTGAGAGCAAGGAGAGAAGCGTTGAGGGCAATTGTAATTATTTTTCTTCTTCATAGTGAAATTTAATCACCCTCGTCCGTGGAAGTAGGCATCTTGGCCGATCCACGTAAATATTTGTCGATGTGATTGTGAACTTTCTCTGAGATATTCTCTGATTTTTCTGGGTCTATTTTCGCTGTGCGCCCAACAATTGTGCGAACTTTGGCCAATGTCAGACATGTTCCCGAACTTAAAAAAATCTTATTTTTCTTGGTATGCTTGACTCGAATGATAACAAGTTTGTTGTCGAGGGTGGAGTCTTACGGGTTGTTCGTGGTTCTTTGGTGGTGATAAAAGGTCACCGACATGGTAACCTTTATATATTATTGGGAAGCACTGTGACTGAGACTTTAATAGTTAGTACATCAGTTTTGTTTGATAGCACATGTCTTTGGCATATGCGGCTTGGTCATATGAGTGAGAAGTACCTGACCTTACTAAGCAAGCATGGGTTACTGAAGAACTTGAAGAAGCCAAGTATAGATTTCTGTGAGTATTGTGTTTATGGCAAGCAGCACAGGCTGACCTTCAGTACAAGCAAGCAGAAGACAAGAGGTATTTTCAATTATGTGCATACAGATGTATGAGGACCTAGCAAGATTCCTTCCAAGAAAGGAGCGAGGTACCATGTTACTTTTATTGATGATTATACACGTTATGTTTGACTATATTTTATCAAAACCAAAGATCAAGTGTTCGAAAAGTTCAAGCAGTGGAAAGCGATGGTGAAGAACAGAACAAGCAGAAAGGTAAAGACATTGAGGTCTGACAATGGTACTGAATATACCTATGGATATTTCAAACATTTCTGTGCTTAAGAAGGCATCGTGCGACATTGGACTGTCAGAAACACGTAGCAGCAAAATGGGTTAGCAGAGAGGATGAACCGAACCTTGCTTGAGAAAGCAAGATGTATGCTTTCAAATGTCGGTTTAGGCAAGGAATAGTGGACATATGCTATACACATGACGCTGTACTTGATTAATAGAATACCAACTCTGTCTATAAACTATAAGACTCTATATGAGAATATGACCGACAAACCAGCAGATTACAACATTTTGTGCGTGTTTGGATACAAAGCTTACTATCATGTCAATGATAGTAAGTTAGATCCGAGAGCCAAGAAGGCTATTTTCTTGGGATATGCACAAGGAGTGAAGGGATAACGTCTGTACTGGCTAGGTATAAGAAGTTCTTAATCAGCATGGATGTCACCTTCGACGAGTCTTCAGTGTTGACTTCAAGCAAGAAGAGTGAGTCCGATAAGGATAGTGGTGAATCTAGAAAATCTCAAACTATTGAGATTGAGTCATCTGAGGATGCATCAGATGAGGTGGAGGTTTCTAAAGATGTTCATCAAGCCTCACAAGAACAACAACCAGAGGAAGAGCAACACCAGCAACAAAATTCTTTGGCTACTACTAGGCCAAGGAGACCGGTCAAGCCAGTACATATGTATGGATTTGATGAACCGATCAAGCACTTTGGACAGTTGAATATGGTGGCATATGCACTGTAACACCCCGTTCTGCTCAAGCGGACTGTCGATTCAAACGGCAAAAGTGCAACGTCCCAACCCACTTTGCTCAGGCGAGAATACTCGTTTGAGGCAAAGAATATCTAGACTTGTCCCTACAGGACTTTGGCTTTGGTTTTCAGAGGCTCGCTCGACGTATCGCTCAACCGAGGCAAAATATCGCTAAGGTGGGTGGCTACGGTGAACTTGTCTTTGCTTAGCCAGCACACATAAAATATGAAATGTTTTATGCTAGTCGTTAGGTGAATCACCCCCTGCATGTTAATAAGAATACAATGCACATAGCTAAGGGAATAATCCCAACTTGTATTGCTTGTGCTAGAACATGGAAATGAAATATTGCTTATATCCAGACCCTCGCATGCTACCCTAGATTATGTCTCTTGGGAAGTCCCTTACAGTTTTTCCCCTCGGCTTACCTTCAGGCCCGAGCTAATGTGAATGATTATGTTAAATACAAACGCATGCTTGCTTGCTTACAAATGTCTAACGTTATTCGTATCGTGCATGCATTTGAGTTAACCAGAAGACTAGCAAATAGTGCTTCTGTACGAAATGAACCTGCAAGTATCTAGGACCATTGGATCGCTAAGGCAGTCCCCGCACCAGGGGAATGCATCAAGGCAAAGAATGAATATTGAACGATAATTGCACTTGAATGATAATCATGTCTGAACGAGGATCGTGTCAAGTAAGAAATAATCTCAGCTCGTGGAGCAAATGCTCGTTCAAAACAAGATTTATGATTCTCATGTCAAGTTATGGAAAAAGGAATGACCCAGACTGCATGTCGCGGACAACTTGTGCACAAGGTTTATGGGTTCCGCGGACGATTGCCGGGGCACCGGGACTGATCCGATTCTGAAGGAACATATGGAATAGTCAGTATGATTAGAGGAAGATAATGGCATATGGCGGGGCTCGCTACCTGCGTCGTATATCATTTTCTATCCCGTGACTATAACTCGTCCTTTATGGCTATGCTAGCGACAACTGTTCATATAGATAAGTCATCCTCGCTTAGCGGCTATCCGCGTGCGAGTCATTGCATCGCATCAGAAGAACAACTGAACACCTGAACGATCATAATAGCACCTCTCGTGTTTGCATATGCTATTGCCTTGGTTCGCATATATGTTGCTCGTGCTTGAATTAATAATGTTTTCCTTGGACAGAGAAGAACAAATGGTAAGTTGGTAAGTCTTGCCGTGTTTTCTCTTATATATCGTACGGCGCACTGCCACACGAGTTAGGCTATTCAATATGCCATGAAACTGATCCTAAGGCAACTAGAAAGACAGCATAATAGTTGGTGCACGAAACCTATATTACGTGTTTAGATTTTTCGAGCGGACGAGTAGCCTCCCCACCGGTGCATTCAATGTACTGATAACCCACCATATCATTTGTAGGGTGCGGAAGAAGCTCGTTCGGTGCGGATGCCTCCTTCGTGCGTGCTAAGGCGTGGAGTCAAATTCGAAGCCTTGGAGCATTGCGTCCGAAACTGAAGCAAATATACAAGACATAATATTGGAATATCGCCTAAGCATCGCCTGTACAATCATTCCACAATAGTAGCCACTTGGCACACTTTTACTGTTTCAGAGAGAGAGGTCTGAGCGACTTATAATCTCGGACAAGCGCTGTCATACCCCGATTTTGCCCAGTCGATAATCGTCCCCCAGGCGTGATGCCGTGCACGTGTAGGGTGCGCATGCACAAGGCCTAGGCATAATGATGATCTTTAGAACATATGCAACAGAGTACGCAAATAAGATAACACACATTGAGGCATAGAAAAGTTTCATTTTTATTGATAATGAACATCTGTTTACAGACTCTTGACCCAAAATAAGAAGGATGCCACACGGGCTTACAACTTGGATACAAAATAAGATAGCCATTCCCATACATCACATCCTTTTACTAAAACTTCAAAAGACATTATAGACACCTGCCGACGAAGCTATCGCCTTGCTACGGAGCCGTATATAAGGGTTGCGTCTGCTCTAAGTGCTTTGTACAAGCTTCAAAAGTCATGAACAGAATGCGTCAGATCCTGGACTGGTTGGAGAAGGAAGAAGCTTTAGCTCCTTGCCGCGTCGCTCGGGCTCGGGGAACCTGCTGCAACGAGGGTCAGTACTATGAAAAGTACTGGTGAGGGCGAGCTAACCCAACTAACCAAATCCACGCTTGTTCATATGAAACATGCAATATTATTCTGGTCTTTCTATCTTGTCTTAGTTCAAATTACATGCAAGCATTGAATATATTCGATTTACGGAACAAACGTGCTACCGTTAGATAACTTTTTACCTTCCCGTCTGAACTGCCTGCATAATACTTACCATATTCTTCCCTGCCATGAAGGCATCATTAGTTTGAGCAAGCAATGCAAAAATATATGTACATTGGGTCATGTCATATCATTGCCACCGTGGACAATAGCTACAGTAAGAGGTGACCCTTGCAGCTCGGGTAGTAAGCCCCGCTACAAGGCCTCCCCCGCCTTACCCGTGCTAGTCTTGCTAGCGCAGCTATCCGAGTTCTGCCCGGAACGAATCGGCCCCAGTGCCTCGGGCGCCGTTCGTAGGAACTAAACCTTGTGCACAAGTTGTCCGACCGAACTACGCATTTATACTAAATTAATAGATAAAGCATTCAAACCACAAGAATGTATACATCTACTTTAGCATAATGCATTGGCATAGTCTTCCTGTCCAAGTGATTGCATTTCAATATAGTTTGCACAATACATCCATACATTATATATAATAAGTTCTAGCTACAAATGAAACATGAATATATAAATGCATAGCGGACAAGCATGCATCAATGAGATCGTTTAGCATTCTAAGTGACAAGCATTTCAGTGTTTCAATTCTAACTCATCTTCCTTTTGACTCAGTTGTTATTCTTATCATGATATCGTTGGAGCGGGATGCATAATGAGTCAATTATTATTTAGAGTGAAGACTTGGCAAAAAGGTGCTAATCGAAATAAAGCCACTCACAAGTTGGACAATCAGGAGAGAAAGGGAGAACTTTAAGACTCTGCGCGTGCGTTGTCTACCCGATCACCTGCACGCACCAACAGATGATCAATATCCCCTGCTTCGGTCTCCGAGGTTCGATATGAAATTGCAAGATCCTAAGAACGAAAACAATAAAATCTATCGAAATCGTTCAAAAAAACGCAAGTCATAAAACCAACAAGAAAGCAACTAAACGGCACGAAAACGGGCAAGGAAACCAGCGCAACGGAAAGGCCCCTCTCGACTCTGCCGTCGAGTCCTTCCTTGAGGCACGATCCGTTGAATATGGGACCTGATTCTGAAGAAACCAATCCATGATGAGGAAAGGATAATATTCAATCTGTCCCGTTCGGATGGTCGTAAGTATTTCTTGGCCGCGCTCCCCGAATAGGGGGAACGGGGCATTACATCATAACCATCCAAAAGAAAGTTTCATCCCAAAACTTAGGAATATAACCTACCCCTAAGGAATAATGAAGGAAACCTTTCCCTCATATCATATTCGAGTTCCCACGTCGATTCTTCGACCGCGTGGTTCCGCCACAGAACGCGCACTAATGATACTGCCCGATTCCGTAATTGCTTTTCCTTACGTTCCAAGATCTGTACGGGTTCTTCGGCGTACGACAAGTCCGCCTGCAGCTCTAACTGACCAAAGTCTACCACGTGGTTCGGATCGTGCACATACTTTCTTAGCTGAGACACATAAAAAATATTGTGCACATCTGATAGGGCTGGCGGTAATGCAATTTGATAAGCAACTGAAGTGACTTGTTTAAGAATTTTGAACGGGCCAATAAATCTCGGACTTAACTTTTCTTTTATCCCGAATCTCGTAACACCACGTATGGGCGAGACTTTTAGGAACACATGGTCCCCCTCTAAGAATTCAAGAGGGCGACGACGAACATCGACATAGCTCTTTTGCCGACTTTGTACTACTTTTAACCGTTCTCGAATCAGCCGAACCTTCTGCACTGTTTGTTCAACCAGTTTCGGCCCAAGGATATGCCTCTCCCTAACTTCATCCCAGCAGATCGGTGACCTACACTTCCGCCCATACAGCGCCTCATACGGAGACATCTGGATGCTAGACTGATAACTTTTGTTGTAAGCAAATTCGGCTAGCGGTAGGTTGACGTCCCAACTTGACTTGGAATCGATTACGCAGAGGCGCAACATATCTTCTAGTACCTGATTCACCCGTTCTGTCTGGCCATCTGTTTGAGGATGGTAGGCTTAGCTGAATTTCAACTTGGTCCCCATCGACGACTGAAGGCTTGTCCAGAAACGTGAGATGAACCGTCCGTCCCGATCTGATACTATGGAAACTAGCACTCCGTGCAGCCGGACTATCTCGTCAAGGTAGGTCTGGGCAAGGCGATCGATGCCCCAAGTACTTTTAATAGCAATAAAGTGTGCAGACTTGGTTAACCGGTCGACGATGACCCAGATTGCGTCGTTCCCCAGTTGCGTCCTTGGCAGACTAACAATAAAGCCCATGCTGATGTGCTCCTACTTCCATTACGGGATAACAAGATTTTGCATTTCTCCGCCCAGCCTCTGATGCTCTGCTTTCACCCTCTGACAGGTTATGCATTGTGACACAAAGAGTGCTACTTCTTTCTTCATGTCGTGCCACCAGAAGACAATACGAAGGTTCTTATACATTTTTGTGCTCCCGCACTACTAGAATAAGCGGGATTAGCGACGTATTTTAGCGACTCCTAGTAAAAACGTCGCTAAATTAGCGACTCGGTACAAATCGTCGCTAGGCGTCGCTAAATGGCGACATTTAGCGACTTTTATTAAGATTTTAAAAGAATAGTCGCTATAAGTTCAATTAAGGTCGCTAAACGTCGCTAATATATCTGATTTAGCGACGTTTAGCGTCATAGTTAGCGACGTATCTATTAAAAATATTTAGCAACGTATGTAGCGACGTCTTTGGCGTCGCTAATTTTTATTTTAGCGACGTTGTTATTTGACGTCGCTAAACGTCGCTAAATTTTGGTTAATTAGGGCTCAGTTTTCTTTTCTCCATCTGTCGAAATTTTCAAAATCGTTTCGATTTCCCCCGCCCCCCCCCTCCGGCGACCGGGTCTCCACGGCTGCGCCCCCCCTCTCCGGCGACCGGGTCTCCACGGCATCCCCCTCCTCCTCCTCGAGATCTAGGTAATCTCTCTCTCTCTCTCTCATGTGACACAAGCCACACACACAGACGCAGACACACACACACAGACGCAGACACACACACGACACACACACACGACACACACACACAGACGCAGACACACACACAGACGCAGATTAGGGTTAGGGTTAGGGTTAGGTTTAGGTTTAGGGTTAGGTTTAGGGTTAGGGCTAGGGTTAGGGTTTAGGGTTAGGTTTAGGGTTAGGGCTAGGGTTAGGGTTAGGGTTAGGGTTAGGGTTCTGGATAGTTGGCTCTCGGATGTCTTGTAGAAGAAGAACTTGTATCAGTTAGTCAAGTGTAACTTTTTGGTGATGCCCACCTTTTTTTAGCTCTCTATCAATTGTTTTGGTTGATGCTATCGATTGGTTACAGTGCTACTAAATTCAAGTCTTGCTTTTGTTTCAACAGCTGCTGATGTGCATTTTTTCTGTATATTGTAGTGCATTAGCTATAGGTGTCTTCTCTGTGTTTAATTATAATGTTTCAGTACCTGTGTCATCTGATACCTAAGTTCTACAATTACCTCAGTATATCCTGACTTTTGGGATACACCAGTTATGTGCATATATGTTCTACAATTACCTCAGTATATGTTTTCTCCACAACAAAGTTGCATTTATTTTTATATGTATAATTTGATTGCCAATATAAGAGTGATATTTCCAACAAAATAGTACTAGAGAATAGCCATTAATGTTCATAGCAAAATATTTACAGAATATTCATGACATGAGTGTGTAATTGGGATATAAATTCATACTTGACAAACGTAGTATTTTTTGCTAGTGACAAAAATTAGGATACATAGTGCTTCAAAACGTTATAGAAGAACACAACTCAATAAATATCTGAAACTCATTCTTTATTTTGTCAAGAATGACAAATTTAACACCTGAATTAAGATATCATGTGGTAATGAATATAATTGTGTAATATTGACTAATTGTTTATTTATTTAGTTCAGTATGCATAATTATTTTATTTCTGGGAAGAAGGAAAGAAGAGACCCATATCTGTCTTCAGTATGCATAATTATTTTATGTCAATCAGCAGATAGATAATAACATCAGCTGCGAGATTTTAAAGTGCACAAAACTATAGAGATTAGTGGGGTCACTGTGCTCAAGTACACCCCCCCTAAGTTTTGTTGCATTCTTCTTATCTCTCTGTACCCCTGACATTAATTATAGCTAATTCTTTGTGAGTCATCTAATTCTTCCGTTCCGGTCCAATAGCTAATTCTTTGCTAATTCTTTGTTTTTATCTATCTTACCAGATGGCACCCAAGAGAGCGGCACCTCCTACTGTTAAGGAGAAAGTGATGCCTCATACTGTTAAGGAGGAAGTGATGTCTCCTACTGTTAAGGAGGAAGAGATACCACCTGCGGGGAGTTCCAGTCACCCAGCACCTATCGCGGCTGTATCTCAGACGGGGAGTTCCAGTCACCCAGCACCCATAGCGGAGCTTGATAACATAAACGCTGTTTATGCGCAGTATTTGAGGGACTAGTATCTGCCCCGTTTTGGAAATCCTCGAGATTGATACTATAATGTTTCATATACTTATATATTATGCATTTTATGTTACTGTGATACTCTGATACTTATATATTATGTATTTTGTGATGTTGTTTATGCCCATTTTGTGTGACTGTGATATTGTGATACTTTTATGACTGTGATACTTATATTGTCTGTCTATAATATTTGTGTGTATTAATTGTATGCCTGTGATACTTTTATTCATATTAAATATTGTTACTCCGGTGTTGAGTGTTCCACCGAAGGGGTCGACGAACCCATAGAATTCAACGGAGGGTTGCTCCGGGTCTATTTTTAATTAGAAATTTATAAATTGCAGGAATAATAGTTTGGAACAATTCAGTTTTTTTTGTTTTTTTTCAATTTAGCGACGTATTTAGCGACGTTTAGCGACGTCTAGCGACATTTTTATAAGTCGCTAAACAAGTCGCTAATTAGCGACGTGTCATTAACCGTCGCTAACGACGTCGCTAAAAGTCGCTAAATATGTCGCTGTACGTCGCAAATTGCTGACATGGCAGTACTGCCAGGTCATTAAAGACGTCGCTGTTACGTCGCTATATAAGTCGCTAATGAGCGACGTTTAGCGACTTTAAGAAACGTCGCTATTTTGTGACGCCGCGTCGCTAAATGTCGCTACATTTAGCGACTCAATAAAGTCGCTAAAAAACGTCGGCATAGCGACGTTTAGCGACGTTTTTTCGTTCAGCGACTTGGTTTCTTCCGACTAAGTTAAAACGTCGCTAATTACGTCGCTAAACGTGTTTAGCGACATTTTTTTGTCATTTGGTGACGTTTTTAGGCGTCGCTAATTTGACTTTTTTTGGTAGTGCCGGGATGGATCACATAGGCTGCATAATGTGCTTCCGTGAGGATTTCCTTTCTGAGTTCTGAATCATTGGGGACGCATAGCCTTCCCTTCACTCGCAACACCCCATTCTCATCTACTGCAAAGTCTTTTGCCTTCCCCGCTTGGACCTGCTCTCGCATTTTCCGGAGGAATGGATCGTCTCTTTGAGTAGATATGACTCTCTCTATCAGATTAGGTACAAATCGCATCTGAGCAACCCGTGCACCGCGATAATGAATTCTGAGTTCGATGTCCATTTCTTCTAACTTCCTTTGTAACCTGCGATCGACGGACAGAGATCCCACAAAGACCCGACTCAACGCATCTGCTACCACATTTCCCTTACCAGGTGTGTAGTCTATCGTCAAGTCCTAATCCTTTATCAATTCTTGCCAGCGCCGCTGTCGTAGGTTCAGATCTGCTTGGGTGAATAAGTACTTTAAACTTTTGTGGTCGGTATAGATTCGGCAAGGCACTCCATAAAGGTAGTGCCGCCACAATTTCAACCCAAACACAATTGCTGCCAGTTCCAGATCATGCGTGGGATAATTTTTTTATGCTTTTTCAGCTGTTTGGATGCATAGGCTATCACTCTGTCTTGCTGCATAAGTACACACCCTAAGTCCTGCCCTGAAGCGTCACTAAAGATTTGGAATCCCGAAGTCTCGTTCGGTAGTGCAAGTAACGGGGCAGAGGTTAGGCGATGCTTTAACTCTTGAAGTGCAGTTTCGCAGTCGGCGGACCACTCAAACGTGACTCCCTTCTGAGTGAGGCGAGTCAGAGGTGAGGCAAGTTTGGAAAAATCCTTTACGAACCGTCTGTAGTAGCCCGCTAACCCGAGAAAGCTTCGAATTTCACTAACAGATGCAGGTCGTTTTCACTCGATAATGGCTTCCACCTTCGGTTCGACTGAAATGCCTCCCGCAGAAATGATGTGCCCTAGGAAGGATACACTGCTCAGCCAAAATTCGCACTTACTCAGTTTCGCATACAACTTGTTGTCTCGAAGGGTTTGTAGCACGGTTCGCAAGTGCTTTGCATGCTCCGTCCCATTCTTCGAATACACCAAGATATCATCAATGGACACTACTACAAATCGATCGAGGTACGGCCGAAACACTTGGTTCATCAAACCCATAAAGGCGGCAGGGGCATTCGTTAAACCGAACGGCATTATCAAAAACTCATAGTGGCCGTAGCGAGTGCGAAAGGCTGACTTCGGCATGTCAGCCGGCTTAATTTTGAGCTCATGGTAACTCGAACAGAGATCGATTTTCGAGAACACTGTGGCAGCTTGTAACTGATCAAAAAGATCGTCTATCCTGGGGAGGGGATATTTGTTCCGAACAGTTGCTTTGTTTAATTTCCGATAGTCGATACAGAGTCGCATCGATCCATCCTTCTTCTTAACGAATATTACCGGTGCACCCCATGGAGACACACTAGGCCTGATATACCCACGATCAAGTAGTTCCGATATCTGAATTTTTAACTCTTTTAGTTCTGCCGGTGCCATTCGATACGGAGGTTTGGAAATGGGTTGGGTTCCTGGAAATGTGTCGATAGTGAACTCTGTCTCTCGATCGGGCAGCATACCGGGCAACTCGTCGGGGAACACATCAGAAAAATCTGCCACAATGGGAATGGATTCAACGTTTGCGCAATCTTGCCGAGTGTCTCGAACGGAAGCTAAGTACCCTACGCAACTGGAGTAAACCATCCGTCGAGCAGACATCGCTGATATCACCATGCAGTCATACGACACTTCCGACTGTGGACTGCACGAATAACAAAATTCGGCCTCGCCAGGAAGACGAAACACGACTTTCTTCTCCGCACAATCGATAGTAGCATAACAAGCACCAAGCCAATCCATTCCCAGAATGACGTCGTAGTCCCCTATGTCTAGAACTATCGCATCAAGTGACAATTTCCTCCCTCCGATGCAAATGAAGCCGTCACGACAAACTGAATCGGCAGGCAAGCTCATGCCTGACGGAGTACCGACGCTAAGCCTTAGGGCTAACGGGGTTTGAATGAATCTATGTTTCCTAGCAAAGTTGTTGACACAAAACTGTGGGTAGCACCTGAATCAAATAACACTCGTGCATGCATATTATTGAATAGCAATATACCTGACACTATGGTGTTCGAGGAAAGTGCCTCGTCCCTCGTCAATGCATAGGACCGGCCCCCAGTGTTCGGATGACGCTCTTGTTGCAGCGCAGCCCAATTTGCTTGGGGTCCCTAAACTAAATTTTGCTGTTCTGTACGGCGCTGAGGGACTCGGTTGGGGCGATCGAGACAGTCACGAGCATAATGGCCCAGCCGACCACAGTTGAAGCATCCCTGATTTCGACATTCGCTAGCCTGATGCCCTGTACGGTTGTATTTTGCACAATGCTGCCCTTGGTTTCCCCCCTGATTGTTGCCCTGGTTGCCGCCATGATTTGGACGCTTGTTAGTGTTGTTTCCTCCAGTATTACCTTGGCAC
This sequence comes from Iris macrosiphon, assembly GCA_036927795.1. Lineage (NCBI taxonomy): Eukaryota > Viridiplantae > Streptophyta > Magnoliopsida > Asparagales > Iridaceae > Iris > Iris macrosiphon. Next base: position 201,153,203 of record JAYESA010000006.1, read on the forward strand.
TTGTGATTAGAATATTGCACAGCGCCTGCGGTAGTGGAAGGATATTGCGGCTCTAGGACAAGGGAATGGTTAAGGACTTCCCTCATCGTCTCGTATTGCGGAGAGACTACGTACGCATGAATGAAAGGTCGTAGTCTGCCTTCAAATCGCTTGGCTCAGCTTGCTGCATTGGGCAGGTAAGAACTAGCAAACTTTGTCAACCGGTTAAATTCTGTGGCATACTGCTTCACCGTCATCGTTCCTTGTTGCAGTCACACGAAATCGTTCTCTTTCTGACGACGAATGGGTGGGGGGGGGGGTAAATTCTTCTTCGAATACGCCACGGAAGGTGGACCAAGGGATCGTCTAGCCATCATCATCAGTAGAGAGCGATCTTTGGTGTACATCCCACCAATCGTGCGCGTTCATTTGAAGCTGGAGTTGGGCGCAAACGACTCGTTTGTCATCAGGTACTTCTAGAAGCTTAAAGTGGTCTTCCAGCTCGGCCAACCAATCTAATGCCACGACCGGATCCTCCGTCCCTCGAAAGGACGTGTTGCAGACCTTTTTGAAATCAGCAAAGTCGAAGGCAGTCACATCCTTCTTCTTTGCATTCTGAGGCACTATGACTTCATCTGTCGCTGGCTCCACCGGTTCCGCTATTGTTGTTGCGGATTGGTTAGAAGCCAAGGTCTGAACAATTTATTACAGAGCGTCCACCTGCTTCTACGGGATCTCAAATCGAGCCTCTAGATTTTTCTCGAACTTGTCCTGTCGGGCCTCATCCCTCCTCTGTTGCGCTTCCAGCATTTGCATCATTCGTTCGACCGGATCGACAGAGGGCACAGGTTGCTGGCTCTCAGAACTAGCCGAAGTGCCTGGAGTACTTGCATCAACTTGGCCTGTTACTTGGGTTCGAGCCATTCCTGCTGAAACAAGTAACTTTATATCAGTCTATAGAGTATTACAGACTTACTGTATGGAGCACATCTCATTTTGCACCAATTGATTTTAAGAGTTTATTCGGACGGGACAAGGTCATCTTAGGAAAACTTTCCGACTCGAGATCAAATGATCTGAAGCTTTGCTCTGATATCACTATGTAATACCCCAATTTTGCCCAATCAATAATCGTCCCCCGGGCGTGATGCCGTGCACGCGTAGGGCACGCGTGCACAAGCCTAGGCATAATGATGATCTTTAGAACATATGTAACAGAGTACGCAAATAAGATAACACACATTGAGGCATAGAAAAGTTTCATTTTTATTGATAATGAACATCTGTTTACAGACTCTTGACCCAAAATGAGAAGGATGCCACACGGGCTTATAACTTGGATACAAAATGAGATAGCCGTTCCCATACATCACATCCTTTTTACTAAAACTTCAAAAGACATTATAGACACCTGCTGGCGAAGCTATCACCTTGCCACGGAGCCGCATATATGGGTTGCGCCTGCTCCAAGTGCTTTGTACAAGCTTCAAAAGTCACGAACAGAATGCATCAGATCCTGGACTGGTTGGAGAAGGAAGAAGCTTCAGCTCCTCGCCGCGTCGCTCGGGCTCGGGGAACCTGCTGCAACGAGGGTCAGTACTATAAAAAGTACTGGTGAGGGCGAGCTAGCCCAACTAACCAAATCCACGCTTTTTCATATAAAATATGCAATATTATTGTGGTCTTTCTATCTTGCCTTAGTTCAAATTACATGCAAGCATTGAATATATTCGATTTACGGAACAAACGTGCTACCGTTAGGTAACTTTTTACCTTCCCGTCTGAACTGCCTGCATAACACTTACCATATTCTTCCCTGCCATGAAGATATCATTAGTTTGAGCAAGCAATGCAGAAATATATGTACATTGGGTCATGGCATATCATTGCCACCATGGACAATAGCTACAGTAAGCGGTGACCCTTGCAGCTCGGGTAGCAAGCCCCGCTACAAGGCCTCCCCCGCCTTACCCGTGCTTGTCTTGCTAGCGCAGCTATCTGAGTTTCGCCCGGAACGAATCGACCCCAGTGCCCCGGGCGCCGTTCGCAGGAACTAAACCTTGTGCACAAGTTATCCGACCGAACTACGCATTTATACTAAATTAATAGATAAAGCATTCAAACCACAAGAATGTATACATCTACTTTAGCATAATGCATTGGCATAGTCTTCCTGTCCAAGTGATTGCATTTCAATATAGTTTGCACAATACATCCGTACAGTTATATAGAATAAGTTCTAGCTACAACTGAAACATGAATATATAAATGCATAGCGGACAAGCACGCATCAATGAGATCGTTTAGCATTATAAGTGACAAGCATTTCAGTGTTTCAATTCTAACTCATCTTCCTTTTGACTCAGTTGTTATTCTTATCATGATATCGTTGGAGCGGGATGCATAATGAGTCAATTATTATTTAGAGTGAAGACTTGGCAGAAGGGTGCTAATCGAAATAAAGCCACTCATAAGTTGGACAATCAGGAGAGAAAGGGAGAACTTTAAGACTCCGCGCGTGCGTCGTCTACCCGATCACCTGCACGCACCAACAGATGATCAATATCCCCTGCTTCGGTCTCCGAGGTTCGATATAAAATTGCGAGATCCTAAGAACGAAAACAATGAAATCCATCGAAATCGTTCAAGAAAACGTAAGTCATAAAACCAACAAGAAAGCAACTAAGCGACACGAAAACGGGCAAGGAAACCAGCACAACGGAAAGGCCCCTCTTGACTCTGCCACCGAGTCCTTCCTTGAGGCACGATCCGTTGAATATGGGACCTGATTCCGAAGAAAATAATCCATGACGAGGAAAGGATCTTGATTCAATCTGTCCCGTTCGGACGGTCGTAAGTATTTCTTGGCCGCGCTCCACGAATAGGGGGAACGGGGCATTACAAGCGCCGCCTGTAACACTTGTTTATATCAATAAAGAGTTGCTTTACATCTACTTATGTTATTCAATGCTTCCGCTATTGTTGACTCAGTAAACTTGTTACCAAATTGCCTATGCGTTTATGATTCTGCTGCACTCGGACAATCTGTACGACTCTGTAGTTTAGAATTCTTACCGCCAGCCAATGAACCACGTCCTTGCACGGGCGTGACTCACGCTCATGCAACATCACGTCCGGCTGGTTCGAAGCGATCATTCTGCGGGAGCGCTAGCGCGATAATTCTCGCCTAGCGGGGACAGCCGATTTAGCCTGCGGGAAATCGGGGCATGACAGATTGGTATCAGAGCCTGGCTTATATGCCTTTGGATTTTGTTTCGAATATCTCAGTGTCGAAAGCTCGTTCGTGGGTTATGTGCACGCTCTCTCAATGTCCCAAACGGAATATTCCAATAATGAGTCTAAATACTTTCAAAAAGTGCATTAGAATAATGTGATTTCTTGTATAAAATTGTGATGCTAGGGCATTTGTGCCGACCAGTGCAAACCCTTGAGATTTTCGCAAGTAGCTTGTCCGATTTCACTCTCTCTAAGTTTGGTTGAATGCATATGTTTGAGGGACGACTTGAACTTGTGCACGATCCAAGACTCAAGAAGATGTGAAACTCGAGTGCTAAGACTTCGCTATCGCTAAGTTGGTTGGCGTGCTCGTGCTAGAAGTGCACTTCGAATATGCGCCCGATCCAGACTCGCGATATGCTGATATCGAATGCTAGTGCAAGTGAATATCCAAATGAACGAGTATAACGACTTGTATAGGTTTGCCTCAGCCTTAGATCGTTAATCAAGATTGCTATACTTGGGATAGGTTCCATAATACGTTAGTACGACTTGCCCTCAGTAAGTCTCGAGGACGATACTTTTTCTGAGTTGGGTAGGATGTAACACCCCATTCTACTCAAGCGGACTGCCGATTCAAACGACAAAAGTGCAACGTCCCAACCCGCTTTGCTCAGGCGAGAATAATCGTTTGAGGCAAAGAATATCCAGACTTGTCCCTACAGGACTTCAGCTTAGGCTTTCAGAGGCTCGCTCGACGTATCGCTCAACCGAGGCAAAACATCGCTAAGGTGGGTGGGTACGATGAACTTGCCTTTGCCTAGCCAGCACACATAAAATATAAAATGTTTCATGCTAGTCGCTAGGTGAATCACCCCCTGCATGTTAATAAGAATACAACACACATAGATAAGGGAATAATCCCAACTTGTATTGCTTATGCTAGAACATGGAAATAAAATATTGCTTATATCCAGACCCTCGCATGCTACCCTAGATTATGTCGCTCTGGAAGTCCCTTACGATTTCGCCCCTCGGCTTACCTTCAGGCCCGAGCTAATATGAATGATTATGTTAAATACAAACGCATACTTGCTTGCTTACAAATGTCTAATATTATTCGTATCGTGCATGCATTCGAGTTAACCAGAAGACTAGCAAATAGTGCTTCTGTGCAAAATGAACCTGCAAGTATCCGGGACCGTTGGGTTGCTAAGGCAGTCCCTGCACCAGGGGAATGCATCAAGGCAAAGAATTAATATTGAACGATAATTGCACTTGAATGAAAATCATATCTGAATGAGGATCGTGTCAAGTAAGAAAGAATCTCAGTTCATGGAGCAAATGCTCGTTTAGAACAAGATTTATGATTCTTATGTCAAGTTATGGAAAAAGGAATGACCCAGACTGCATGTCGCGGACAACTTGTGCACAAGGTTTATGGGTTTCGCGAACGATTGCCGGGGCAGCGGGACTGATACGATCTAGACGGAACATATGGAATAGTCAGTATGATTAGAAGAAGATAATGGCATGTGGCGGGGTTCGCTACCTGCGTCGCATATCATTTTCTATCCCGTGACACTATAACTCGTCCTTTATGGCTATGCCAGCGATAACTGTTCATATAGATAAGTCATCCTCGCTTAGCGGCTATCCGCGTGCGAGTCATTGCATCACGTCAGAAGAACAACTGAACGATCATAATAGCACCTCTCGTGTTTGCATATGCTATTGTCTTGGTTCGCATATATATTGCTCGTGCTTGAATTAACAATGTTTGACTTAGACAGGGAAGGACAAATGGTAAGTTGGTAAGTCTCGTCGTGTTTCCTCTTATATATCGCATGGCGCACTGCCACACGAGTTAGGCTATTCAATATGCCATAAAACTGATCCTAAGGCAACTAGAAAGACAACATAATAGTTGGTGTACGAAACCTATGTTACATGTTTGGATTTGTTAAGCGGGCGACTAGCCTCCCCACCAGTGCATTCAATGTACTGATAACCCACCAGATCGTTTGCAGGGTGCGGGAGAACCTCGTTTGGTGCGGATGCCTCCTTCGTGCGTGCTAAGGCGTGGAGTCAAATCCGAAGCCTTGGAGCGTTGCGTCTGAAACTGAAGCACATATACAAGACATAATATTGGAACATCGCCTAAGCATCGCCTGTACAATCATTCCACAATTGTAGCCACTTGGCACGCTTTTACTGTTTCAGAGAGTGAGGTCTGAGCGACTTGTTATCTCGGCCAAGCGCCGTCAGTAACACTTGTTTATATCAATAAAGAGTTGCTTTACTTCTACTTGTGTTATTCAATGCTTCTGCTATTGTCGACTCAGTGAACTTGTTACCAAATCGCCTATGCGTTTGTGATTCCACTGCACTCGGACAATCTGTGCGACTCTGTGGCTTATAATTCTTACCGCCGGCCAATGAACCACGGCCTTGCCCGGGCGTGACTCACGCCCGTACGGCATCACGCCCGGATGGGTCGAAGCGATCGTTCCGCGGGAGCGCTGGCGTGGTGATTCTTGCCTAGCGGGGATGGCCGATTTAGCCTGCGGGAGATCGGGGCGTGACATGCACTGCCAATAGAGAATGACGAACCTATCACCTTCAAACATGCTGTCAAAGATACTAGCAGCGAGAGATAGATGGTAGCTATGCAGGAAGAGATTGAGTCTCTCCATAATAACTATACATGGAATTTTGTTCCATTGCCAAAGGACAATCGAGCTATGCTGCAAGTGGGTGTACAATAAGAAGGAAGCTTCTCCAGAGTCAGGTGGCACTCGGTTCGAGGAAAGATTAGTAGCAAAGGACTTCGCACAGAAGGAGGGGGTGGACTACAATAAGATATTTTCTCCGGTGGTCAAGCACACTTCTATTCACGTATTGTTGAGCTTGGTAGCTCATCATGATCTCAACTTGGAGCAACTTGATGTGAAGACAACATTCTTGCATGGCGACCTTGACGAAAAGATTTATATGCATCAACCGGAAGCTTTCAAGATGGTTGGCAAGAAAAATTATGTGTGTTTGTTGAAAAAAATATTGTATGGTTGAAACAATCTCATCGACAGTGGTACAAGCGGTTCGACACCTTCATGACACGCCATAATTTTACCTAAAGTAAGTATGATTGCTGTGTTTACTTTCATAAATTTTGTGGTGGAGGTTATATCTATCTATTGCTTTATGTGGATGATATGCTTATTGCTTCAAAAAATATGGTAGAGATAGATAAACTGAATGTCATGATCCGCACCCGATATAGGGGCACAAGTACGCATGTACATCCAGCCTACGCCACAGCATCGACGGTAGAACGCTGTCTAGGTCACAATACTATCTAATCAATCTCACATAAATATGCAACTCCATAAGAAGACACAAATATAGTAATATAATATAAAATACTCAATCACAGAACTAAAGTAGGATAAGATATCAAAAGAAGAATCCAAAATCAACCACAAAGTCTAAATAATAATATAATCTAAACTTCAAACAATAACATCCATGTCTCATATATGCCGGAGACAAATCCGGTATCAAAATCTGCAAAAAGAACTAACTAATATAACTAGTAATTTTGGCTAGACCTCACGGCAATCACACCTGAGCTACAAGGTCCAAGACTACAGATACTCTTCCTGTAGTCCATAATATGTCCGACACCAGCCCTCTAAGTCGTCATCTAAAAATTATATCCAGTCAGGATTTGAGCGAAGTACAACCCAATAGCAGTTCCAATTAATTGACAATGACTATAAAACAATAAATAGAGGATGCTATATACTGTGAGAAAATAATAAACTGATGTAATGGCAAATACTAAAGAGAATATGCAATATAAGCAATAAGGTATAGCCAGTGCATATATGAAATGAAGAGAAAGGAACTACAATATCAGATTCAAGGAAATGTAATCTATGAAACTGAATATGAAGAACTGCAATTATTCTAAGTGTTTGAAATACTAGTTTCGATATGTGATCGACTTTAGAACTAGTACGATAGCTATATGGAATGGCTAATCATACGTGAGGTGTATGATTAACAGTAACAATGTTTACAATTTACAATAGGAATATGATCACATCTCTTACTAATATTTTCTCCGTCCCAACTAGTACAGTGGATCCAACCATGACACGTTACGATACACGATTAATGTCCAATAATAATACCATGTACGATGTCTAATGTCAATGTCGTGTACGATGTCAATATAATAACCATTGTAACATCTTATGAATGAAGATCCAAGATATATACCAGTCCGTGTACCATAGTGTCAATAATCAGATGTAATATTTCTAAGTACTTAAAATATAGTAATTATCAAATAATAAAAACTATTAGAGAATGTAATCGCCTGTGGTCCTGAGCAATGAATGTCAACTGTGTCCATATCGGTGCCTCAAAGACCAAATTATGAGTTACAAGTCAAAACAGTGTTTTAGGATTATAAACATGCCAAACTAGCTAATTTCTAGGTCTCACTAGTAGGTTTCTAGCATGTATTAGCTATATATATATAATTATATCTATTTTAGTTTTTTTAAAACTTTAGTTTTTTTATATTACATTTAGGCATATTTTAAAGTATTTTCTATAATGTTTAATTTTTAGTAGTTTTGAAATTGAACGAAATGACAGTCACCTTCTTGATTGGGTTATCTTCGATAAATAAGTTTTCTTCATTTACATCTTTTACAACTTTATTATGCTTTTACACCTTTGTAGATTGGACTTTTTTTTTTTCCCCAATTTATTCTTCCAAATTGATCGGGATATAGACACCCGCAGGAGCGAGAAAGCGAGCCAGCCCAAACTTCGGTATCAGTAAGTATCGGTTGCGGTTGATATCGGATCAAGACATGCCAAACCGTATTGTATTGGTATCAGTCGTATCGTATAATTACCGGTCGATACTGCAATTGAAGTAGTTAGATATGCCCTCAAATGGGAATATGAGAAGGCGTATGACGTATAGAGTGGGAATGCCTCTTGATAACTCTTGAGAGGAGGATGGGAGTTTGCTTACAAATGGATATAACTGGTAGAGATGCTCATGAGTTCTAGTAAAACTATTATTTTGGTAATAGGTAATAGGTAATTATGTGCATGTGTGTTATCATAATTTGATGGGAAAGAGATTGCAAGCAGGGATATAGACCTAATAAAGAATGCTGAAGAAAATTGTAGTAGTAATTAAATTTGAAAGGTGACAGTGGATTACATTGTCATTACATGATTTCCTTATAACACCAAAAATTAAATCCGAAGTAGGCCTCTTCCCTCACTGTTTCAGCAGTCACCGATCATAACTTGATCAGCTCCTCACATGATATCATTGTTCTTCTTCTGTTCCAAATTAAAGGATGGGTGAGAGCGCCTAATGGCTAGCTAAGACCAGCTTTGGTATTGGTAAGTTCGATCTTAGCCCCGCCCTTATTTCTCATGACATGAGATGACATGCATTATATATATATGGCTTTCGAGACTGCGCGTTCCTAGCTAGCTAAGCCTTTATTCTCAACATGCTAGCTCTTTCGACCGACCGCCCGCCCGCCTGCCTGCCTGCCTGCGCGCGTTCCTATTTATACCATGGTTGCGTATTTGTCGGGGATGAACGTGCCCCAGAACCAATGCTTCTTCCAGACGTACATCATCTCCTCGATAGGAACATTCTTAGTCTCTGGGAGGAAGAAGGCAATGAAGATGGTCATAATGACCACCCAGCCGGCGAAGAAGTAGAAGAGGCCGAACTTCATATGGCAGAGCATGGAGAGGAAGACTTGGGCGATGATGAAGGTGAAGAACATGTTCACCGACACGGTGATGCTCTGGCCGGCCGAGCGGATCTCGAGAGGGAAGATCTCGCTGGGTACGAGCCATCCGAGCGGTCCCCACGACCAGGCGAAGACGGCAACGTAGATGCAGATGAACAACACCACGAGTCCGGCATAAGTCTTGGAGATGGTCTCGGTGGTGCCACTAGTCCCAAACATAACTGCGATCAACGTTCCTACTATGATCTGGGACACTAGCATTTGCATCCCCCCTTGCAAGAAGAGGATCCTTCTTCCGAACCTATCGACGCATGCAATGCTGACAAGTGTGGCAAAGACGTTGACAAGACCGGTGATCACGGCGGACATGAGGGAGGCGTCGTCTCCGAACCCGATGGTCTTGAAGAGGACGGGAGCGTAGAACATGATGACGTTGATGCCCGTCAGCTGCTGGAAGAAGGGGATCAGGATCGCGATGGTGAGCTGTGGCCTGTACCTCGTTTCGAGGATGGTCGACCACGGGTGCTCGACGGTCATTGCCTCCTCGCTGGCCGCCACGAGGTCTTCGTACTCGGCCTCGATGTTGTTGGTGCCCCTGATCTTCTTGAGCATGGCCTTGGCCTCGTCAGCGTGGCCCCGCTCGATGAGAGAGTTGGGAGTGTCGGGGAGGGCAAGGGCGCCAACGGTGATGATGAGGGCAGGAACTGCCGCAAGAGCCAAGCTGACTCGCCAGCCCCATCCTTCAGCAATCTTGGCGGTGCCGTAGTTGATGAGGTTGGCGGCCAAGATTCCTACCGTGATCATGAGCTGGAATCCAATGTTGAGCTGTCCTCGAAGCTTGGCAGGGGCCATTTCCGATAAGTAGACCGGCACCGACTGTAATTAGATTTCAATATGATCAGAAAAGTAGCTAAGGATGACTAGCTAGCTTATTGGACACAGAAGAAGAAGAAGAAGAAGAAGAAGAAGATGTAGCTAGCTGTATGTTCTCACACTGAAGGGAAGAACTTCCTCAAGAAACTCTCCATGGAAGTCACTCCACCTGCAAGTACATATATCATGTACACAAAATATATATATATTGATCATCAGGGGCATATATATATATATATATATATATATATATATATATATATATATATATATATATATATATATATATATATATATATCAAATGCATATATTCGATCGATGTTGATTGATCTAGACCTGAAATTCCAATATCGTAGCCGAAGATGAGACCACCGGAGGAGGCAACCAGACAGGCCATCAAGACGAACATGGTCACCTTTCCTGGATAGTCCTTCACTCCTCCTCCTCCTCCTCCTCCTGTGTTCACCATTGCTCCTCCCGCCATTGGACTAGCTAGTTAGATAGATGTGTGTGTGTCTGAGTGTGTTCGATCGATCGTGTGTCCGACCACAGAGACAGACCAAGAAAGTACAACAGTAGATTGATTGATATGAATTAAAGTTAGGAGGAAAGAAGGGGCCGGCCGGTATTTATACCAATATGAGTTGCTAATTCTAGCCTCCAACTGTGACACACGTAAGTAAGTAGGTGACGTAGGTGTTATGCTTGAAGAAAAAGTTACTGTTAATTAGATCTAATCTAACTAATCTCTGTATGTGTCGAGTCAGATGAAGCTGGAAAAGTCAATCCATGGAAGCAGTATTACAGTATAGAGAAGGCCCAAAGATAGAAAATGACTATGTATAGAGCTAAATAGGAGGATAATAACTAACTAGTAATTAAAAATGATGTCATTAATTGCTTTGAATTGTTCTTAAGTTATTATTATATGCATGCAAAGCTAGGAATCAGATTGTGGGTACGTACTCTTAATTAGCCTGCCTGCCTACCTCATTCATACCCAAACACGTACACTATTATTTTTCATACACTTACTTCTATATCGCCCAAGTTAATTCTAGAGAGTAACAACAGTTAATTATCCTCTATAATGTTCAAAACTATCATCTGAGCGCCTACTTCCCCTTCAAGCTAGCTTGTCCGTAATGTCAAGCCTCATCTTCAAGAAGTTGGAGGCATACCAGTGTTAGATAATAACTTTATTGAATATTTGGAAATGCAGGAGGAACTTGGAGGCGCTTTTGGAACTAGAATACAGATTCAACTAGGGATGGATTTACAGAATGTCGCAAGTTAAGTAATTAGAGAGGATTAAGTAGGTTTTGTCAGGTAGGGAAAATAAAATAGAAACATAGATATAGCATAACTTGGCTTCAAGAGAGACAATAGTACAAACTTCATCCATAAATATAGTTAGTGGGTAGTCAAGGTCTCTATCAGGGCCGGCCCCATCCGGCCCCGTCCGGGTCCAGAATTGACAGGATTTGACTGGGTCAAGTCGGGTTAGACTTAGTCCGAAGAGAAGTGGGGCCAGTTCCAGGCCTGGTCCGGGTTGGCCCGATTAAAAACAACTGAAAAAAAAATTAGGGTTCTCTTGGTAAATATTTAAAAAAAATTGACTTTTTTTTTAAATTACCAAAATACCAAAAAATTGAGAAAAAAATCCGTCTCTGGACAGGGCCTGACCGGATCTCCGATCGTCCGGTCCGAGCCGAGTTGTCCTGGTTGGATTAGACAAACTCGGTTCAGCCCGTATCTTTGACCGGATCGGGCTATCGGACCCCAAATTCAAATCCAGTCTAAACCCGGAGTCCTAGTGGGTCGTGCCGGGTCGGCCCGCTGACCGGTCCCGGCCCAGCCCAGATTGGGTTTGACGGAGCCGCCCGACCCAATATACACCTTGAGTGGGTAGAAAGCTAGGTTTGATTCAGTGCGAAAGGACGGCCATAGGTACTGAGTTTAGGATCTCATTAGGATTACAAGCATGATTGACGTGTTACCAAGAGAGAAGAGCTAATGGTTACTCCTCCAGAGTTGTATTCGTGATTGCATCCGTATTTGATAAGATACTTCCTTAACACTCACATTGGATATTGCTTACTCTAACTTAAGCTCCAAAGGGTCTCAAAATATGGTTGAAAGTGATTTGGTATGCTAATGGGCTCAAGACCATTCATAACATAATTGAGATGCGAGAAAGTAACATTTGTTTTTTGTATATCCATTCTAAAAGTTTTTAAGAATCTATAGTTAATACTAAAATGTGCATGAATACAGATAGCATTACAGTCTAATGTATGTATATGTAACCGTATACAACAACAATATTAAATCTTTAATTCAAGTTTTTTTTTTCTTATTGTAATATAAACGCATGTACTTGTTATTTTTTACCATTCAAAAATTGAGGCTCTTATCATGGATCTATAGGACTTCCTTCCTTTATTCACGGGTGAAGTTGTATCATGTATTGGGTGTATTCAGGTATTTATGTTAGAAAAAAGCTTCCTGAACCAGAGAGGGGAACCGTGGTTCAAACAGAGCGCTGACGTGCCCTCCCAATTGGCTGCAACCCCTACCCCCTGAGAACAGGGCCCGCCCATCCAACCCGTCCAATGGTGTGGGGGGGGGGGGGTGAGGGGTGAGGGGGGCACGTCAACAAGGGATGAGGCGCGGTCCCCCCCCCCCCGGTTTGTAAAGTAAGATTTTTTATGTTATTCATAATCTAGTTCCTTGCATAAGGTTTTTTAACATTGTGAGGTAGGGGTACGGGGGTATCACCCTCCATTTATATTCTTATTATTAAAGAAAAAAAATCAATGAGGTGGTTCCTAAAAAAAAGTATATATATCCTAAGTTTTAGAAAATTCTCTTATTCCTTATTAGAAAACAAATACCGGTACAATAGTATCCATATCTGAATTGTATCTGATGCACCCTTAGTTTATATGCATATGAAATTTTGAATTCGTGCAACATAGGTTTGAATCATTGGGAAAGAGACAATTTTGTATTAATCGATATCGGTGGAAGTCGGTATCATATCAAACATGCCAAAAACATGAAGTCGTTATGTATTGGTATCAACTTAAGTATTGCTATGGGTCGATCCTGCAAACCTTGGCTTAGAGTTGAAATTTAAACTATGTGAATGTTATCCTTAACCCTAAAATGTAACTATGTGAACGAGCTATGTTATCATTTTACCTTACTAAAAATGTTATAAATTGTGATGCAAAATGAACATGTCTCGCGTCAGACACGTAACATACACCGAAGACACCGGCACTCTTGGACACTCTTCAGACACGTCACAAACTAATTTTTATGTTTCCTTACTTTTTTTAATTTTAAATCAAGAATGAACACTCTTCTTACATGGATACGTGTTGGATACATATATCTTTTCAATATATATTGACACTTTTTATAATGTTTTTACATATAAAATATATTATATAAAAGTCAAAAATTATATATATATATATATATATATATATATATATATATATATATATATATATATATATATATATATATATATATATATATGTATGGAAATTAACACAAAGAGATTATGATTTCCTTTCTGCCCTTCGACGACGGCGGCAAAGTAACCTAGAGCAGCGGCGGCGTAATCCAGTATGGTGACGAAGATGCATTCGCTTGGGATCTATCTAACCATGGGAATGATAGAGGGTCATGAGTGGTTTTGGTGGCAGTGAAGGAGCCTACAATGACTAGATTTTTGAGGAAGCGATTGAATAAATCGAGCGAGAGAGAAGCGTAATCAAATTTTTTCTTAGATAAGTAGTTTCTAAACACCTTTATTTTTAGTTCCTAATCTCTCTCTCTCTCTCTCTCTCTCTCTCTCTCTCTCTCTCTCACACACACACACACACACACACACACACACACACACACACACACACACAGACAAACAAATATTCTTTTTTTTTAACTCACTTCACTCTGTATTATTACATATAGCACACACATCCTTCTCTTATTAAATGTTTTGAAATTATTAATCTATACTACTATATAATAAGAAAAGTTTGCTTCACCGTAATATATAACTTTATTAATTAAAATTGTTAATTATATATATATATATATATATATATATATATATATATATATATATATACATGTCATGCCTTAGTACCGAAATACGGAGATGGACATGGCTAGCTCCCTCATACAAGGTATAAAACACCATGCGACGGTCACGACTGTAGAAAGATAATAGGGTGTATGCTACAATCAAGTCTCCTAGGATCTCAGAACAACTATGTCTTATTCATTCAAGTAAGTAGCAATAACATAGAACATATAAGATAAATCAATAAGGCATCACAAACGCCCCATCAAAATATTCTGGAAGTCTAGCCATCAAAATGTTAGGCTAGCAGAGTAACAATATTTACATAACCGAGATCAGCTACTGTCTGATTATATTACAGTCATGTAAAGAAATTAATGTCCAGATAAACCGACTAACAGGTGGCTAAACGTCCAAAAAGAAAAAAATGTACAATACGAAAAGTGATCAAGAAACTCACTCGTGTTCCTCAGCAGCCATTTGTCTGGTGTGCGCCATCGTAGGAAAGATAAGCTGGATCCTCAGGTAATGACTCTAAACCTGGCCATGCAAACCAGTGGAATTAGACCCAGATAGCAAGTACAACAAGGAAGCACCAATAAAGAAACAAAAATCTGATCAAGTATATAGTGCAAGAAACAAGAATTATTGGTGCGTGCCCCATCATTGAGATAACATGACACTCCTTCACCAAACAAGAAAAGGAATGCCATATCACACGAGATAAGGTATGTCCCATGATTATGGTCAAGCTAAGGTTCTGTGTCGTAGTTCGGTCCATATTCCATCATAGCATGATGCTCAACTCTCCAACCAAACAAGGAATAAAGTTGAACCACCACACCATGACAGTCCGTGTCACGACCCGCACCCGGTATAGGGGCACAAGTACGTAGGTACGTCTAGCCTACGTCGCAACATCGGCGGTAGAACGTTGTCTCGGTCTTCTATACTATCTAACATCTCACACAATATATATATATATATATATATATATATATATATATATATATATAATACCTGTCATGCCATCTCAACTTCAAATGGAGGAGCAATATGATGATATAATAAAAGGTAGTCAATACTTAATCACATGTAAAATCTAAAGGAAGATTTAAGCACGATATGGAATAAAAAGAAAAGGAAATACAAGTCTCAATACATCACTGGTCCAACTCAACATCTAAACACAACTCAAGATCTAGTACAATCCAAAGTCTAACTATAAACAACTACTACATGATATAAAAATCTAAATGGCCTTAGTATCTGGCACTACATCCTCAGGTGATACTCCATCTGTTAGCCCATAGTAAGTAGGACACATCTTCACTAACAATTCATCTAAAAAAATTATCCAGTCAGGATTGGAGCAAAGTACAACCCAATAGCAGTTCCAATTAATTGATAATGACAATAAACAGAAATAGAGAATATAATATAAGACGAGAAACAATGAACAATATCATACTATGGTAAAAGAAACAGGTAAACAAGAGAAATACGGTATACACTGATCACAATAAAATAAAACAAGATAATTAAATAGAATATGGTGAAGAACTGTAACTATACTAAGTGTTTGAAATACTAGCTAGATATGTGATCGGCTTTGGTTGAACATTATCTACTTAAACATTGGATAAACATTGTTTACTTAAACATTGGATAAACATTGTCTACTTAAACATTGAACATTGAATATTGTCTAGGCTTTGATCACATATCTAGCTAACACTTCCCCTACCCCCAACCAATACTCATGGATCCGATCACGACACATCATGAACACGAATATAATATGAGTACACGAAGAAAACAAATGTACACGAATGAACACGAGCACAAGAAATACCTGATTACACACGATAAAGTACATGTGAAGGAGTATCCAAAGTACACGATAATGGGATGACATCTCCTGACATGATCCATATAGTACCATTCTGTGTAACTATTGTGTCAAAATCAAGTAAAATATTTCTAAATACTTGTATTATAGTAATTATCAAATAATAGAAACTATCAGAGAATGTACTATTTTGTGGTCCAGAGCAATGAATGTCAAACTATATCCGAACTGGTGTCTCACAACCTATATATGAATATCATATCAATGGAATGTAAAGAATGATAAATGAGCCATAAATGCACTAAATATGATATTCTTGGTCGAGAAAGGTCATAAAGCCATTTCTAAGTCAAAATAGGCAAACTAGGTCAACTTTAGGTCAAACTAGTCAAACTTGGTCAAACTAGCTATTTCTAGGTTGTATGAGTCAATCTCTAGGATATTGGGTCCATACACCATGTAACTAGGCTATACTAGCTATGTTATGATACTAGGATACCAACACTAAACTATATGATAAGATACATAAATTATTAGATATAAAATATAATAATATATATATACAAGATACAAATATATAGTACCCCCAGCTAAACTAATGCTAAGTGGATACCTTGACTTTGAGCCAAATACGATATCACACCACCTACATACCCCTCTTGATACACAAACCCAATACCTTAAGTATAAACCAATACCTTGACATAACCTTGGTATCACAAGGTAATCCAATATCTAGCCATACACACCTCACTATACACTAGCATGCATTTATACTCAAAACTTATAACAATACTATACCAAACTAACATACTAACATAACCATTTGATATTCAATACCCATACCCCATTATACCTCAACTCTTATTACCTTGGTGTAACTCAAGGTAAACTAGAAATAATATTAGCTAATACTAATACTTAAGCTAACTACTGTTTATATATATATATATATATATATATATATATATATATATATATATATATATATATATATATATATATATATATATATATATATAACTTAATAATATTAACTAACTTAACTATTCACTAACTCAACTAACATTACTAACTAACAACTGATATGTACTAACTTATCTCGACTTATAAATACACTAACTTACTCACTCTAACATACTTATATATATATATATATATATATATATATATATATATATATATATATATATATATATATATATATATATATAACTAGCTAACAATATTAACTAACTAGCTTATCTACAACTTAATCTCTAAGCACTGCTACACTCTGCTGCTTTTGCTGCTTATTGCTGCTGCTGCAGCTTACTGCTTCTACTGCTGCTGCTATAGCTTACTACTTGCTGCTGCTGCTTATAACTTTCTGCTGCTGCTGCAACAGCTTATTGCTGTTGCTGCTTACTGCAACTTGCTGCTTCTGCTACTGCTTTTTACTATTTCTGCTGCAGCTTCTCACTGCTTTCCTACTGCTTATTGCTTCCCACTCTAATACACACACACACACACACACACACACACACACACACATATATATATATATATATATATATATATATATATATATATATATATATATATATATATATATATATATATATATATATATATATATATATATATATATATATATATACACATATGAACTCTCCTATTCTCCAATAACCACCAACACACCTCAAATGACTTCGAAACCTAACTATATATATATATATATATATATATATATATATATATATATATATATATATATATATATATATATATATATATATATATATATAACAACTATAATTATAATACTCTAATAGTTATAATCAAGGTAAATTGAATTAGAATGCAATGTATCAAATACATGGAGTGCACCGCGCCCGTATCACACTCAATCTATGATATGCTTGCGATACGGCTCCACCACACCACCAAACGTATCCCGAAGGATACGAGCAAGTCAAGAATCATAATTAGAAGCAACACAAGGTGTTAGCTACTCATCTACATGCCCGTGTCAAAATATGACATGCTCAAACCCCCGTGTCAGAAGAAAATCCCAAAATCAATATGTATCACTAAATTATCGTGATACGGCCTACACGTATCCAATTGTGGACACAACACTAGTCTCACACAACCAAATATATGTCAATTTGGTCTAATTGACCTATTGACAAACATATGATGTGCCAATTCCCTATATTCAATACCACATTGTCTACTTAAAGGTTGGATAAACATTGTCTACTTAAACATTGGATAAACATTATCTACTTAAACATTGAACATTGTCTAGGATTTGATCACATATCTAGCTAACACTTTCCCTGCCCCCAACCAATACTCATGGGTCCGATCACGATACGTCACAAACACGAATGTAATATGAGTACACGAAGAACACGAATGTACACGAATGAATACGAGCATAAAAAATACCCGATGCACACGATAAATTATATGTGAAGGAGTATCCAAAGTACACGATAATGGGATGATATCTCCTGACAGGATCCATATAGTACCAGTCCGTGAAACCACTGTGTCAGAATCGAGTAAAATATTTCTAAATACTTATATTATAGTAATTATCAAATAATAAAATCTATCAGAGAATGTACTCGCATGTGGTCTAGAGCAATGAATGATAAATTATGTCCGAACTGGTGTCTCACAACCCGATATATGGATATCATGTCAATGGAATGTAAAGAATGATAAATGAGCCATAAATGCACTAAATATGATGTTCTAGGTCGAGACTAGGTGTTAAAGCCATTTTTAAGTCAAAACAGTCAAACTAGGTCAAGTCTAGGTCAAACTAGCTATTTCTAGGTTGTATGTGTCCATCTCTAGGATATTGGGTCCATATACTATGTAACTAGGCTATACTAGCTATGTTTTGATACTAGAATACCAACACTATACCGTATCATAAGATATGTAAATTATTAGATATAAAAATACAATAATATATATATACAAGATAAAAATATATAGTACCCCCAGCTAAACAAATGCTAAGTGGATACCTTGGCTTTGAGACAAATACGGTATCACACCACCTAAAAATCCCTCTTGATACACAAACCCAATACCTTAAGTATAAACCAATACCTTGATATTACCTTGGTATCACAAGGTAATCCAATATCTAGCCATACACACCTCACTATACACTAACATGCATTTATACTCATAACTTATAACAATATTATACCAAACTAACATACTAACATACCCATTTGATATTCAATACCCATACCCCACTATACCTCAACTCTCATTACCTTGGTGTAACTCAAGGTAAACTAGAAATAATATTAATCAATACTAATACTTAAGCTAAACTAACAATATTAACTAACTAGCTTATCTACAACTTAATCTCTAAGCACTGCTACACACTGCTGCTTATTGCGGATGCTTCTGCTTATCACTGTTGCTGCTTATTGCTTTGCTGCTGCTGCTTACTGCTTGTGCTGCTGCTGCCGCTTACTGCTTCTGCTGCTGCTGCTGCAGCTTACTGCTTGTTGCTGCTGCTGCTTATTGCTTTCTGCTGCTGCTACTGCAGCTTATTGCAGCTTGCTGCTTCAGCTGTTGCTTCTTGTTGTTTCTGCTGCAGCTTCTCACCGCTTTTCGACTGCTTATTGCTCCACCCTAGCTCACATGCACACACCTATACATACACTCACTCATATATATCTACATACATACACTCACTTACACACACACACACACACACACACACACACACACACACACACACACACACATATATATATATATATATATATATATAACAACTATAATTACAATACTCTAATAGTTATAACTAAGGTAAATTGAATTAGAATGCAAAGTATCAAACACGTGGAGTGCACCGCACCCGTATCACACTCAATCTATTATACGCTTGCGATACGGCTCCACCACACCACCAAACGTATCCCGAAGGACACGAGCAAGTCTAGAATCATAATTATAAGTAACACGAGATATTAGCTACTCATCTACGTGCCCGTGTCAAATATGACATGCTCAAACCCACGTATCGAAAGAAAACCCCCAAATCAACCCGTATCGCCAAATTGTCCTGATACGGCCTACACGTATCCAATTGTGGACACGGCACTAGTCTCCCACAACCAAACACATGCCAATTTGGTCTAATTGACCTATTGACAAACATATGATGTGTCAATCTCGGAATTCCCCCAAAATTGAAATAAAATACCACATAAAACTCACAATACATAACCAAATAGCCTAGAACTTGTTCCTATAGGTAGTCATATGCCATGGAGTCATTCCTAATGGTCATATGCATGATTAAGAAGCTATAATAAGAGAGAAATTTAGGAATTACCAATTGGAAAATGGATTTCTAATAAAAATGCAATTGGAAACGATCCAGATATAATTTCTTCACCAATGCTCTTCCTCCTTGTGCTCCTTGCTTCTCCAAGCTCTAATGCTTCTTGAGTGATGAGGATGAGAGGGAATGGAATGAATTTGGAAAAAATTGATGGAGAAATTGTGTAGAAAATCAATGGAGGGAAAATGGAAAATTGGGGATCTAGAATTTGAGATGTAGCATGAATGAGCAAATGAGAGAAGAGAGAGAGAAAGAGTGGCCTATATGTGGCTGGCCTGAAGTTTCTCCCTCTCTAAGCAATGTTCAATGGCCACTATGCCCTTACATGCTAACATGAGGGATAATTAAGAAAGGAATATTTTGGGAAGTCTCTAACTAATTGTAATTCAACTAATTCTCCTTAGTTAATTAGTGGAAATGGGTTCATTGGGCCTAGTCCATGTTGGCTCACTATTTGTCATGACAAGTCTAATTTAGGTCCACTAATGTCAAGTTAAATTAAATAGGCTAGCCCACTAACTAAACTAAATGCTACAAGCCTCTAATTAAATATATGACACTCTAATAATTAAATAATTAATACATGCATCAAATAAATATATATAGCCCACTAATATTAATATTATATTTCTAAAATTAAATAATTAGGCCAAATTATCAAATTATCCCTAGCTGAAAAAGTGGGGGTGACAGTCCGTGTCCCTAAGCTACTTGCAGAATTGACAATCACAAACCAGTTAGGTTATAATCGGCCAATCAAAGTTACGGCTTGGTATGTGGAGTCTGGGGCTATCCCAAAAATAATACATAATAAGCATCCTCAGATTGTGCCATGTCGAGCAGGCTCAGGATACGCCAATTGTATGCTAAGGCTGAGACCTTCAAAAGTACACCTAGGAAGACATATAAGAGTTCTTCTCCCTGACGCACTTTTGCGAGGGATGGGCAGTACTCACAGAGTACACAAGAGATATAGGAAATGCGGGTCATACTGAAAGTGCGCCAAAGACAACAAGACTCTTATATGTGCTCCTCTGTTATTGTTCTTCTTCTCCAACCCGACCTACCATAGACAAACTCTGCGCTTGAGCTCAAGATTCATTACAATGTTCCAAATCACAAGCAACCAAAGCCAAAGTCAAGAAAATCTCCATGCTCTACAATATGAACCAAGGAGGTTTCAAAAATATATAGTTTTGGGAGATCAATCCCGTAAGAAAATACTTATGAAACCCATATAGTAAAACTTAGATCTATACCAACTCCATCTCCAAAACTGAAAGCACCAACAGCTAATACTGATCAGGAACATCACAGGCACACAAATTGTTGGCCCATCTGGTCATGGTCAAACTGATTTTAATAATCAATATAAACTACGAGTCGATACATTACAACTCTGATGGATTTGAGAAGAAGATATCACATCACTTCGCCACAAGCTACGAATACAGATAATTGTGTTCGGGTTCTTTTTATATTTTGTTATGTAATTTTTATTTTTCTTGAGTCTAAGGACTTATATGAGTTGGAACAAAAATTTGGCATTTAGATTGAACATTTTTTCCAAAAGCCCACTCAAACATAAGCCTACCCAAACCAATTTTTTTTTTTTGGATTCGAGCCTAAAACCAAACTTACTAAAACTCAAAGTCAAAATAGTCTGAAAAAGACCAACCGAACTCGGGGCGAGTTCAAACCGAACTCGGACAGAACTTGGTTACTTAAAACTGATTTCCTAGTCAGACTCTTCTCCTAAAGACCAGGCTCCCAACGTTCAAAATTTTGAACGTTATGCATCTGAACTTGGCCCGAACTCTGTCTACAAAAATTCTATAAATATAGGAGAACTTTTCTATTTCTAAAACAAGAACCCAATCATTCTTCTTCTCACTCTATTCCTAAAAAGAACCTTATCCTTCTCAAATATCAAGACAACTCTCTTTCCTTCTAAGTGCCAAAGTGTCGTTCTGATTAGAAGTTGAGTCGAGTTGTATAAGCTTAGTTAAAAAGTTGTTTTCAATTCCTGTCTGAAGTCTTCTAGCTTTTCGGATCAAAAGATCGTATTGTAAGAAGTTGGCGTGCTCTTCGGATCAAAGGCGCATGTGTACCCTACTTCACAAATAGTGGATTTAACACTGAGCAAGAGTTCTTGGGCTTGGACTAGTCCTCCACGAGAGAAACTAGGGTAATATTTTTCATGTTTGAGTTTGCTATTCTTAACTTTACTTATACTCTGCTTATTCTCTTTCAAATATCTGTTACTGTATTTTATAAGTTAGTCTAAAACTTAGAATTTTTAATTGGTGATTATTTTTTGCTGCATATACACTTACTCTATTCATCCCCCTCTAGAGTTGCTACACGATCCTATAATTGGTATCAAATTACGATTTTCTTAATAAATGATTAATACCCTATATCAGATCTATGGCAACTTTACGACCAATTTATACCAACAATGGTGAAGGCCAGTCCACAAATAGGCCACCCTTATTTGATGGAACTAATTACACATATTGGAAGATACGGATAAGCTTTTATTTAAAATCTCTTGATTTGATCTATGGGCAATTGTCACTGATGGCTACAAAAAGCTAGCCAGAATAGTTATTGATGGTAATCTTATTGAAAAAACCTAATGATAGATATACTGATTTGGAAAAGAAATATGCTAGTCCCGATGCTAGGGCTATTAATGCTTTGTTATGTTCTGTAGACAGTACTGAATTTAACAAAGTATCAACCTGTGTAACTTTTCATGAAGTCTGGAAGCTTCTTGAGGTCACTCATGAAGGAACCACCCAAGTGAAGGAATCAAAGATTAGCAGGCTGACACAAGAGTACGAAGCATTCAAGATGAAGCCAAACGAGACCATCACCCGAATGTTTACTCGCTTCCAAGATATTATAAATTATTTGTCATCTCTTGGCAAGGATTATACAAATTATGAAAAAATCTGCAAGGTGCTTTGGGGACTCACCAAGAACTAGAACCCCAAGGCAACTGCAATCATTGAAGAAAATGATCTCACCACAATGTAGCTGGAAACACTTATAGGAAAACTGATGACGCATAAGCTAGACCTTAGGACCTTGAAGAATCAACGCCAAAAGAGAAGACCATTACATTCAAGGCACATCACAAGAAAGTTTCTGATGACAACTTAGAAGACGAAGATTTCGACAATGACGACGTAGCCCTTATCTTCTAAAATTTTAGAAAGTTCTTAAAGTTTGAAAGTTCAAACCGGAAGAAGAACTACAAAGACAATAATGATGAAAAACCAGTATGTTATAACTACAAGAAGACATGCCACATCAAGAAGGATTGTCCTATAGTTAGAAAATAAAGTGGCTATGAACATTCAAGCAAAAGAAGAACTTCGTCAAGGAACCATGCCAACACAAGCATATGGTTTGAAAGTAAAGTAAGCGATTCTGAAGAAGAAGAAGAAGAAGAAGAAGAAGAAAATCCTCTCAACTCTGCAAATGTTTGTCTAAAGGCTTTCGATCAGGTATCTACGAACCCCCTATATGATGATTTTATATTTGATGAACTAGGTGATGCCTTTAGTGACCTTCTAGATGATCATAAAGCACTGTTTGTTAAATACAAAAACCTGAAGAAAGAACTCAAGGATCATAAACTTGAGATTGATAAATTGTCCACACTCTTAGATGATATTAGAAAGACACAATCCCCAAGTGATTCAGATGAATTGGCATCAGTTAGATTAAACTTACACGAAGCACTTTTTAGAAATGAGCAACAGGACAAGGATTATATCAATCTTAAATTATATTAGAAAAATAGTCTGTACATACTGCTTCCCAATCTAACATGTGTCACTCAAGGCCCAAGAACATCCACTAGACACAGCCTAAAAAGGCCAAACCTTCCAATCATGCATTTTATTACAAGTATCCACGTAAATCATAGCATACTGTCTCACATATACATCATGCCTCTGCACCTACGATCAACACATCTGCTACATTACTAAAGGACACATATCACGACAATGTAGAATTAGAAAATTAGTTGATATTCATGTATATATTGGGGTTCCAATAAGAAGGCCAAACCTTACAATCATGCATTTTATTACAAGTATCCACGTAAATCATAGCATACTGCCTCACATATACATCATGCCTCTGCACCTACGATCAACACATCTGCTACTTTACTAAAGGACACATATCACGACAATGTAGAATTAGAAAATTAGTTAATATTCATGTATATATTGGGGTTCCAAAAACTAACATATCAGGACCCTCAAGAAAGTGGGTACCAAAGGTTACATCTTCAACTTTTGTTGTAGGTGGATATTCCCTTTCACACTAGAAGTAAATAGATTCTCGATAGCGGTTGCTCACATTATATGACCGGTGATACAAATCTATTCACAACTCTATCGATGAAGAAAGAATGATATGTCTCCTTCGACAATAATCTAAAAGGGCATATTATAGGTAATGGTAATATAGGTATTCATCCTTCCCCTGTTATTAAAGATGTATATTTAGTAACAGAATAAAAAAATAACCTATTTAGCATTAGTCAATTGCTTGACCATTGTTATGGCATTAATTTTGTGAATGAAAATTGTCCTATTTATGATAGATCTACTAGTAAGATAACTTATGAGGGAATAAGATAAGATAACATATATGTTTTCTGGCTCTCAAAAAATACTAACAATGCAGGAAGATGCTTATATACAACCAAAGATGAAAGCTGGTTGTGGCATATGCTCCTAGGATATGCAAATATAGACACTATAGCCAGACTATCTTTAAATAAATTGGTTAGAGGTTTACCTAAAATTAATTTTAAAAAGTTATGGTCTGTTTTGAGTGTGAAAAGAACAAGGCAACAAGATCTTCTTTTAAATCAATAAACATTGTAAGTACTTCTAGACCTCTTCAACTTTTGCATATGGACTTGTTTGGACCTAGTAGAGTCGCCAGTCTTGGTGGTAAGCTTTATGTCTATGTTATTATTGATGACTTTTTTAGATATACTTGAGTTTATTTTCTAGTAAATAAAAATGAGGCTTTTTTAGAGTTTGTTACTTTTTGCAAAAAGGTACAAAATGAAAAAGGCTTTATGATTACTCGTATCCGAAGTGATCATGGAGGCAAATTCGAAAATTCTGATTTCAAAATCCTTTGTGATTCAAATAGATTTGTGCATAAATTTTTATGTCCTAGAACTTCTCAACAAAATGGTGTTATGGAGTAGAAAAACAGAACTCTTGGCGCTATGGCTAGAGTCATAATAAATTAGTATAACCTTCCAAAATATTTTTGGGTTGAGGCTGTCAATACAGCATGTCATATTTTGAATAGGGTTCTTATTCGACCTATATCGAAGAAGTCTCCCTATGAGATTTGATTTAATAGAATTCCTACCATCAGTTATTCAAAGTATTTGGCTGCAAATGTTTTATCTTGAATACTAAGGATAACTTAGGTAAAATTGATTCCAAAGCTGATAAAGATATTTTTCTTGGTTATGCTGCAAAGAGTAAATATTTTAGAGTTTTTAATAAAAATTCATTGACTGTTGAAGAATCGATTAATGTTACTTTTGATGAGCTAAAAAGTCAAGTAGAAAGTGACAGTGATGATGAAGATTTCAGAATAACCGCCAACAAGACCCCTGAAGATGAAACTGGAACAAGTTATCTAGACAGCTTACCTTAAAGATTGAAATTCTCAACCAACCATCCAAAAAACTTGGTAAATGGTTAGGTATCAAAAGGTGTAAGTACTCGCTCTGCAACTAGAAATTTTATTAAAAATGATGCTTTTATTTCTTAAGTAGAACTTTAAAATATTTTAGAATATTTTGATGATAAATTTTGGATTTTTGCAATACAAGAGGAACTCAACCAATTTGAACGGAATCAAGTTTGCGAACTCGTTCCTAGACCTAATGATTATCCAGTAATTGGTACCAAATGGGTTATCTGAAATAAACTTAATTAGGATGGTATAGTCACTCATAACAAAGCATGTCTCGTAGCTTAAGGTTATAATCAAGAAGAAGGTATTGACTATGATAAGACCTATGCTCCTGTTGTGGGAATAAAATCTATCCTTATGCTTTGTGGTTTTACAAGTTTTTATAATTTTAAATTATTTTAAATGGACGTCAAAAGTGCTTTTTTTAATGGTGTTATAAAAGAGGAAGTTTTTGTTGAACAACCCCATGGTTTTGAAGATTTTAAATTTTCTAATCATGTTTTCAATCTTAGAAAGGTTCTATATGGACTCAAACAAGCCCCTCGTGCTTAGTATAAGCGCCTTAGCTCCTTCCTACTTAAAAATGATTTTTTAAAGGAAAGTTGACACTACCTTATTTATAAAATCTAATGATGATAATCTCTTATTAGTGCAAATTTACGTAAATAATATTATTTTTGGATCTCCAAAGGAGATGTTGTGTAACAAGTTTGCTAAGTGCACGCAAAAGGAATTCAAAATGAGCATGATGGGAGAACTTACCTTCTTCCTCGGATTATAAATCAAGCAAAGTTCTTAGGGAATATTCATCAATCAAATGAAGTACACAAAAATTTTGCTAAAGAAGTTCGATATGGATAATACAAAATCTATTGGAACTCCAATGACAACAACTAAACTTGATCTTGATGAGAATGGCAAACCAACAGATATACATAAGTATCGAGGTATGATTGGTAGTCTTTTATACTTAACTGCTAGTCGTCCAGATATTATATTTTATGTATGCCTATGTGTAAATCCCCTCACCCAAAATTAGGGCTACTTGGCTTAGATAGTAAAATTAGGACTAGTTTGAACTCAATTAGAATTAGAACACGACTTTTATTTAATTATGCAATAATTAAATAACGTGTAGCGCACCTTATCGTGCTTCGATAATTGGAGTACCTCATTAGCCGTGACCTATCTACGAATTTCACAACATTGTCCTAGGCGTGCCCGCCTACCTTCCTGTCCCCTATGCAACTCATAATATTGCTTCTTGTGCTACATTTTAGTCGCACAATAAACGTCGCGGACGTTATTTCTTAATTCGATAAATTCCAATTTTTGTACCCTTGTGCGTCCCAATCGAAATTGGGGACACAATCTTGACCATTTCGTGCAAACCGAATTTTATTAATATTCTACACTGTTCCTTCTATGCCTCTGACAATTGTGTCCCGCCTGATTTATTTCCATGTGCTTCTAATTAATTCTGGAACATCGTGCGCATTTCGATTTAAGTAATTAAATCCAATTTCCGCCTTTGTGCAATTTTTCAGTTGTTGGGGGACTTTTATACAAAAATACATTTAGGTATCTCCACCATTGGACAATTCATAAGAAAATCTATTTTTCCCTTCTCGTGGATTTTTCTGTAATTTTTAGCATGTGCAACGCGCACATCGCCCTCGTATATTTTTAACCCCATCCTTGTATTTTAAACAATGCAATTGTAGCCTCCCAACTCCCCCATGTGAGCCCAAGGCCCAACCCAAAAGGAGATGTTGACCAAAGTCAAGATTACCTAGGTCAAACCCAAAATTCCTCATGTGTATATATATAACTTTTCTTCCCTTTTCATAAAAAAACCAAAAACCCAAAAACCTAAATTACTCAGCCGACTACCCCCTTCATCCTCCTGTTCACCTCCTTCTCCACTTCTCCGCCGGAGCCACTCTTCCCCGTCGACCGGAGTAGCCGTGCACGGCCAAGTACTCAAGGCCGAGCCACCTCTTCCTCTCTCCTCCTCCATCTTCCCTCCTCTTCTCCTTCCTCCGCTTCCCGGCCCTCCTCGCCAACGACGCTGGAGCCGACCGAGCCTTGCTGCCTATCTCCTTCCCGACCGTGCAGCAGCCCCGGCTTCCTCTCTCCGCCACCGGAGGAACCCCGTCCACCTCACCTCCTCTACCTCGATGAGCCTCGACCCACGGCTATCATCCCCGGCCTGCACCTCGTCGGAGCCGGCAAGGCTGACCACCGCAACCCGCCTGTCTGATCAACTTGATACCATCTCCACCTATTCCACACCTCCGTTCACATCAGCCAACGTCTCCTGTTCAGTCGATCACCACGAGCTCCTCCCTGGGACCCTGCCAGCATCCTCTTTCCCCCTTAGTCGGAGCTCCCCTGGCCGAGCTCCTTCCCCCGGAACCCGAGCACCTCCAGCCAAGCTTCTCTCCCTCGACCTAAAACTCCTCCCCGAGCACCCTACTGCTTACCCCATCACGACCACCACCCTGACCTCTCCTCTCCTCGCTGACCTCCTCCCTGTGTGCCGTCCCCCTCCGTCCGGACATCCTCCCCTCGCTGGCCGGAGGACAGCAGCCATCATCTACATCACCATCATCAACACACTCCATCATCATCTTCACTATCACCATGAATCGCCTGAGAAGTCCCCTGGCCGGACTCCGGCAGTCCACCTCGTCACCACCATTTGTATCATCATCATCCCCTCACCATCGTCGTGGACAGTTGTTATCATCACCATCACCAGCCCATAATCATCATCATCAGCCCACATCATCATCATCTCGGTTCATTATTATCGTATCGTCGTCATCTTATCACCATCATTATCGTCATCATCCTCGCCTCAATTCATCATCATCACTCCATCACCCTCACCATCATCCCATCACCATCACCTCATCGTCACCCCACCAGTCGTTATCATCATCATCGCATCATCGTCATCTTATCATCGTCACCATCGTCATCAACCTCATCGCCGATCCCGTGCGCGTACACTGAGGTTCGAACCTGTGTATTGCCTATGACTGCTAGCTGATATCGGACCCTGAGTCGGTGAACCAGTGCTGCGTACACGAACTTGTACTCGTACGCGTATATTATTCACTGTGTTATATTCATATATATTTAGTATATGCATACTATTCAACTTGGAATACGTATAATTAATGGATATATATGGTATATGCGTATATTGTAATTAATTATATATTAATAAATAATTAGGAGTAGGTGTATTCAGATTGTATGACCTAGGACACCGTGGACTGCCCCGTATTTGTCCTTGACCCTGTTGACCCTAAGAACAATGTTGGTGTCTGCCTTGAGTACACCGACGTACTGGCGAGACCGTGTTAGTTGGCGGACTTATTGTGTACAGTACTTAAAGGCCCGACACCCGCGTAATTCAATGCATAATTGACCGTGTTAGATGACTAGTATTGCCCCTAGTATACCCCCTGAGTCCAGTGTAAATATTATTGTGTGTGCACTAGTGTAATGACTAATGATTCTATTATATTATATTTATGTGCACATAGGATGTTGGATTTATTCTGCACGACTTTTGGAGCAGGTTATTGGTACATCGCAGCTTTCTTGCCAGGCAAGTATACCTTGTCATTGTACTGTTATTTTTATTCCATAGGTTGCATGCATCTTTATTTTCTGTCTTTTCATATATTTTAACTGTTATATAAAATGCGCGTGACAGTGTCGTCGCGGTATATTTTTACCATCATCATGTAGCATCTTTAGGTTCATCGGCTGTGACACAGTTGTTACACGAGTTGTGAGTCTCATATAGATCACGGAGTGGCGTGCAGGGTTGGCCTCCTGTACGTGTGGGCCATGCGTTAGGAATAACTGCTGTTAGAAACTTTGCATGCTAGTGGACTTAGCAGTTATTAGAGGTCTAGGGACATAGCCTATTATAGTACGGTGGTCCCATCCTTGTCCTTGTTTGGTTGCAGGATTGGGCTAGGGTACTAAGAATAGGCTATGAACCAAATCGTGTCATGGATGTGACATGCTTAGAGCATGGGGTGGGGAGAACAACTAGTATCGTATTTGAGCTCCTTTACACTTTTTCTTTTGTAATCCGGAAGCTCCGTTGGAGATACGGGCGGTGATGGCCCCTTTACTACTTGGCGGGCCTCTGTCGTTCAAAAGACGACATGCCTTTGAGGCCCCTGGTTCTCCGAGAGAGTCATGCCAATCGCAGTTCTCAGCCAGATAGCTCACTTGTTAGAAAGTTGTTCTCAAACTGCATTCACATAGATGGTTAGGCAACCATTGGATATTTATTTTAGTACTTTATTGGCATGTGTTTAAGTATCTTGTTATGTCCCTCTGAGGACCTGGTCCGCTGCCAGGTGTACCTGTTCTTGAATATTTGTAGGAGCGCAGATTTGGATGGTTATAGATGCTTCGTGGATGTTTTCTCTTCGAGCCCGTGATTGATAGCTGGTATACTTATATAGTGTTTATTGTGTTGTACTCATCTTGTATTGCTCTTATATTCGAGTTGGTAGTGGATTTGTTTCCATCCAACTATCATCCTTAGATACTTCTTATTGAGATCTAGTTTCATAGATGTTGGTTATTATCTATATTTGATTTTGGTGGATGAGATTTAGATTGTATCCTGTGACTTGTGACATATGTTATACCACTTGTGGATTTGATGTTCATAATACAGCATACGTATGGATTTGGTTTTCATATATTGGAGTTGCCATATCCATGCGGCTGGCATGCTTACATGTCCTAGTCCTATATATTTTGGGACTGGGGCGTGACATATTTTTGTGGTGGCCCATGCAGGTCGAGAGCATATTGTTTCGGTTACATTATTATACCGAACAAGCCTACACCTAGGACTACAGTATAGGATCTCATCCACAATTGACTGTGATTCATCTCCTCCTATCTGTTCTAGAACAATTGTATCCTGCTTGATTCCTGTACTTCCCTAATAAGTTCCTTGAGTACATATATCCTTCTGCTAGAATATAGGAACCCCTGTTATTAGGAAGATAATTAGCGTAACACACTTATTAAGAATATAACGAGAATATAGACACACCACTAAGTTTAGAATATCTAGTGAACCCTAGAATTCCTTATCTTTAGATTGGTATACCATTACCCCCTGATGTAGTATGAGGACTTGAGAGTATTATAGACACTACTAGAGTTAGTTAGAAGATTACCATAACGTTTGCCCCTAGCATTGAGGAACCAATAGAAAACCAAAACTTAATATTTAGACTGAACCTAACCTTCATAATTAGATAATATTAGAACTATAAACTTAGATCATTGTCTTATTATTAGTAGACAGCACCTTAGGAAGCCTAGAGGAATATAATCAACACTTGTTCCTTGATCATGCCTCGAATATAGCAACTAGCATACCACTCCCTAGAGAACCATGATGCTATCTAGAGCCCTCTATCTTAATTTTATATATTGTTCCCCTGCAACCCTAGCGCTTTCTATTTGTGCGACGACTAATCATGTTTTCTCTCCTTCATTCTTTTAACTCGTGCCATCTGACACTCCTAATAATAGGCCAAGAAATTTTAACCTTTGTTAAGGACACATAGTTTGCCAGGATTATAGTTGTAGTCTTAAAATTGAACATTTTGTGCTTGGTAATTAGAGTTTGATAAGTTTGAGTTGTTCTTGCAGACTGTGACCCGATGATTATCCCCTAGTTATAGACCACGTAATTTGTACCCCCACCTCGATACAAGTTAGATCCCTTTCCCCTTAACGGCTAGTAACTTTTCTATTCTTGCTACTGACACTTGTTCTATAAGCAATATGACTAAGGCTTAAGACGACCATGACCTATGTAATATAGGAAGATATCCTAATAGGTACTAAGATCCCTTTCGTAAACCTTAATAGGAGCTTCTATGGTATCCTTAAGATAATTACAAATAGTAGTTCAATTATTATAAGTTATGTAGTATACCTCACACCCTAGTATCACATAGTTTTCTGACCCATTATTGAAGTATAATTGGATGACATTAATTATATATTAGCTAAAGACAACAGTGTTTATTCAGACAATAGAATTTAGAGGTCCTTGCCCCATTTGGTCGACTAGCGACATAGGCAAGGAGGTTGCATGATAACTGTAGAGATTGTAGAGTTCTTATTATTGTTGCTTGTTTTGTTTTTTTGTTTTTTTGTTTTTTTGTTTTTGTGAACTTGAATTAATTTATACCTCCTTTCATCATCATCTAGCGTACTCATATTATTGTACCACCTTGACTCATGCCGCTATTATAGCCTAGTTTTTGCAAGCTTATTCCTTATCGAGCTTGTTCATGACATATGTAGTAGTGGGTCGACACACTAATACAAATTGTCTAATCAGAATCATTATATTACGGTCTGATCAACCATAGTATGCTTGATTCGCCCTTCGCAATAATACTTTACGTGGATTAAGATATATAATTGACTAGTAGACACCTGTAATTGCCCTCTAAGATATGTCTGAGCGGATCATATCGGTTACATAACTGTACTAATACGAGCATACGAATACAGATTTACCAAATAGGATTTCAGTCCATAACTGCCTTGACAATTCCCATTGGATTCCTTGAAACGCCTTGATCCCTATAATTACATTCTATTACTTCTCCCTTGAACTCTTATTTATTGATCTACGTCTTTCCTTATTTCGAAAAGATGAAATATCTTGCTTGGTATAAGTTTGATATATAGATTGTACCAGATATCCCCCATAGGCCAATCACATTGTTTGGTGACAATCTTTTATAAATGATTAAGGGCATATCATAAAGGATATGTTTGGTGTTAAAGGACTTTGAGGATTCAATAACATGATTAAATAAATTGGGACATAGCCTTCTTAGATGTATAGCCTTAGATGATAGATGGGTAAATTCTAAGTTGGGTAGAAACTACCATGTTAACTTAAGGAGAATTCTTTATACTGTAATCAAGTAAGGTTAGATAGAGAAACCCTACCCTAGTTTTAATTTCGAGGATAAAATTGTTTTAAGTTGGGTAGATTGTAAATCCCCTCACCCAAAATTAGGGCTACTTGGCTTAGATAGTGAAATTAGGGCTAGTTTGAACTCAATTAGAATTAGAACACGGCTTTTATTTAATTATGCAATAATTAAATAACGTGTAGCGCACCTTACCGTGCTTCGATAATTGGAGTACCTCATTAGCCGTAGCCTATCTACGAATTTCAAAACATTGTCCTAGGCGTGCCCGCCTACCTTCCTGGCCCCTGTGCAACTCATAATATTGCTTCTTGTGCTACATTTTAGTCTCACAATAAACGTCACGGACGTTATTTCTTAATTCGATAAATTCTAATTTTTGTACCCTTGTGCGTCCCAATCGAAATTGGGGACACAATCTTGACCATTTCGTGCAAACCAAATTTTATTAATATTCTACACTGTTCCCTCTACGCCCCTGACAATTGTGTCCCGCCTGATTTATTTCCCTGTGCTTCTAATTAATTCTGGAACATCGTGCGCGTTTCGATTTAAGTAATTAAATCCAATTTCCGCCTTTGTGCAATTTTTTAGTTGTTAGGGGACTTTTATGCAAAAATGCATTTAGGTATCTCCATCATTGGACAATTCATAAGAAAATCTATTTTTCCCTTCTCGTGGATTTTTCTGTAATTTTCAGCATGTGCAACGCGCACATCGTCCTCGTATATTTTTAACCCCATCCTTGTATTTTAAACAATGCAATTGTAGCCTCCCAACTCCCCCATGTGAGCCCAAGGCCCAACCCAAAAGGAGATGTTGACCAAATTCAAGATTACCTAGGTTAAACCTAAAATTCCTCATGTGTATATATATAACTTTTCTTCCCTTTTCATAAAATAAACCAAAAACCCAAAAACCTAAATTACTCAGCCGATTACCCCCTTCATCCTCCTGTTCACCTCCTTCTCCACTTCTCCGTCGGAGCCACTCTTCCCCGTCGACCGGAGTAGCCATGCACGGCCAAGTACTCAAGGCCGAGCCACCTCTTCCTCTCTCCTCCTCCATCTTCCCTCCTCTTCTCCTTCCTCCGCTTCCCGGCCCTCCTCGCCAACGACGCCGGAGCCGACCGAGCCTCGCTGCCTATCTCCTTCCCGACCGTGCAGCAGCCTCGGCTTCCTCTCTCCGCCACCGGAGGACCCCCGTCCACCTCATCTCCTCCACCTCGATGAGCCTCGACCCACAGCTATCATCCCCGGCCTGCACCTCGTCGGAGCCGGCAAGGCTGACCACCGTAACCCGCCTGTCTGATCAACTCGATACCATCTCCACCTATTCCTCACCTCCGTTCACATCAGCCAACGTCTCCTGTTCAGTCGATCACCACGAGCTCCTCCCTGGGACCCTGCCAGCATCCTCTTTCCCCCTTGGCCGGAGCTCCCCTGGCCGAGCTCCTTCCCCCGGAACCCGAGCACCTCCAGCCAAGCTTCTCTCCCTCGACCTGAAACTCCTCCCCGAGCACCCTGCTGCTTACCCCATCACGACCACCACCCTGACCTCTCCTCTCCTCGCTGACCTCCTCCCTGTGTGCCGTCCCCCTCCGTCCGGACATCCTCCCCTCGCTGGCCGGAGGACAGCAGCCATCATCTGCATCACCATCATCAACACTCTCCATCATCATCTTCACTATCACCCTAAATCGCCTGAGAAGTCCCCTGGCCAGACTCCGGCATTCCACCTCGTCACCACCATTTGTATCATCATCATCCCCTCACCATCGTCGTGGTCAGTTGTTATCATCACCATCACCAGCCCATAATGATCATCATCAGCCCACATCATCATCATCTCGGTTCATTATTATCTTATCGTCGTCATCTCATCACCATCATTATCGTCATCATCCTCGCCTCAATTCATCATCATCACTCCATCAACCTCACCATCATCCCATCACCATCACCTCATCGTCACCCCACCAGTCGTTATCATCATCATCGCATCATCGTCATCTTATCATCGTCACCATCGTCGTCAACCTCATCGCCGATCCCGTGCGCGTACACTGAGGTTTGAACCTGTCCCACCTTCTTATTTCGTTTGAATGCTTGAGTAAAAGTTATTAGGACCTGTGTATTGCCTATGACTGCTAGCTGATATCGGACCCTGAGTCGGTGAACCAGTGCTGCGTACACGAACTTGTACTCGTACGCGTATATTATTCAGTGTGTTATATTCATATATATTTAGTATATGCATACTATTCAACTTGGAATACGTATAATTAATGGATATATATGGTATATGTGTATATTGTAATTAATTATATATTAATAAATAATTAGGAGTAGGTGTATTCAGATTGTATGACCTAGGACACCGTGGACTGTCCCGTATTTGTCCTTGACCCTGTTGACCCTAAGAACAATGTTGGTGTCTGCCTTGAGTACACCGACGTACTGGCGAGACCGTGTTAGTTGGCGGACTTATTGTGTACAGTACTTAAAGGCCCGACACCCGCGTAATTCAACGCGTAATTAACCGTGTTAGATGACTAGTATTACCCCTAGTATACCCCCTGAGTCCAGTGTAAATATTGTTGTGTGTGCACTAGTGTAATGACTAATGATTCTATTGTATTATATTTATGTGCACATAGGATGTTGGATTTATTATGTGCGACTTTTGGAGCAGGTTATTGGTACATCACAGCTTTCTTGCCAGGCAAGTATACCTTGCCATTGTACTGTTATTTTTATTCCATATGTTGCATGCATCTTTATTTTCTGTCTTTTCATATATTTTAACTGTTATATAAAATGCACGTGACAGTGTCGTCGTGGTATATTTTTATTTATGTATTTGCATTGACCTTGTTTATGAGACTACCCCATCATCATGTTGCATCTTTAGGTTCATCGGCTGTGACACAGTTGTTACACGAGTTGTGAGTCTCATATAGATCACGGACTTGCGTGCA
Source organism: Iris macrosiphon (assembly GCA_036927795.1). Lineage (NCBI taxonomy): Eukaryota > Viridiplantae > Streptophyta > Magnoliopsida > Asparagales > Iridaceae > Iris > Iris macrosiphon. The sequence continues at coordinate 201,189,194 of JAYESA010000006.1, forward strand.
GGGTTGGCCTCCTGTACGTGTGGGCCGTGCGTTAGGAATAACTGCTGTTAGAAACTTTGTATGCTAGTGGACTTAGCAGTAATTAGAGGTCTAGGGACATAGCCTATTGTAGTACGGTGGTCCCATCCTTGTCCTTGTTTGGTTGCAGGATTGGGCTAGGGTACTAAGAATAGGCTATGAACTAAATCGTGTCATGGATGTGACATGCTTAGAGCATGGGGTGGGGAGAACAACAAGTACCGCATTTGAGCTCCTTTACACTTTTCCTTCTGTAACCTGGAAGCTCCGCTGGAGATACGGGCGGTGATGACCCCTTTACTACTTGGCGGACCTCTGCCGTTCAAAAGACGACATGTCTTTGAGGCCCCTGGTTCTCCGAGAGAGTCATGCCAATCCCAGTTCTCAGCCAGATAGCTCACTTGTTAGAAAGTTGTTCTCAAACTGTATTCACATAGATGGTTAGGCGACCATTGGATATTTATTTCAGTACTTTATTGGCATGTGTTTAAGTATCTTGTTATGTCCCTCTGAGGACCTGGTCCGCTGCCAGGTGTACCTGTTTTGAATATTTGTAGGAGCGCATATTTGGATGGTTATAGATGCTTCATGGATGTTTTCTCTTCGAGCCCGTGATTGATAGCTGGTATACTTATATAGTATTTATTGTGTTATACTCATATTATATTGCTCTTATATTCGAGTTGGTAGTGGATTTGTTTCCATCCAACTATCATCCTTAGATACTTCTTATTGAGATCTAGTTTCATAGATGTTGGTTATTATCTATATTTGATTTTGGTGGATGAGATTTAGATTGTATCCTGTGACTTGTGACATATGTTATACCACTTGTGGATTTGATGTTCATAATACAACGTACGTATGGATTTGGTTTCCATATATTGGAGTTGCCATATCCATGCGGCTGGCATGCTTACGTGTCCTAGTCCTATGTATTTTGGGACTGGAGCGTGACACTATGTGCAAGATATTAGGCTAATCCTAAGGAATCACATGTATGTGCAGTTAAGCGTATCCTTATATACCATAAAGGTACTCAGACGACAGGCTTGGGGTATCCCAAAACCACATCCTTTGATTTTGTTGGTTATTCGGATGCTGAATTTGCTGGATGCAAGGTCGATCCTAAGAGTACTCGTAGTACTTGTCATGTCTTGGGAAAGTCTCTGGTCTATTGGTTTTCTAAGAAACAAAATTATGTTGTATTATCAACTACTGAGGCTGAGTATATCACCGCAGGACGTTGTTGTGCACAAATTTTGTGGATGAGACAAACTTTAGATGACTATAATTTACCTTTTAATAATATTTCCATCTTTTGTGATAACACTAGCGCTATAAATTTTACTAAGAATCCAATATGTCATTCACGCACTAAACATATTGAGATTAGACACCACTTTTTAAAAGATCATCAATTGCATGGTAATATATGTTTAGAATTCATTGACACAGAACATCAACTTGCAGACATTTTCCCTAAACCCTTAGCTGAAGATTGCTTCAATTTTATTCGTCGAGAATTAGAAATTTTGGAATCTGATACTACATAACTTTTTTATTTTATTTACCACTCTATATTTTTATAAATATAAAAATTATTTTGGGTACAAGCCGAAAGGGCCCTTCTGTCAAAGTGGTGTAAATAGCCTTAAGAGAAACAGTACTTAAGTGTCTATAGACTACCGCTAGCTGGGATCCGACCTCTACAGCTAACCCAAGATGATGAATACAATATGGAAAGTAATAATTAATTTCAACAAATTATAGTATTGAAGCCAAAACCCTAGACTCTAGACTTAGAAAATTGACCTACACAAATATAAACAATTGAGTCTCAAATGAATTATGGTTCAAAGGTACCGAGTTCGGACAGAATTTTGACCAAACTAGGGCCGAACTCGGTTACCGCTGTTTCAGAATTCAAAACGAAATCCAACTCCTTATATTTTTGGCTATTTGTCGTCATAAACCCTAACCTCCGAACAACATCCCCTTTTTTATCGTCTTCCTCCTTAGAACCCTAGATTTTCAAATTTTAGCTTTTTATTTCTCTCTCCTTAAGACCTCTCACATCTTCAAACTTTGGATTCTGGTGTTTATCATTGTTCTCTATCACATTCTCTATCTATTTTTAGGTATAATTATTATTTCCTCTCTCTTTTTAAATGGCTCCTAAGTTGTTCAAGAAAAGGAAATTTGCTGGGGAAGTATCCTCTTCAAATGTTTAGGAAGAGATATCCCATTCCCTATTTAGTCCATCAATGCCCGATGAGGGTGATTATGATGGCTTCCTATTTTTATCCCTTGAACAATCCGTAGAATGGTTTGATGACTTTGCTACTAGAATTATTTGTCCTGGAAACCCTATTAATTTTACTATATTTTTTGCGTATCTGCCTACTTTACGCACTTTGGGATTGGATGAATTAGTTATTTCTAGATTTTTAACTTATATCAATGCTATCAAAATATTTTACTGTAATATAATATTTGAAGATGATTTTATTCATTCTCGTATCAGCGGGATAAACATTAAGTTTGATGCTGACGATTTGGTGAAGATACTTTATATTCCAAACGATGATGATGTAGTGCCCCGCTCCTCATTGGCACTATGTACAAGAGATATCACTTTGCTGGCTCGAACGGAAGCCTTCTCGAAGAGTTTCTCAATCGAAACACAAGATGATTGATCTTAGTGAGTGGGCAGAACTTTATTCTCTGATTCTTGCACGCCTTAATAATGAATCTGAGTTTTATAATGCTTGTTGCTAAGTAGATAATGTTCGCATGAAAATGATAGAACAAGAACCTATATGCTTACTAGATAACTCATATGCTTGCCTAAAAGAGATAGAACCCTTGCCATGCTAAGTTAAGATAGAAATGATTATATGCTAAGTTACACGGACACCGCTATTAAACGAACCATTGCTATGCTAATAAGAGTAAAAGATGCTAAACATGTTTCTTCTGTATATGCTAAGTAAGGGTAGTATTTGCATGCTTAGTTATAAAAGAGATAGAATAACTACTACCATGCTTGTTTAAATGAATACTGCTTGTCTATTCCTTATCGTATTGAAAAGAGATAGAATTACATGCTAGATTTATAGAAATAGTCTTGCCTGTTGCTTGTTAAAAAGAACTAGATTGCTTGAACATGTTTCATTGATCGCACTATAAAGAGATAGAACTGTATGAATAGCTTGAACTACTGCATCGAGACTAATAGTCCACCATGAGGCTAGAAGTCCTTATTTACCGGAGGGTATGGCTATTAGGCAAGAGAATTGAGAGCTCTGGCTCTATTGCTTAATTGAATGCTTGTTTGTCCAATAACTTGTGCATTATATAGTCTTTATCTGATAGAAGTGCATTCATGCATTGGTCTGACAATTTGTACGCAAGGTTTATCTCTCGAGTGGTTCCTGGGGCACTGGAGATCGTTCGGCCTGGGAGAGATTTGGAACACCCTGAGGCTAGAAGTCCTAATTTACGGAAGGGTACGACTTTTAGTCTAGTGCTGAACCATGAGTTACGACAGCTATTTTAAGCGTATTTTAGTACATAGCAACCATGCATCTCAGCAGCTATTAGCCGATCTATCATTAGTGAGATGGGCTTGTACGTCCCAACTGCTAATCATAGTTTCCATACGCCATCATATAGCTAGGGCACATGCTAGGCTAGCAATCTTGCATACCTAACTGTTTGATGTAGGGATGAACATAAAATAGAACCTTGTTTATATATACAAATTGTTGCTAACTTGTATGTCTGCTGTAGGGATAACCGTCCGACGAAGGGTAAGAATCACTAATAAATGATGTACTCATTAGTGCATTGTGCTTGCTTTCTTGTATTGCTCCTAGACTAGCATGTTAAACTTGAATACGCTGCTATCTTGAAATAAAATGGATAGTCCACTAGAGATAGCTTATGTTCCTAAGAGAGATGTATATGGCTCACGATACATGCTGCACACCGAACGATAGAAACTGCCACTATTGTATGCTTGAATGTATTGAATATGCAAACTATTTTTAAAGACATATTTTTGATAGATGTAAACTGATTCTAACCCTGTGCTGCATAAAATAAACATAGGTAAAAGTAGTAGGATCACTAGTAAAGTAATATTTTGCCACAGGCTCACTTAGTGTTGGTTTCATGGAGTGTTGCTTCTATTCGTTGATTTAATACCAAAATATGATAAAATAGCGAGATTTTTAGCGACGTCATAATAAAACGTCGCTAATATTAAAGACTTGAGGGACTCCAAAAATAAACATCATTATACGTCGCTATTGGCGACATTAGCGACGTTTAGCGATGTTTAGCGACTATACTTTGGTTTTTAAAGAATAGTCGCTATAAGCTTCTTTAAAGTAACTAAACGTCACTGATTTTTATAATTTAGCGACGTTTAGCGATATATTTACAGATGTTGCTTTTTTTGATCTTTAGCGACACTTTTAGCAAAGTCTATAATGTCGCAAATTTTTTAATTAGCGACGTTTAGCGACGTCTCGAGTGGAAGTTGCTAAATTACTGAATATATGGTTCCCTCGTCTATTCGACTTTTTATTTCTTTTTTCCCAACTTTTTATTTCCCGTGCGCCCCCACCGTCGATCCACCCTCCCCCGACGACCCTCCGTGGCTCCGACGACCCTCCGCGGCTTTGACGACCCATCCCTCGACCGCCTCCCTCCCCCCCCCCGGGTATCTATCAGGGCCGGCCCCGCCCGGGTCCAAAATTGACCGGATTTGACTAGGTCGGGTCGGGTCGGGTCGGGTCAGACTTAGTCCGAAGAGAAGTCGGACCGGTTCCACGTCTGGTTCGGGTTGGCCCGATTAAAAACAACTAAAAAAAATTAGGGTTCTCTTGGTAAATATTTTAAAAAAAAATTTAACTTTTTTTAAATTACCAAAATACCAAAAATTTGAGAAATATTTTTTGCCTCTTGACAGGGCCTGACCGGATCACCGATCGTCCGGTCCGAGCCGAGTTGTCCGGGTCGGATTAGACAAACTCGGTTCAGCCCGTATCTTTGACTGGGATGGGCTATCAGACACCAAATTCAAATTCATTCTAAACCCGAAGTCCTAGTGGGTCAAGCTGGGTCGGCCTCTGACTGGGCCCGGTTCGGCCCAGATTGGATTTTTCGGAGCTGTCTGACCCAATATACACCTTGAGTGGGTAGAAAGCTAGGTTTGATTCAGTGCGAAAGGACGACCATATGTACTGAGTTAGGATCTCATCAAGATTACACGCATGATTGACGTGTTACCAAGAGAGAAGAGCTAACGGTTACTCCTCCAGAGTTGAATTCGTGATTGCATCCGTATTTGATAAGATACTTCCTTAACACTCACATTAGATATTGCTTACTCTAACTTAAGCTCCAAAGGGTCTCAAAATATGGTTGAAAGTGATTTGGTATGCTAATGGACTCAAGACCATTCATAACATAATTGAGATGCGAGAAAATAACATTTATTTTCTTAATTTTTTAAATTTTAAATCAAGTATGAAAACTCTTCGTATATGGATATGTGCTGGATACATATATCATTTCAATACATATTGACACTTTTTATGATATTTTTATATATAAAATATATTATATAAAAATCAAAAATTATATATATATATATATATATATATATATATATATATATATATATATATATATATAGGATTTCCTTTCTGCCCTTCGACGACGTTGGCAAAGTAACCTAGAGCAACGACGGTATAATCCATGTTGGTGACGAAGACGTATCCACTAAAGATCTATATAACCATGGGAAGGATATAGGGTCAGGAGTAGTTTTGGTGGCAGTTAAGGAGCCTACGATGACTGGACCTTAGTCTATAGGTTTCGAAGGAAGCGATTGAATATATTGAGCGAAAGAGGAGCGTAATCAAAAGTTTTCTTACTTAAGTAATTTCTAAACACTTTTATTTTAAATTCCTAATATATATATATATATGTATATATATCTCACACACAAACACAACATAAAAAACTATTTTTTTAACTCACTTAACTTTGTATTATTACATATAGCACACACATCCTTCTCTTATAAAATGTTTAGAAATTATTAATCTATACTACTATATAATAAGAAAAGTTTATTTCACCGTAATTTTTTTCCAAATATATCCTTACGTATCTTTATTAATTAAAACATATATATATATATATATATATATATATATATATATATATATATATATATATATATATATATATATATATATATATATATATATATATATATATATATATGCCTCGTGCATGCCTATTAGAGCAGAATTGTGTGTGTGTACTAGTAATGTGCACGTTGTCACGCCCTGATTCTGTAGAATCGATAGTCGTCCCCCGGACGTGACGTCGCGCGTGCCTAGGTTATGCAGCACACAAGACCAAGGTATTTTTGCATAACGATCACATATTCAGAGTACACAGATAATTGAAACACAAAGTTGAAGCATGAAAAAGTTCTCTTTATTGATAATGAACATCTTTTACAAACTCTTGAACGAGTCAAATAATTGTCGCACGGGCTTATAAAAGTGAACGCAAAATAAGATAGTCGTCATGTATATTACATCCTTGTACTAAAACTTCAAAAGAAGAGACCTCCAAGCGGAGCTATAGCCTTTCCACGGAGCTGCATATGTTATGTTTGCGAGATTTTGGATCTTCAAAATACTTCTACTAGGCACGGTCAAGACGTGTCGGTTGGTGGACTAAAATGGGAAGTAGCTTCATCTCCTCGCAGGATCTCCTTGGTGCGGGGAACCTATTTCAACGAAGGTCAGTACATCTAAATGCATTGGTGAAGGCGAGCTAACATAACTTATGCAGCTCCATGGAAAGGCTATAGCTCCGCCTGGAGGTCTCTTCTTTTAAAGTTTTAGTATAAGGATGTAATGTACATGACGACTATCTCATTTTGCGTCCATTTTTGTAAGCTCGTGTGACAATTATCTGACTCGTTCAAGAGTTTGTAAAAGATGTTCATTATCAATAAAGAGAACTTTTTCATGTTTTAACTTTGTGTTTCAATTATCTGTGTACTCTGAATATGTGTTCGTTTTGCAAAAATACCTTGGCCTTATGCGCTGCGCAACCTAGGCATGCACGACGTAACGCCTGGGGGACAACTATCGATTCTACGAAATTGAATGTGACATATTGGTATCAGAGCACAGCTTCAAGTTTCTTTTACCCTCGTGTCAGAAAAGTTTCTTTGACGATCTAATTTCCTATGCGAACTCTTGAACTTGTTAGGCCAAAATAAGATACGTTCCATATAATGAGTCAATAGTACATTATGAGCCTAATATAACTTACCTTCTTTTAAAGGAATGACTCAAGCGAAAGCATTAGTGCTAGCACTAGGTGAGACCCAAGTCCAAGAAAGTAGTTCCAGTACCTCGAAAAGTTCTATAAGCCAGTGAGCCATGTCCCGTGTCGATCCAATTCAGCAAATGATGCGGATGCTAGAAGCAAGTCAACAGAGGGATAAGGCTCATTATGAACAAGCCGAGAAGCGCGCGAAAGAACGATAGAGCAAGTTGGAAGGCAATCAAGACGCCCGATTTGTAGTCCAACAAAAGTAGGTAGATACCCTGCAACAGATCGTTCAAACCTTGGCCTCCAACCATTCTGCGCCAACAATAACAACACCGGTGGAGCAACCCGCGCCTGAAGTCGAAATACCTCAAACTCCAAAGAAGAAGGAAGTGACTGCCTTCGACTTTGCCGACTTTAAGAAGGTCTTCAACACGCCATATAAGGGGACTGAAGATCCGGTCGTGGCTCTAGATTGGCTGACAGAGCTTGAGGATCACTTCAAACTGTTAGAGGTACCTGATGAGAAGCATGTTGCATGTGCCCAACTACAGTTCTGTTTGAACGTGCACGATTGGTAGGATGTGCAACAAAGGTCTCTCTCCGTAGATAAGTACAAGACGATCGCGTGGGCTACCTTCCGTGGTGAGTTTGAATAGGAGTTCATACCCCCTCTCGTTCTTCGACAAAAGAAGAACGAGTTTGTGTAGCTTCGACAAGGCAGTATGACCGTGAAGCAGTATTCTGCCAAATTTAACTGTCTCACCAAATTTGCAAGCTCATATTTACCTGATGCGATGAGTCATGGCAGAAGATTTGAAGGTGGTCTGTGACCTGCCATCCATGCACACGTGGTCGTTCCCCAATATCTGACTATATGGGAAGTTCTCAACTATGTCCTTTCCCTCGAACCACAGTATCCTCTAGTTGCTGCCGGCACTGTGCATACTTCCAATCACAAGCGCCATAGCAACGAGAAAGGAAACAATGCTCCAAAGCGACCAAATAACGGTGATCGAAAGAAGGGAAATACAGGGGCGCGTTGTGAACACTGTAATAAGCCAGGGCATACTATCAACGACTGTTACATCAAGAACGGTCCCTGCTTCAATTGTTGTGGCAAAGGTCATGTATATAAGGATTTTCTATTTTTCTCCAAGCTTCACCCTCAACATCCAAATCCTGCCTCAACACTCCAAGCCAATCGAGCCGTGCAACAGCCAGAGCATCGTCAAGCTCAAGACCGGGTCTACACTATGATACGGGAAGAAGCCCTAGCATCGGATACCGTTATGTCAGGTATATTGCTTTTCAATAACATACATGCACGTGTGCTATTTGATTCTGGTGCAACGTATAGCTTTATATCCACAAATTTTGCTATGGAAAATATGATTGAAATGGCACCATTATATCTAGACCTTAGTGTTAGCACCCCATCGGGCACGAAAATACCTGTCTGTTCAGTATGTCAAGGTGGTTACGTCTATATTGGGAAAGAAAACTATCGCTTGATGTGTTAGTCCTAGATGTTCTGGATTATGACATCATTTTGGAAATGGATTGGCTCGACGCTTGCTCGACAATTATCGAATGTGCAGAGAAATGAGTCATCTTTTGTCTACCTGGAGAGGCCAAATTCTGTAACACAAGTGGTCCAGCAACAGATGCGTCCATGGCTTGCATGGTAATTTCTACGATGTCTGCTCGATCGATGCTACACTCTGGATGCGTGGGATACTTAGCATCGGTTCGGGACACGTAAATAGATTAAGCAAACGTTGAGTCTTCTTCCGTTGTGGCAGAGTTTCCTGATGTATTTTCGAGAGAACTACCCGGCATGCCACCTGACTGAGAGAGTTCGACCGTCGATACATTCCTAAATACTCAACCGATTTCCAAAGCTCCATACAAAATAGCCCCTGCTGAACTAAAGGAGTTAAAGTGCCAACTTCAAGAACTACTAGACCGTAGATATATTCTTCCGAACGTGTCTCCTTGGGGAGTGCCTATATTCTTTGTAAAGAAGAAGAACGGAATATTGTGACTCTACATAGACTATCGGAAGCTAAACAAGGTCACTATCCGAAACAAGTATCCTCTACCCAGGGTAGACGACCTCTTTGATCAGTTGCAAGGAGCATCGGTGTTTTCAAAAATTGATCTTCGCTCTGGCTACCACCAATTGAAGATTAAGCCAGAGGACATGCCGAAGTCAGTATTCCGAACCCGCTATGGCCATTGTGAGTTTTCTGTTATGTCGTTTGGACTGATGAATGCTCCTGCCGCATTCATGGATTTGATGAACTGTGTGTTCTGACCATTCTTCGACAAGTTTGTTGTAGTATTTATAGACGACATCTTAGTGTACTCGAAGAACAAGAATAAACACGTAGGACACCTGCGGATGTTGCTTCAAATCCTTGGAGACAATAAGTTGTACGCGAAGCTGAGCAAGTACGAGTTTTGGTTGGACAACATATCATTCCTTGGGTATATCATTTTCGCAGAGGGCATCTCGGTTGACCCAAAAAAATAGAAGCCATCGTGAAGTAGAAAATTTCTGAGTCAGCTAGCGACATTCGGAGTTTCCTTGGTCTACCAGGCTACTACAGGAGATTTATAAAGGATTTTGCAAGGATCGCCTCACCTCTGACTCATCTCACTTGGAAGGGAGTAATGTTCGCGTGGACGGATGATGTGAAGCTTCATTTATGGAGTTAAAGCAGCGACTTATCTCAGCATAAATTCTTACCCTTTCGGATGGACCCGATAATTTTAAGATCTATAGCGACGCCTCAGGAAAGAGTTTGGGATGTATCCTTATGTAGAGGGAAAAAGTGATAGCCTTTGCATCAAGGCATGCAGTTAAAGCCTCATGAAGGGAAAAATCTAACGCATGACCTGGAGGTTGCATCGGTGGTGTTCGCGCTGAAGTTGTGGCGGCATTACCTCTATGGTATGCTGTGTGAGATCTAAACGGATTTTAAAAGTCTAAAATATCTCTATACTTAAAAGGATTTAAATCTACGGCAATGACGTTAGCTTAAGCTCCTTAGCGACTTTGACTTGATGATCAGATACACACCGGGAAAGGGTAACATTGTAGCTAATGTGCTGAGTCGAGTGTTCGTTGGAAGATTGGCTATCGATGACATGTTGCAACAAGATCTTGAAAGTATAGACATTACCCTCCGAATTAGATACAAAAGGGGGCACAAGTGGCTCAGCTGTGCTTCGAACCAGACTTGTTAGAAAATGTTAAGTCTGCTCAGAAGGATGACATATTCCTACAAAAGATGCAAAGTCTAATCTCAGCAGGGAAGGCAACCGACTTTGCGGTAAGTACGAATGGAATGATACAGGTGAAAGGAAGATTATGTGTTCCTAACGATACAAATATCAAAAAATAGATACTCACCGAAGCCCACTATGCGAGTTACACTTCACATCCAGGAAGTACAGAGATGTATCGAGACCTCCGCATAATATTTTAGTGGCACGGCATGAAATGAGATATGGAACTTTTTGTGTCACAATGCATGGCTTGTCAGAGTGTAAAGGCCGAGCACCAGAAGGCGGGCGAAGGGACGTAGAACCTTGCTATACCGGAGTGGAAGTGGAAGCACATAACGATGTACTTTATTGTTGGTTTGCCAAAGACGTAATAGGGGAATACTGTCATCTGGGTCATCGTTGATCGACTCACCAAGTCAGCTCACTTTCTGCCTATCAAAGTTACTTGGAACACCGACCGTCTGGCCCAGATCTACCTCAACGAGATCGTTCGACTGAACGGCGTGCCCGTATCCATTGTCTCCGATCGAGATAGACGATTCTTATCACGCTTCTGGGAGAGCCTTCAGTCAGCAATAGGGACAAAGTTGAAGTTTAGCTCTGCCTACCATCCTCAGACCGACGGCCAAACAGAACGGGTCAACCAAATCCTCGAAGATATGCTACTGCTTTGCGTCTTGGACTTGAAGACTAGTTGGGATATGCATCTACCGTTAGCCGAATTTGCATAAAATAATAGCTATCTGTCCAGCATTCAGATGGCGCCGTATGAGGCATTGCATAGGCAAAAGTGCAGATCCTCGATCTGTTGGGATGAGGGTTGTGAACGACAAATTTTTGGCCCTAAACTTGTAGACCAAACCGTACTGAAGATTTGCTTGATCCGTGAACGGTTGAAGGTAGCACAAAGTCATTAAAAAAGTTACTCAAACACCCATCGACGACCTCTTGAGTTCTTAGTAGGCGATCGAGTATTTCTCAAAGTCTCATCCATGCGAGGAGTTACCAGATTTGGAGCAAAGGAAAAACTAAGTCCAAGATTCGTCGGCCCATTCGAGATACTAAAGCGAGTCACCTCAGTCGCATATCAGATTGTCTTGCCACCATCATTATCTGAAGTACATGATGTCTTTCATATTTCACATCTTAGGTAGTACGTGTACGACCCGAGTCATATGGTGGATCTTGATCAACTTGACCTAAAGGCAGAATTAACTTATGTTGAATATCCTGTACAGATCTTGGATTATAAGGAGAAGCTGCTTCGAAGTCGTTCGGTTTCTCTCGTGCGCGTGCTTTGGAGAAATCATTCGGTTATATTCCTAAGTTTTATGGATAAAACTTCATATTAGTTGGTTAGGATGTGGTGCCCCGTTCCCCCTATTCGGGGAGCGCAACTAAGAAATACTAATCGGTATCATTCAATCAGGATAGATTGAAACAATATCTTATCCTCGTTATAGAATTGCTTCTTCGAAATTGATTCTTATATTCAGTGGACCATGCCCCAAGGATGGACTTAGCGGCAGAGTCAAGAGGGACCTCTCCGCTGCATGTTTTCTTGCCTAGTTTTCGCTGTCGCCTTGTTGCTTTCGTACTTTGAGTTAGTTTTCGGATTTGTTTGTATTTTCTTGAATGGCTTTGATAGATTTTATTGCTTTCGTTCATTGAATTATATTTCATTCCGAGCTTGAAAAGAGTAGAAGAGGTATTGATCAGCTGTTAGTGGCAATGTAGGTGATCGTGCAATAGATATCGTACGAGTGGAGTCTTGAAGCACCTCTTTCCTTTCCTCTCTTCAACCAACTTGTGAGTGGCTATATTCGATTTTGTTGACCCTTCTTCCTAGTCTTCACATCTAAATCTTACCTTCTTACTTGTTCCGATCAAACGATACCATAATAGCTAATAGAAGTCAAGATAAAAAGGAATAGATTTGGACTACTTTCTGCTTGTCAATCAACTTGTAAACAGTTACCTTATTACATGCTAGTTTATTTATAATGTTCTTCATATGCTTCAATTTTAGTTAGAATGTATACTTCTTCTATAAAATATGCTATGTATAGAACACACTTTTCTATACAATATATATTAATGAGGGAGACTATGCGAGTCAGATCATGCCATGTGATTGTCTCATGCTCATATTGCCTTAGACTGTATAAATTGATTGATAACTTAATATAGACGTTGTTTGATCACGGATAACTTGTTCACAAGGTTTTTGATTTTCACGGACGGTCGTCGGGGCGCTGGGACCGATCCGATCCGGACGGAATAAATCGTATAGTCGTTTGGTAGTGGACGAAATGTTATGTAGCGGGGCTTGCCACCTACGTTGCATATCATTCTCGATTCGAGACTATAACCCTTCCTTTATGGCATTATGCTCGTGATCCCCTCGTATATTTAAACATGTGTAAGCTAACTTGTATTTTTGTGGCAGGGAAGGGCATGGTAAGTATTGTTCAGGTAGTTCAGACGGGCAGGTAAGTCACCGTACGATAGCATGTTTATTTCAGTAAATTTTCATATCAATGCTTACTGTAAAATAAACTAAGGCAAGATAGAAAGGCCACAAATAACTTGTATGCTTCATATAAACAACTTATGATTTGGTATAGTTAGGTTAGGTCGCCTTCACTAGTGCACTTTGATGTACTGACCCCCGTTGAAACAGGTTCCCCGTACCATAGAGATCCTGCGAGGAGCTGAAGCTACTTTCTATTCCAGTCCACCAACCGACACGTCTTGATCGTGCCTTAGTAAAAGTATTTTGAAGATCCAGAAGCTCGTAAACATAACTTATGCAGCTCCGTGGAAAGGCTATAGCTCCTGCTGGAGGTCTCTTCTTTTAAAGTTTTAGTACAAGGATGTAATGTACATGACGACTATCTTATTTTGCATCCACTTTTATAAGCCCGTGTGTCAATTATCTGACTCATTCAAGAGTTTGTAAAAGATGTTCATTATCAATAAAGAGAAATTTTCACATTTTAACTTTGTTTTTCAATTATCTGCGTACTCTGAATATGTGCTCGTTATGCAAAAATACCTTGGCCTTGTGCTGCACAACCTAGGCAGGCACGGCATCACGCCCAGGGGACGACTATCGATTCTACAGAATCGAGGCATGACACACATGCATTGCATGTGCGTAAAAATCTTTGTTGAATAAATAAATATGAATTAATTATAAAAACTATCATTTCTAGGCGTGATTTTGATCATTCTCTCATTTATTTTTACACTTTAACAAAAGAATTTTATCATTTATTCGTTGTGTCCTTCGATCAATGATACCTTATGTAATGCCCCGCTTTGCGTTGGCACTATGTATCAAGGTGAGTGGGCAGAACTTCATTCTCTGATTCTTGCACGCCTTAATAATAAATCTGAGTTTTTGCTTGCTTGTTTTATAAGAGAATGATAGAGCCTGCCTTGGATGCTAATAAACGAACTCACCTAGATTGTATTTGAAACAAGCATGTCTGCTTAATTAAGATTCTGAAACGCCTGTCAAAAACTAAGTGTTTGCATGAACATCTTTCACTATCGCCTTTGCTCCGAGAGAACCATATTGTGTGCCTGAATGTGTTCAAAGATAAGGCGGCTTGCCCCGCAACAAAGAAATATAGTCTGATGGTTCATCTCGTCTGCATACTAGTGTTTATTTGATAGTATTTTATGCATTCGCATCAGTTGGACAATGGATATTGGTGGAAAGCAACCATGCGTCACGGCTGCTACAAAGATAGTGGAAAGCAACCATGTGTCACGGCTGCCAATAGTATCAGATAAATGAGTCATTGGTTAGCTGGATCAACCGCTGCCGATCATGAGATACTCGGGGACCGTACTGCATATAAGATAGTTTATTGTGTTGGCTTGGATAGAGGACCGCCCTTAGATATGGATTTTTCCCTAGAGTCTTTGAGTATAGCTCACGAGACACACACTGATAACAGAACGAACAACTTGTCTTGTCTGCTTGCTTAATATTGCATATAAACTCTGTTTTTAAAATAAGTTTCCAAAATAATGTAATATGACTCCGTTCTTCTGCTGCATATAACGAACATAGCTAAAACTAGAAAGATCACTAGTAATATAATATTTTACAACATGATTACTTAGTGTTAGTTTTAGTGAATGCTTGCTTCTGTTCAGTTGTTTATTCTCACCAGTACTTATAAAAGTACTGACCCACCAACAGTTTACTTGCTTGCAGGTACTGGATCGTCCGAGGGAGCGATAGGCGTGCCCCATCCCCAAGACCCAGAATTCTGGTTTCGATTGCCTCAAGCTTGCTATCGTATAAAGGGGCATAATGTATGGAATGATGCCTTTATAAACAGAGAACCTAGTCCCTCAATTTGTCCTGAATACTCAGTTGGCTAAATGCTTTGCATTGCAAGAATGTCCCTCCGCTGGTTACTCGATTGATGCGATAATAGCCAAACAAACTTTAACGATGTTTCCTTATGTGGGTGCAACCCCAGGCTCGCACGACATCACGTCTTGGTATCGAACGACATACGCGCCCCGCGGGAGCACCGAGGCACAGTGATTCGCGTTCGGTGTGCCGAGGCAATATGATTCGCGTCTAGTCTGCCGCACGGGGAAACGGTGGTCGGGAGGCCCTCGGGGTCGGGGCGTGACATAATGGTATCAGAATGGATTCGATTCCTTGCCCAATCCGTTGCTATGACTCTGAGATTTGTTTGATATTAAATTGCAATAGAGCAATCCATAGAATAAGTTCATAGATATTCTCAAAGTGCAAATGTTTTCTGGACTTGATTGTTTCGATTGAGTACGACGAGGGATGAGGACTATCGCTGCTCGGAATATCGAGAAGTTTATCCTTGAAGTTTCGATGATAAAACTTTTTGTTGGTGGGTAAGTATGTAATGCCCTGCTCAGCGTCGGCATTATGTATCAAGGTGAGTGGGCAAAACTTCATTCTCTGATTCTTGTATGCCTTAATAATAAATCTGAGTTTTTGCTTGCTTGTTTTCATAAGAGAATGATAGAACCTGTCTTGCATGCTAATAAACGAACTCACCTAGCTTGTCTTTGAAATGAACATGTCTGCTTAACTAAGATCCTGAAATGCCTGTCTAAAACTAAGTTTTTACATGAACATGTTCCACTATCGCCTATGCTCTGAGAGAACCATATCATGTGCTTGAATGTGTTCAAAGTAAGGCGGCTTGCCCCGCAACAAAGAATATAGTCTGATGGTTCGTCTCGTCTGCATACTAGAGTTTATTTGATAATGTTTCATGCATTCAAATCGGTCGGACAATAGCTATTGGTGGAAAGCAACCATGCGTCACGGCTGCTATAGAGATAGTGGAAAGCAACCATATGCCACGGCTGCCAATAGTATCAGATAAATGAGTCATTGGTTAGCTGGATCAATCGCTGCCGATCCTGAGATACTCAGGGACCGCACTACATATAAGATAGTTCATTGTGTTGGCTTGGATAGAGGACCACCCCTAGATGTGCATTTATGTCTAGATGTGCATTTGTCCCTAGAGTCTTTGAGTATAGATCACGAGACACGCTGCGCACACCCTGATAACAGAACGAACGACTTGTCTTGTCTGCTTGCTTAATATTGCATATGAACTCTATTTTTAAAAGATGTTTCCAAAACAATGTAATATGACTCTGTTCTTCTGCTGCATGTAATGAATATAAGTAAAACTAGAAAGATTACTAGTAATGTAATATTTTACAACATGATTACTTAGTGTTGATTTTAGTGAATGCTTTCTTCTGTTCAGTTGTTTATTCTCACCGGTACTTATAAAAGTGCTGACCCACCAACAGTTTACTTGCTTGCGGGTACTGGATCGTCCGAGGGAGCGATAGGCGTGCCCCATTCCCAAGACCCAAAATTTTGGTTTCGATTGCCTCGAGCTTGCTATCGTATAAAGGTGCATAATATATGGAATGATACCTTTGTAAACAGAGAACCCAGTCCCTCGATTTGTCTCAAATACTCAGTTGGCTAAATGCATTGCATTGCAACAATGTCCCTCCGCTGCTTACTCGATTGATGCGATGATAGCCAAATAAACTTTAACGATGTTGCCTTGTGAGGGTGCAACCCCAGGCTCGCACGGCATCACGTCCCGCTATCGAACCGCCATACGCGCCCCGCGGGAGCGCCGAGGCGCGATGATTCGCGTCCGGTCCGCCGCGTGGAGAAACGGTGGTCGGGAGGCCCTCGGGGCCGGGGCGTGACACCTTAACGACAAAATTAAGAAAAAATAGAGTAACTATAATGTTGTTGACTTGTTATATAGAAATATGTTTTGTTAAACTGTTAATATATAGAAATAGAATTACAAAAAAAGGTTTAGGATCATTGTGTTGCTAGTTGTGGAAACCCTAGATTGGGTAATTTGAAATTTTGAGCGGTTGCTCGAAAAATACAGAATACAAATAAGAATGTGTTTCATGGTGTAAAACCCCTTTTTCTAAAAACTGTATTTTTTTATTAATTAATAATTTAATTATGGTAATTATGTGCTAAATAGGAGAAATAGATTTTTATTAATTTTTATTTTAGGTGTTGGGGCATTTAGAAGATTTATGGAACAATTATAAATTTTTCCGAATTTATTTCATGTAGGAGATCCCTTGAGCAGTTGCTAGCTTAACGGTGTGCATTATTCTAATCTATAATTTTTTTTGTGAGTATATATATATATATATATATATATATATATATATATATATATATATATATATATATATATATATATACAAATATATATATGTATATATATATTTTATAAAGAAAAAGGAAAAGAAAAAAAAGAAAAAGAAATGAAAAAGAAAAAGAATAAAAGAAAAGAAAAGAATGGAAAAGAAAAAGGAGAAAGAAAAAAAAAGGAAAAGGAAAATAATGAAAGAAGGGGGACTAAAGCGTAAATCAACAAAACCTTTTTGAAAATAATGTAGCAGACAGCAGCATACTTGCGCAGAAGATTCCTTATATATATATATATATATATATATATATATATATATATATATATATATATATATATATATATATATAATATCTCTTCACAAACCCTAAACCTAATCATCAAAACTCTACCTCTTCTTATCTAGAGCCACCACTGCAGCCAAAGAACTTCGCCAGGTCGTCCAAACCATCCCGACGACCCCGACCTCGCGCACTGCAGATTCCCACACGAGGTACCTTCGTTCCGGAGTTGTTTTCCGTCGACTCGCTCAACCAAACGTCGTTCCGTCTTCACCGGTATGCTCACCCCTTAACCCTCTCCCATATTTGTATAATAGCAGACCTCGAACAATGTGTACCCATATGCGAAAACAGCGCCCAAGTTGGTGCGAGCAGACCGAATTCTGGGATCACAGAAAACTACGGTGACCACCCATATTGCCGAGTTCGTATCACCCACCACAGAGATCCAAATTCGGTAATTCTTTTAATATGTGTAGAACACGACCTAGTTTATTTTCTGTTAAATAACCCTAGATTATTAGCTGCTGTGGACAGAATTAAATTCATCACAAAACCCCACGAACCCACTTTTTCCAGAATTCTAAAAGTTATGAAATGGAGCGCGCCCAGCCAAATGGGACCTCTCCGCCGTGTACCAAGTGTACCGAACGGTGCATGCAGTGTAACTGGATACGTAAAAATTTGTGGGAACTGATTCGGACGCGTGTGCGCACCGGAATCAGGCCGTATCCGCGGACACACCCCGTGTCGTAACTTTTATAGAACTCGTGCGTATTTTGTGCACGCTTGTCAGATTGCGACAAAACTTGTGCCACTCGACTCATGGTAACGTGCTGGTCCTGTGACCCAATTTTTACGCAATTCTGAGATGGTTGACCAAATCGCCAATTGGTGGGCCCATAGTTGACTTTTTGGACAAAATTGTGTTCGGCCCATCGGAATCCACATTGTGATATATCGTTGGGTTCGTATTGACATTTAGAATTGTTTGACCTATAGTTTGCCCCATTTAGAGACTGTTACCCTTGGCACACTTTTCGGTGCAAAGTGGGCCACACGTGGACCCCACTTTTACCCGAAATTACCATTTTCCCCTGTGTCCAAATTGGACGAAAGGGAAGTGCTTTCTAGCTATTTTGCTTATTCTGGGAACGTTGGTGATGTTTATTTCAGCATCCGGAGACGTTCATTCTGAGGTCGTAGCTTCTGACTCTTGGTGTTGACATCAGGACACTATATTTTTGCAGCTTTCTTGCCAGGCAAGATACCTTGCCAAATTGCCTACAGTATTTTGCATGCTTAGTATATTTCTGTATATTTGTTGCATTTCTGTTTATTCTTGCATGTGTAGTTTTCTTTCAGTCATTACTATGTATTAGATATGTTGACACACACATAGCACTTAGTATCATGAGAGGACAATCATTAGGCGTATGGGCTTTTAACCACTCTGGTAACACCGTAGTCACTAGCACGCACTATGGTGGTCATGTTCGATGGTCGCTATCCTCGCGGTATGTCGATTGATGGAATCACGAGGGTCGCTACCCCCGCGGTATGTCGGCTGATGATATTCTAGACGGGTGTGTGAGTTGTGAGGATTAGATCGAGTAGCCTACCCTTGCCCATACGTCGAAAAGTTATCATCATTTGCATTCATATAGATTGTCTTGTACAACGTACTTATTTATTTTCAAATTATATGCATATTTACTGTATTCAAGTTGTCTCACTTTTTTGTATCTTTTTACGTTCCTCTGAGGACCTGGTCCTCTGCCAGGTGTATCTGCTCTTGAGTATTTACAGGAGTACGGGCCTGGACCTGACGCATTACTTTCTGCCGAGGAGGTCATACCTTATGAGCATCTTTGAGTACATCTAGCGATGGATTCTTTTTAGCTGATACACTTCTGTCTTCACATTATTTTATATTGGAGACTTTATACTCCTCTCTCATTTTAGTTTTGGATATAGTCATTGGTAGTGGATTTGTCTCCATCCGACTAATATTTTGGATGTTTCAGACTCCTTATTCTAGTTTAGTATTTCTTTTCTATGACTTGTTGTGTGGATGAGATTAGCATATCTATGACTTGTGACATTATATATACCACATGTGAGTTTATATTCATATTACAGCGTACGTATGGGTTATGGTTTCCATATATTGGAGTTGCCATATCCATGTGGCTGGCATGCTTACGTGTTCTAGTCCTACGTATTATTGGGACTGGGGCATGACATATTTTTGTGGTGGCCCATGCAGGTCGAGTTAGCCGTTTTGGTTACGTCACTGTACCGAGCGGGCCTGCACCTAGGATTAGAATTTTAGATCTCATCCACACTTGACTATAACTTACCTTCCTTCCAACATATCCTACTTAATTGCTTGCATCCTGCTTGATTCATGTACTCTTCTTAATCCTTCGTCCATCTCTTGCAGAGAGATGAATTTGCATAACAAGCATACCGCCACCGGGGACAACACGTCTCCAGGGGACAAGACGGTTGATGAGTATGACGCAGAGTTTAGCCGTCTCAGTAAGTATGGCACAGTCCTAATATCTAATGACTTAGAAAAGGCTAAGAGGTTTCACCGTGGGCTGACTCGGGAGCTCCAGCACTACACTAGCTCACAGTCCTGGATCTCTTATGCCGAGTTATTGACAGAGGCCAGAATCTAGGAGGCCATCAGCAAAGGCAACAGAATTTAATAGAGAATTTATCAGGGACCAGTAAGGACACAACAAGGAGGACCCATTAGACACCCTTTGACACGCCAGCAACCAGATAGTGCTGCACCATATCCAACCAAGGAGCTCCGTACTTGTCACTATTATGGAAGGACATGTCATATTCTAAGAGACTGTCATCGTCGATTGGGGTTGTGCATGATATCTGGATCAAGTCACCATCAAGCCCGAAAATATCCTAAACAGAACCAGAGACCTATGGCATTAGAATCAGGAACACCGCATATACCCTTAAGTATAGAAGACCAAAGGGACCCACCACTGCTTCTACAGTCTGCATAATTGGAGGGGACTAGACCCCAGTTGAACAACCAAAGACAAGGCCAAGCACTCATTATGACAAGTATGGTAGAGCAGACACAGGAAGCCGTAGATACAGGTACGACCTTTTAGTTATAATTGTCTTTGCATACTCATAACCCCATTGTGACACAAGATCTTAGATGTACAAATAGATATAGAATTATATATATGGTAGCTTAGCAGTTATGTGGATGTATGTATATTTTACCCAGATGGCATACACGCGATGCTAATGGATGACGTGAGTAGCAGTAGTAGTATTCTTCCCCTATCCTTATTTCGCCCTCTTGGGTGACTCATCTCCTCCTTTTATATTCATTCCTTATCTCGTGCGTAACTCTTCCTATTATAGTCGTATCTTTCGTGCCATTATGAATTGTTTGATATCAACCTCACCCCTATTTCGTTAGTTAAAACATAAATGTGTTAGTAATGCTTGATAACTAAGGATGAGTTTTTAATATGTATATGCACTATAGCAAGATCTGTATTCTTTAGTAGTTTAACCCTTAAGTAGCTCCATGTAGCCTAGTAGAAATTGTTAGATCACTTGAGCTAGATCATACCCCTAATAGTTAGTCAAGACCTTAAGTGTTTCCCTAAAAACTTAGACTATGCCTAGGAAAGAGTTGAAGGCCCTTGTTACGAACTGATGACTATGACAAATCGCCGGCGAGGTAGCGACAGTTACCGCCAGACAATTTTGGTAGAGTAGTCGAATTACTTGCAGCCATACTGGCCAGGTGGCGTAGCAGTATTAGACTATGATACTTGACGGTTATAGAAAAAAGTCATAGTTATGAGATTCCAGACAGGTATTCCAAGATTCTCGACCCAATAAATATAATTGCCTTACAATCTAGACAATAGCTTCAAAGAAGGTGACCACTAGTAGAATTCTTGTAAGTTGGGTAGTGTAGGCGGGTTAGAGGACGATAGAATAGTATATGGACAATAGATGATGAAGTGTTATAATGGCAGACCATGAGTTTAGGAGTCCTACTAGACACCAATGTAGTGTAATAGCTATAGTGATCACTATGAATATGGGTTAGTGTCAATTTCGAGGACGAAATTTTTGTAAGTTGGGTAGAATATAAAACCCCCATTTCTAAAAACCGTATTTTTTATTAATTAATAATTTAATTATGGTAATTATGTGCTAAATAGGATAAATAGATTTTTATTAATTTTTATTTTAGGTGTTGGGGCACTTAGAGGATTTATGGAACAATTATGAATTTTTCCGAATTTATTTCATGTAGGAGACCCCTTGAGCAGTTGCTAGCTTAACGGTGTGCATTATTCTAATCTATAATTTTTCTTGTGAGTATATATATATATATATATATATATATACACAAATATATATATGCATATATATATTTTATAAAGTAAAAGGAAAAAAAAGAAAGAAAAAGAAATGAAAAAGAAAAAGAATAAAAGAAAAGAAAAGAATGGAAAAGAAAAAGGAGAAAGAAAAAAAAGGAAAAGGAAAAAAATGAAAGAAGGGGGACTAAAGTGTAAATCAACAAAACCTTTTTGAAAATAATGTAGCAGCCAGCAGCATACTCGCGCGGAAGATTCTTTATATATATATATATATATATATATATATATATATATATATATATATATATATGTAATATCTCTTCACAAACCCTAAACCTAATCATCAAAACTCTTCCTTTTCTCATCTAGAGCCGCCACGGCAGCCAGAGAACCCCGCCAGGTCGTCCAAACCATCCAGACGACCCCGACCTCGCGCACTGCAGATTCCCACACGAGGTACCTTCGTTCCGGAGTTGTTTTCCGTCGACTCGCTCAACCAAACGCCGTTCCGTCTTCACCGGTATGCTCACCCCTTAACCCTCTCCCATATTTGTACAATAGTAGACCTCGAACAACGTGTACCCATAGGCGAAAATAGCGCCCAAGTTGGCACGAGCAGACCGAATTCTAGAATCGCAGAAAACTGCGATGACCACCCATGTTGCCGAGTTCGTATCTCCCACCA
The DNA here is from genome assembly GCA_036927795.1 of Iris macrosiphon. Classification (NCBI taxonomy): domain Eukaryota; kingdom Viridiplantae; phylum Streptophyta; class Magnoliopsida; order Asparagales; family Iridaceae; genus Iris; species Iris macrosiphon. Next base: position 201,211,980 of record JAYESA010000006.1, read on the forward strand.
CAGAGATCCGAATTCAGTGATTCTTTTGATATGTGTAGAACACTTGACCTAGTTTATTTTCTGTTGATTAACCTAGATTATTAGCTGCTTTGGACAGAATTAAATTCGTCACAAAACCCCACGAACCCACTTTTTCCAGAATTGTAAAAGTTGTGAAACGGAGCGCGCCCCGCCAAACGGGATCTCCCCGTCGTGTACCAAGTGTACCGAACGGTGCATGCAGCGTAACCGGACATATAAAAATTTGTGAAAACTGATTCGGACGCGTGTGCGCGCCGAAATCAGGCCGTATCCGCGGACACACCCTGTGTCGTAACTTTTGTGGAACTCTTGCGTATTTTGTGAACGCTTGTCAGATTGCGACGAAACTTGCACCACTGGACTCGTGGTAACGTGCTGGTCCTGTGACCCAATTTTCACGCAATTCTGAGACGGTTGACCAAATCGCCAATTGGCGGGTCCCACATTTGACTTTTTGGACAAAATTGTGTTCGGTCCATCGGAATCCACATTTGGACATACCGTTGGGTTCGTATTGACATTTAGAGTTGTTTGACCTATAGTTTGCCCCATTTAGAGACTGTTACCCTCGACACGCTTTTCGGTGCAAAGTGGGCCACACGTGGACCCCACTTTTACCCAAAATTATCATTTTGCCCCTGTGTCCAAATTAGACGAAAGGCTAGCTATTTTGCTTATTCTGGGAACGTTGGTGATATTTATTTCAGCATCCGGAGACATTCATTCTGAGGCCGTAGCTTTTGACTCTTGGTGTTGACATCGGGACACTACATTTTTATAGCTTTCTTGCCAGGCAAGATACCTTGCCAAATTGCTTACAGTATTTTGCATGCTTAGTATATTTCTGTATATTTGTTGCATTTCTGTTTATTCTTGCATGTGTAGTTTTCTTTCAGTCATTACTATGTATTAGATATGTTGACACACACATGGCACTTAGTATCATAAGAGGACAATCATTAGGCGTATGGGCTTTTAACCACTCTGGTAACACCGTAGTCACTAGCACTCACTATGGTGGTCGTGTCTGATGGTCGCTACCCCCGCGGTATGTCGATTGATGGAGTCACGAGGGTCGCTACCCCCGCGGTATGTCGGCTGATGATGTTCTAGACGGGTGTGTGAGTTGTGAGGATTAGATCGAGTAGCCTACCCTTGCCAATACGTCGAAAAGTTGTCCTCATTTCTATTCATATAGATTGTCTTGTACAACGTACTTATTTATTTTCTAATTATATGCATGTTTACTGTATTCAAGTTGACTCGCTTTTCTGTATCTTGTTACGTCCCTCTGAGGACCTGGTCCTCTGCCAGTTGTATCTGCTCTTGAGTATTTGCAGGAGTACGGGCCTGGACCTGACGCATTACTTTCTGCCGATGAGGTCTTACCTTCGGAGCATCTTTGAGTACATCTAGTGATGGATTCTTTTTAGCTGATACACTTCTGTCTTCACATTATTTTATATTGGAGACTTTATACTCCTCTCTTATTTTAGTTTTGGATATAGTCATTGGTAGTGGATTTGTCTCTACCCGACTAATATTTTGGATGTTTCAGACTCCTTATTCTAGTTTAGTATTTTTTTTTATGACTTGTTGTGTGGATGAGATTAGCATATCTATGACTTGTGACATTATATATACCACATGTGCGTTTATATTCATATTACAACGTATGTATGGGTTATGGTTTCCATATATTGGAGTTTCCATATCCATGCGGCTGGCATGCTTACGTGTTCTAGTCCTACGTATTATTGGGACTGGGGCATGACACATGGTTATTTCAAGTTTATGTAATCATACATGTTGTATTATATAGCAAAGATTTATATGCATGGTCATGGACAATTTATGCACAATATTTTATTTTTTCAAACGGTATTCGTGGCCACTAAATCGATTCAGCTTAGGAGGAACATGAATCATTGGTATTCACGACCACGTAACCGATTTGGCCTAGGAGGAACATGAATAATTAGTATTCGTGTTCGTTCAAATTTACTAATTTCTTTTAAATTCATTTTATTTTGCATTTACAATATCGGGATCTGACTATAACTTCATCATGGGCCTATAAATCCATGAACGATAGAGTAAAATGTATCCAATTTTTTGGTTTCGAAAAGTAAATAATTATTAATATATTATTTAAACTTTAGTTGTTGTTTTTTTATATTTAGGCATATTTTAAATTATTTTCGATGATGTTTCTTAGTAGTTTTTAAATTGAATGAAATGATGGTCACCTTCTTGATTGGGTTATCTTCGATAAATAAGTTTTCTTTATTTACATGTTTTACAACCTTACTATGCTTTTACACCTTTGTAGATTGGTCCCTTTTTTAATTTATTCTTCCAAATTGATCAGGATATAGATACTCGCACGAACAAGAAAGTGAGCCAGCCCAAACTTTGGCATAGGCCAATATTGATTGCAGTCTATATCAGATCAGGACATGCCAAACCGTATTATATTGGTATGATTCGTATCGTACGTATCGATACCGGTCGATACTGTAAATGAAGTAGTTAGATATACACTAAAATGGGAATTTGAGAAGGCATATAACGCGATAGAGTGGGTGTGAGACTCGTCTCAAAGTATCTGTATTGGTATATGGATACGTATTTTATATTATATGTACTATATTTTAATGGATCTCATGGAATCTCATAATTTTCTCAAATTTAAAACTTTACTACCCGACCGGCATACTGGTGGTATACGCCGGCATACCGTTAGACATATATTTGTTTCGTTTCTGAGATATTTTAAAAATATTTTTGTGAGATATTTTTGTGAATAGTATTCAATACTTAATTTCTATTATCTATTGGTTTCTTGATTTTGTTTTGAGTGCTCGTGATTGATTTGATCTCGTGACTTGGATCATTGACGACGCAGATTGGACAGTCATGATTAAATCATCTCTTATATATATGAATTGATTTTCTCTCTTCTCTCTCTTTTCTTTCTTTCTTTAATTCTTTATTTCCTCTTCTTTTTCTCATAAGAGATAGGAGCTTGGTCTTGAGGTCTAAGAGTGTGGTTTTTGGACTCCTCTTTGTGGTGGAGTTGAAGGTTAAGGCTGGAAGCTTGACTTGAGGCAAGTAGATGTTGTCAAAATCTTGAACGACTTTACTTTACTATAGTTTTCGATTTTCTTGGTAGTTTATGCTTAAAATTTCATGCTAGCGGTTTTGTTAAATATGGTTCTCTAGTGATTTTCTGTCATGGGCTAGTTTCAGAAATTGGTTTAGGCATGTTTTGACTTTTTCGGTAGAAACTCTGATATTTACTGGTTAGGTAACTCGGTGTCGGAAACGATAACCGGAGTGATTGCCATGAGACTTAGAATATATGATATGTGAGACTTACCATTAGTTTTGGGGACACCTACCCATTATACATTTGTCTTGTATATTCTTGATTGTGACCCGACGTGGTGCACTCTTGTTCACTACTTTGTACCAGTCTTGGCTTGACATCATGTATAGTTTTGGGGCTACTTACCCATTGTACACTTGTCGTGTATAATTTTGGGGACACCTACCCATTATACATCTATCTCGTACCAGTACTGGTATAGTTTAGGCCACTATCCTTGATACACCCGTCTCATATAATCTTGCTGTGGCTTGTTATAGCGCACACTCATTATGCCTATAATGGTTTGGTTGTATTCTCGTATAGTCTTGTGCTTGTCAAAACATTATCATGTCTAGTTCATCCCTGCGTGGAACATCTTGTCTAGGATGGATTATACGGAATGCCAAACCCAGAATACTGAAATAAATTGCTAAGGTTAATAACTAGCTTAAATGATTAGTGCATTGGGGGAGGATCTCCTGGTTGCATGCAGACCCGGGCCCCGATAATATTTTATTGATATATATATATATATATATATATATATATATATTAGGATTAAAAAATTAAAATTATATATTTATATATATATGACACAAAGAGATTAGGATTTTTTTTTTGCCCTTCGACGATTGTGGCAAAAGTAACCTAGACCAGCGGCGGTGTAATCCTGGGTGTTGACGAAGACGCATCCTCTAGGGATCTATCTAATCATGGAAAGGATAGAGGGTCAGGAGTAGTTTTGGTGGCAGTGAAGGAGACTACTATGACAGTACCCTAATCTATTGGTTTCAAAGGAAGCGATTGAATAAATCGAGCGAGAGAGGAGCGTAATCAAATTTGTTCTTAGATAAGTAATTTCTAAACACTTTTATTTTAAATTCCTAATCTCTCTCTCTCTCCCTCTCTCTCTCTCTCTCTCTCTCTCACACACACACACACACACACACACAACACAAACAACCATTTTTTTTAACTCACTTCACTCTGTATTATTACATATAACACACATCTTTCTCTTATAAAATGTTTAGAAATTATTAATCTATACTACTATATAATAAAAAGTTTGCTTCACCGTAATTTTTTCTTCCAAATATATCTTACGTAACTTTATTAATTAAAATTTTTAATTACATATATATATATATATATATATATATATATATATATATATGCCTCGTGCATGCCTATTAGAGAAGAATTGTGTGTGTGTATATATATATAATAGTAATGTGAACGTGCATAAAAACTATGTTGGAAAAATAAATAAATATGATTAATTATGAAAACTTTTATTTCTAGGAATTGAACTCAAGCAACCAAGAAACATGTCTCCTACCTTAACCACTTGAGTTAGAATATTTAGTTATAAATATATTATATTAGCAAGTTAAATACTTAGTTATTTTTAAAAAATAACTAATAAAATATTTAGATAGTTATTTAGTTATTTTTAATTTATTTAAATTGATGATATATATACGACTTCGACGGTTCACATTTGAGCCATTTTCCAGCAACATTTTATTTATATATATATATATATATATATATATATATATATATATATATATATATATATATATATATATATATATGCTCCAAAGACCTCTAGCTTAAGTGGATATATAGAACGAGGCATATCCTCCCCGTATGTTGCTAGTTCGAGCAACATGAAAGCGTTTTAATTTTCTTGTAGGAAAATTATTTGAGGAGGATGTGGTATGGTATGATGCAGTTGCAGTACAGCCTGGGTGTGGATGTAGTTGGTATGCTGCCAGGATGTGTCCCTCTGATCGGGATATCGCGTTTGGGCTATGTTTATAGGCTTTCGTGCTGGGATTGGTAATTGGTTGTTGGTCTTCGAGTTAGAATAAAATTTACCTTCTTCAAATGTGCGACGGATGCCGGTATCCTATGGCTTCAGGTTTCCTACAAGCACACATGCAAGCATCTGTGCAATCTCATCAAGGAGGGGATGGAAAAGTCATCTTTATATATATATACATATATATAGGGGGCGGATCAAAATCCCCACCCCCGATCCCCGACAAAGCCCTACCCCCTGCACCATCGGATCGAGCGAGGCCCGCATGGGGCCCGTGGATGCCTCTCGATCCAAGGCCAACGGGAGCAAGGCTTTGGCGGGGCTCTGATCCGCTCCATATATATATATATATATATATATATATATATATATATATATATATATATATATATATATATATATATTATATATATATATATACCCTTTCCCAGCGTACTTGAGTACACTTGGTTTTGGAGCACATTTAGTCTATTTCCTCCTTGGCGTGCTTTGTGCGTATCCCCGTGTGCCTGGTTGGGTTAGGTCGGCGTGCCTTGCTGCCCTTGTTGTGATGAGGGTTGAGGTGTGTGGCTTGGATCGGTTATGTGGGATCCAACGATTCATAAACTAACCCTGCCCTCTCTCTCTCTCTCTCTCTCTCTATATATATATATATATATATATATATATATATATATATATATATCCTTGTCTTCTTCTTTCTCCTTATTATTTCTATTCTCTTGTTCCTTTCTTCATAGGAAAATATATCTTACAAATGTGAAAAAATATGATCTTGCTATCGTTTTATTTTCATGTTTTGTGTGTTTTAATTTTTTCTTTGTGTAGGATTGTGTAGCAACTCTAGAGGGAGGGTGAATAGAGTAAGTGTGTGTACTGCAAAAAATAATCACCAATTAGAAATTCTAAGTTTTAGGCTAACTTATAAACTCCAGTAACAGATATTTGAAAGAGAATAAGCAGAGTATAAGTAAAGTTTAGAATAGCAAACTCAAACACATAAAATTTTCTCCTGGCTTCCCTCGCGGAGGACTAGTCCAGGTCCGAGAACTCTTGCTCAATGTTAATCCACTATTTGTGAAATTGGATACACACACTCCTTTGATCCAAAGAGCACGCCAACTTCATACAATATGAGCTTTTGATCCGAAGAGCTCGAAGACTTCAGAGAGGAATTAAAAAATAGCTTTATAACCAAGCTTTTACAACTTGACTCAACTTCTAATTGGAACTGCACTTTGGCACTTAGAAGGAAAGAGAGTTGTCTTGAGATTTGAGAAGGATAAGACTCTTTTTAGGAATAAAGAAGATGAAGAATGATTGAGTTCTTGTTTAGAAATGGGAAAGTTCTTCTTATTTATAAAATTTTTGTAGACAGAGTTCAGGCCGAGTTCGGATGCATAACGTTCAAAATTTTGAACGTTGGGAGCCTGGTCTTCAGGAGATGAATCTGACTAGGAAATCAGTTTTGAGTAACCGAGTTCGGTTTAAACTCACCCCGAGTTCGGTTGGCCTTTTTTTAGACAATTTTGACTTTGAGTTTGAGTGAGTTTGGGTTTAGGCTCGAATCCAAATAAAATTTTTGGTTTGGGTAGGCTTATGTTTGAGTGAGATTTTGGATAAAGGTTCAATATAAATGCCAAATTTTCGTTCCAATTCACATAAGTTCTTAGACTCAAGAAAAAAAAATTACATAACAAAACATAAAATGAACCAGAACACAATCATCTGTAGTCGTAGCTTGTGGCGAAGTTATGCGACATCTTCTTCTCAAATCCATCAGAGTTATAATATATTGACTCATAGTTTGGATCAATTATTAAAATCGGTTTGACAATGACTAGATAGGCCAACAATCTCTCCTATTTTGATAATTGACAAAACTGTGACTGATACGACAACTAAGATTTATAATTTTCAATAATGTTACTCCCATGTTATGTAGCTTCCCCGCAACAATTGCTTGTAATGGTTGTTTTGTGCGTATCGTCGATGTCTCCCCCGTTGTCATTTGATCAAAATGGTAAATCTCCCCCGTAACGTTGGAGATAAAGAAAATAAAAGAAAGTTAAGTAGATAACATACAATATTAAGATAACAGAAATATCATTCTTTAAAGCATAAATAGCTTGCAACATACATCATTATCAATTTTAAAAAAATAAAGCATCAATGATAATATCACATCAGAAGTTTCATAACTAAAGTAGCATAACTAGGATAACATCTCATAAAGATAACATGATCACTAAATGCTAAGCTAATGATCTTTACATAACTACTGATCATCATTATCGGTCTCTACCGAACGGTTTGGATCATAAAAAGCAGCAGCAAGATCAAAGTATCACTGAGCCTGGAGAGTAGTACGGTGATCCATAGTACGATAGCGATCATCCTCTAATCTGTGACGATCGTCTTTCAGCCAGAAGCGATCCTGGAGCATAGTGTGGAGGTACTCAAGAGTAATGGATGGAGTAGCTGAGGTAGTAGCATCAGGAGGTGCAGGTGGCCCAGATGGGCCATCACCGGAGGTAGCATCAACAGGTGGAACAGGTGGGAGATTAGGGTCATTCCTACGGACAGTAATGAGGTAGGAGGGCTCTGCTAGATAAGGACAGTCATCTAACGGAATATCAAAGTGTTAAAATATGGTAGGTAAGTACATAGCGCACAACAGATTCTTCCTTTTCTTACGTACCCAAACCATAGTTTGAATAATAGTTTTTGAAAAACTAAATTAAATCCCAAAGTAGAGATTGTAGATAGCACACATTTCTAAGTTAGTGATATCATCAGTGGAGGATTGCTTGGGAATGATCACAGAGAAAATAATACGTTGTAAGTCATAAAATTATTTGTTAAGGTGTTTGGCTTTAAGCTTACCCAGGGAACGAGGGACAAAAATGCAAAGGGAATCCTTAAAGGAGTCTAGATTCATGCCTTCGAGAAACTTAAATTTGGTAATGTCAATAAGGGGTTCACCTGTCATGCCCCGATCGCGCAGGGGGCCGTTCGTCCTCGCTTGGGTCATTGCGGGACCGATCGAACTCGCATGGGCGTGATGCCGTGCAAGCCTGAGTTATGCTTGCACAAGGTCAAAGCTTTGAACAAGGGCAAGTAAGCTATTCAAGGGGAGAAACGGCACAATATTGCAGAAAAGTAAAGAACACAATGGCATAAGAAAGTAAGCTCTTTATTGATAATCAAGATGTGTTACAAGCGGCGTTTGGCCGAGATTATAATTCGCTCAAGCTTTCTTTCTCTCGATTACAATGACATCGTTCCATACATTACATTCCTTTATACAAAAGCAACTCAAAGAAATCTTGATACAGCTCAAGTCATCGACTCTAGATTTTCGGGTCCTGGGATGAGGCTCGGCTATCGCTTTCTAGGACGATCCAGTACCTGCAAACAAGCAAACTGTTGATGGATCAACACTTTGGAGAAAGTACTGGTGAGTATAAAAATTACTACCAGAATAAGTCAAATTGGAAATGTCACTAAATGGCCTAAAAATATCGCCAAAAAAATTTAGCGACGTAATTAGCGACGTTATAATGAAGTCGCGTTTAAGCTAGTCACTATCAGAAAAAATATCGTAAAATATCGCTATAGCGACATTTTCTAGCGACGTATTTGCGTCGCTAATATTTTTTATATTAACAACGTTTAGCGACTCAACGTCGCTAAATTAACGACGTGTTTGTGTGTCGCTAAACGTCGCTAAAGTTTTTCTGTTTAGCGACGTTTGCAACACATTTAGCGATGTTTTATTGACCTGGCAAATACTGCAATGTCAGCAATTTAGCGACATTCAGCGACGTATATAAACATCGATAAACGTCGCTAAATTTTCTGTGAAAATAAAATAAAATAAAATAAAGTGGTTTCTAAACTAATCTTCCTGCAGTTTATGAATTCATAATTTATATAAATAGATTTAGAGTAACCCTCCATTGAATTCTCTGGGTTCGTCGGCCCCTTCGGTGGAACACTCAACACCGGTAAATTAACATATATTTAATATGAATAAAATAAATACACAGACTTATAATAGTTCATAAAAATAAATAGACCTGGAGCAACCGTCCGTTGAATTTTCTGGGTACGAAAAACAAAAAGTATATAAAATATCACAGTCACACAATAAATACAAAATAAAAGTATCACAGTCACATAAAAAGTACAATATAAAAGTATTACGGTCACATAATAAGCACAATAAAAGTATCACAGTTACACCATAAGTCTTATCCAATTTCTTAATCTCTCAAGAAAATCCAATATGCTAGGGCAGAATCCAGTCACTCAAATACTTCGCATAAGCAGCGTCTAGGTGACCAATCAGCGCTATAGGTGCTGGGTAACTGTGTCACGCCCCAGTCCCAAAATACGTAGGACTAAGAACACGTAAGCATGACAATCGTATGTATATGGAGACTCCAATATATGGAAACCATAACATATACGTATGCTGTATTATGAATATCAAATCCACAAGTGATATATACTATCTCAAGTCACAGGCATAATCTAAATCTCATCCACAAAAAATCAAATATAATTAAATAACCAATAACTAAGTAACTAAATCTCAATATGAAGTATCAAAAGATGATAGTCAGGTGGAAACAAATCCACTACCAAACTAGAATATAAGATAAACAAAACAATATAGGTACATCAACTAATAACTACGAGGCTCGAAGAGAAGACCTCCTCAAAATATGAGTAGCTAGTCTGGATCCGTGCTCCTGCTAATTCATGAACATCTGCACCTGGAAAGGGACCAGGTCCTCAGAGGGACATAACAAGATAAATAGAAGCATACCAATAAGTACTGTAAAATAAACATCCAATGGGTCACCTAACCATCTAAGTGAATATAGTTTAAGAACAACTTTCCAATGCGTGGGCTATATGGCTAAAATGGAATTGGCATGATTCTCTTGGAGATTCAGGGGCCTACAAAGCATGTCGTCTTTTGAACGACAGAGGCCGCCTGATAATATATAATATATAGTGGTCATCATGACCGCGCATCTCTGGCGGAGCGTACGAGTTACACAAGGAAAGTACAACGGAGCCCAAACGCCTTACTTGTTGTTCTCCCCACCCCATGCTCTAAGCATGTCACATCCATGAAACGATAATACCTCTAATAACTGCCAGGTCTACTAGCATGCAAAGTTTCTATCGGCAGTTATTCCCTATCGTTCGTCCCATACGTACATGAGGCCAAACAATGCACGCGAGTCCGTGATCTATAAGAGACTCACACTCGTGTAACAGATGTGTCACTGCCAATGAAACATAATAATGCCTCATGCTAATAGGGTGGTCTCATAAACAAGGTCAATGCATATACATAATAAAAATAAAATACGATGCCACCATCGTTGCACCCAAGCTTCCTTGGACGTGCAGTTTATATAGCAGTTAAAAATATATGAACTAATAAGCAGAAATAAGATGCATGCAATATATAGAATATAAATTACAGTACAATGGCATGGTATACTTGCCTGGCAAGAAAGCTGCGTAGTACTAATAAACTGCTCCTGAAGTCGCGCAGAACAATCCAATAGGTCCTATATACATATAATATAATACAATACAACATCAGCCATTACACTAGCACATACACAACCATAATGACACTGAACTCAGAGGGTACGCTAGGGGAGACACTGGTCAACTAACAGGGTCAAATGCATGTATAATGTATGAGTGTCATATCTTCAAATGTTGTGCACAATCAGACAGTCAACTAAAACTTGTCTAGCCAGTACGTCGGTGTACACAAGGCAGACAATTCCCTAATATTCAAGTCACAAAGTCAAGGTAAATATGCGGGCAAAATCCATGGTGTCCTAGGATCGTACATCAAATAAACACATACATAGTCATAAATATTATCATCATTTAATTACATATATATATCCATATAATTAAATATAATAATAAGATTATATTACTCATATGCGTACGTATACGCATACGAGTTTGGGTTCTCCGACACGGTCTGATGTCAACTAACTGTCATAACACAATACTAATCCCTAATAGCATACACACAAGCACACATAAGAAGGAGAAGAGGGACAGGTTCGAACCTCAGGGTTAGCGTGCACGGGTACGAGAATCGGGGATGATTGTTGAAGGTTGTCTTCAGCGAGGTTGACGGGTCCACGATAATGACGATGATATCGATATTGATGATGATGATAAGGGTGATGATGATTGAGTTTATGATAATGATTAAGGTTAATGATTAGGGTGATGATGGTGATTAGGGTGATGATGAGTGGTGATGATTATGATGATGATGAAGATTTTGATGGTGATGATGATTGATGATGACGAGGTTGTTGATGATGAGATAATGAGATGATGATGATGAGATAATGAGATGATGATGATGAGATGATGATGATGATGGTGATGAAGGTTAATGGTGATGATGTATGTTATGATGGTAATGGTGATAGTTAGGATGCTAATAGTGATGATGATAGGGATGATGGTGATGGTGAGAGGATGCTGACCGGAGGAGCTCAGACGGCCAAGGAGGAGGAGAGTGGAGAGGAGTTGGACGAAGGTCGACGAGGGGACTATGGTCGAGGAGAAGGAGGAGTGTGGTGGTTAATTCAGGTGAAGGAGGAGGAGAAGGAGTTTAGGGAGAGAAAGGAGGACAGGGTGGAGGTGGTGATGCTCGGGAGGAAGAAGGAGAGGAGGCTTGGGTGCTGCTCCAGCCAGGCTCAGGCGGCCGTGGAGGAGGACAGGGAGCAGAAAGGAGATGATGAATAGGGTGGTGGACTCGGTGCAGGTCGTGACAGCGGCAGAGGCGATGGCTCTTCGAGGTCGGGGTGATGTGGAGACCGGAGAGGAGTCTAGCGTGGGAGAGGAGTCGAGTGGGGAGTTCACCGGAGATGAGAGGAGATGGTCTTGCTCAGGGAGGAGATAGTGAGGCTCAGGTGTGGTCTTGGGGAGATGGCCGGGGAAGACGACGTGGTGGTGTTGTTAACGGTGGAGGTGGTGGTTATGGTCGACGGGCTCAGGCGGAGGGGAAGTCGAGGGAGCGGAGGAGGATGGAGGAAGGAAGTAAACGGGGAGGTCCAGACCGGCTCCAGCGGATGGTGGCCAGGCTCGTCTCCAGTCGTGGGCTCCGGCGGGAGGAAGAGGACGATGAATAGTAAAGGGGGTATAGAAGTCGGCTATAAATAGGTTTGGGTGATTTTGTAAATAATAAAAAAAGTAAGGAAAATATTATATTTATATATAGAAAAAATAGGGTTTGATGTTAACCTATGGGATTGGGCTTGGTCAACATCTTTGGGATTGGGCTTTGGTTTGTCATGGGGATGTTTGGAGGGCTAGGATTTGCATGGTTCCAAATGCAAGGCTAGGATTAGATGATGGACGATGTTGTGTGTTGCACATTCCAAAAATCATGGAAAAAATTCATATAAATAAAAAATAGGTTTCTTCATATGTCATGTCCAATGGTGTGGATACCTTATTGCATTTTTGCATAAAAGCGCCAAAAAATTAGAAAATTGCACAAAAATAAAAATTGGTTAAATTAATTAAAATTAATGCATAAGGTGTTCTGGAATTAATTAGAAGGACATGGGGTTTAAATTAGGTGGGACATGACTGTTATGGACATAGGGGACTCAGAATAGAATATTGTCATAAATTGGGTTGCACGAAACAGGTCAAGATTGTTCTCCAATTTCGATTGGAATGCACAAGGATACAAAGTTGAATTTATTTAGAATTAAATATAAATATCTGCGACGAATGTCGTACGACTAAAATTTAGCACAAGAGAGCATAATTATAAGTTACACACAGGTCAAAATGGAAGACTGGCATGTCTAGGACAAGAGTGTAAAATTCGTAGGAAGGCAATGGCTAGTGTAGTGCTCCAATTATCGAAACAACAGTAAGGTGCACTAAGTAAAATAAATATTATATAATTAAATAAAATGTCGTGTTCTATTTCTAATTGGATTCAAATTAGCCTTACTCTCTCTATCTAAGCCAAGTAGGCCTAATTTTGGGTGAGGGAGTTTACAGACTGGAACTTCCCCTCTGAGCTGGTGCATGCCCAACAGTAGGAGGTACCACTTCCTCCTTAACAGTAGGAGTTGCCACTTCCACCTTAAAAAACGCTTCCAATTTAATAGTAGGAGGTGCCACTTCCTCCTTAGTAGTCACTTCCTCCTTAATAGTAGGAGGTACCACTCCTCCTTAACAGTAGGAGGTACCACTCTCAAGCGACGTGCACGTGCTCGGGTCATGGGTGCCATCTGGAAAGATAGATAAAAATAAAGAATATAATTGATAACATATATAAATATATGTATCCATATAGTTAAAATAGATGTTACATTCCACATTAAAAATACAGTACATGTATCAGTATCGGCCATATCAGGTCGGTATCGGCCGATAATAAGTCCAAACTCGTCCTATTTTCTAAGCTTTGGTGCCACACTGGACAGAGTAATAAATATATATATATATATATATATATATATATATATATATATATATATATATATATATATATATATATATATATTCAAACAACAACAATAAAATATGTATTATAGTTTTCTAGAGGTCTCATAATAATCTTTATTTTTGTAATTTTTTAGACTAAATGGTGGTAACTTATATATACTCGTTTCAATGGGCTAGACAGATATAGTTTTGCTTTAGCCCTACCTCTGCGGAATCTATTTATTGGTTATGAATTCATTCAACTTGTAGCTGATAACTGGATTTCTTGGTTATGTTCAAGTCTCTTAGTCATATGGTAGGATGGTATGAAAGAAAAGGCGCCCATGCTGTGTAGAGCAATCTTTTTGCATGTCTTGATATATACCATGATCCTGAAACTATAATTTGCATGACTAATATTTTGTTTTGCCTTATATTCTTTGTGTTAATTGATTTATCTATAAATATTCTGTGAAATAATATTTGATTTCTTGTACTTTTAGTGTGTTGGCAGCGAAAAACCTAGGTGAAACAGCTTACGATAATTTCTTTGATCACACTTTCATTAGTTACCAGAAGATGACCATTCGCAAGTATTTGGATTCTACTGTCTATGGTATCATGGAAGAAGAACCTCCTGAAGCACTCAAGACTTGCTACGGAGGATGAGAATTCCAGATAATATATCAATAAAGAACTGAAGACTTCAATTCTTACAACTTTCTACGTAATGGCGTGCATATTGAATACAAATTATTGTTGATAAGGGGGACAAGAATATTGTAAATGTTAGAAATAAAAAACCTGTGTTCGAGAGTTTGCTCTGGAAATACTGCAGTGGGGAGTAAGAAAAGTATGTTTAATTAATTTTCAAATAAGGTGGGAAGCTGGAGGAGGCAACCCACCAACAATCCTATGACATAAATTCTTTCCAATACTATTAAGAATAATACTATTTCTACCTCTAAATTATCTCACCAAACTATTCTTTGTAGTTGATGTGACAATTATTGTGGCAGCATACAAGTTTATAATGTCCAATATTAATTTTATGACAAGTGTCCCAACTAATTCCTCAATTTGGAAAATACTAAATATTTTATAAACTATCCGAATACAAAATTGCAAATACTTATTTATAATATAAAAAACATAGTATCTAAAGAGATACTTGGTCCCATCTTAATCTAAAATTCCAAGTGGATACATGCATACTTAAAATATAATCCAGTCAAATTAAAATTCAAATCTAATTTATTTTAAAATTTTCTAATTACAAGCAAAAAAAATATATAGATAAAAATGATCTATAAAAAAATGCATTAAATTTTGTAAATGCCATGAGTTTCTAATTGAAAAGTCAAGTCATGGATATCCAGTGTCAATTTTTTTGGTCCAGGATACATAGTTGACACTCACTGATATAATCCTGGATATCTACACTTGACATGTATGCGTGTGTCCGTGTCCGATAAAATGCTTACAACCTTATCCTCGATATCGTGTCCTAAACTTTCATATCCATGTGTCCTACAATTTCACCATACGTATCATGAGATGACATGATACAAACATGTGTGTGTATTCGTGTACGTGTTAGGATTGGTTTATGCGTGTTAGTGTGTCCGCATGTCCATGTTAGTGTTAGTGTTAGTGTCCGCATGTGTGTGTGTCTGAGTTAGGATTAGGACAGGGTTAGTGCCCGCAGTATTGAGATATCCACACACACACACACACACCCTCACTGCATTGTGCACAAGTGTGCACTGCACGACACCTCACATGATACCCAAGACTGCGTCTAATTAACTCAGATAGGGTTAAGGTCTGTGTCGTGTCTCGACTTTGGGTTAGGGTCTGTGTCATGTCCTGTGTCGTGTCATAACCAAATTTCCACTCTCCCACACTACTTATGTGTGTGATATACTAGTGCAATCAAATTTCCTAATTCATAATACTAAATTCATAATAAAATCCTATCAAACAACTATATAGCATATTTGTGGGTGTTGTATTATGTGTGTCCATGTGTGTGATACACTAGTGCAACTAAATTTCCTAATTATGCAACCAAACTTCCATACTAACTAGGGTGTGTCTCCATGTATGTCCGTGTCCACGTGTGTCCATATGTGCTCGAACGTGTCCGTGTCCATGCGTGTCTACATGTTTGTTCGTGTTAGTACAAATCGTATCATGTAGGGTTGTGTCATGTGTGTGTGTCCATGTGTTCGGGTCCATGTGTCAGGGTTAGGGTTGTGTCCTGTGTGTGTCCATGTGTCCTTATTGTGTCTATTATATGTGTGTGTCCAAGTTGTGTTTGGGTCTGGGTCTGGGTTAGGGTTTACCGAGCCGGAAGGATTGGAGGAGGAGCGCCTGATAGAGGGGTCGACGGAGGAGGACCACACCGGAGGGGAGGAGCCATGCCGGAGGGGGAAGAGACACGTCGTGGTGGGGGGGAGAGGGAGGCGGTCGAGGGATGGGTCGTCGGAGCCGCAGAGGGTCGCCGGAGCAACGGAGGGTCGCTAGGGGAGGGTGGATCGACGGTGGGGGCGCAACGTCCACTCGAGATGTAGCAAAACGTCGCTAATTGAAAATTTTGCGACGTTATAGACTTCGCTAAAAGAGTCGCTAAAGATAAAAAAAAGCAACATCGGTAAATACATCGCTAAAAGTCGCTAAATTATAAAAATCAATGACGTTTAGCTACTTTGAAGAAGCTTATAGCGACTATTCTTTAAAAACCGAAGTATAGTCGCTAAACGTCACTAGTGTCGCCAATAGCGACGTATAACGACGTTTATTTTAAGAGTCGCTCAAGTCTTTAATATTAGCGACATTTTATTATGACGTCGCTAAAAATCTCGCTATTTTATCATATTTTGGTATTAAATCAACGAACAAAAGCAACACTCCATGAAACCAACACTAAGTGTGCCTGTGGCAATATATTACTTTACTAGTGATCCTACTACTTTTACCTAGGTTCATTTCATGCAGCACAGGGTTAGAGTCAATTTACATCTATCAAAAATATGTCTTTAAAAATAGTTTGCATATTCAATACATTCAAGCATACAATAGTGGCAATTTCTATCGTTCGGTGTGCAGCATGTATCGTGAACCATATACATCTCACTTAGGAACATAAGCTATCTCTAGTGGACTATCCATTTTATTTCAAGATAACAGCGTATTCAAGTTTAACATGCAAGTCTAGGAGCAATACAACAAAGCAAGCACAATGTACTAATGATTACATCATTTATCGGTGATTCTTATCCCTCGTCGGACGGTTATCGCTACAGTAGACATACAAGTTAGCAACAATTTGTATATATAAACAAGGTTCTATTTTCTGTTCATCCCTACATCAAACAGTTAGGTAAGCAAGAAGGGTAGCCTAGCATGTGCCCTAACTATATGATGGCCCATGGAAATCATGATTAGCAGTTGGGATGTACAAGCTCATCTCACTAATCACAAATCGGCTAATAGCTGCTGAGACGTGTCACGACCCGATTCCGTGGAATCGCTGAGGCATCCTCCGAATCATGATGCCGTGCGGGCCTGGGGTTGCGCCCGCACAAGGCTAAAGTATTTTGCATAACGAGCACATATTCAGAGTACGCAGATAAATTGAACACAAGTTGAAACATGTAAAAGTTCTCTTAATTGATAATGAATATCTATTACAAACTCCTGAACGAGTCAGCTAATATACCGCACGGGATTACAAAAGTGTTGACTCAAAATGAGATAGCAGTCATGTACATTACATCCCTTTATAACTTCAAAATGATAAGGACCTCCGGGCTGGAGGACAGCTTTGCCACGGAGCTGCGTTGTGTATGAAGAGTGCAAGCTCCTTTCTTCAAAATGCTTCAAAGGGGCACGGTGAAGATGCGCCAACAGCTGGACTGGATCGGGAAGACGACTTCGGCTCCTCGCTCGGTTCGCCTTGGCGCGGAGAACCTGTTTCAACGAGGGTCAGCATGTCGAAATATACTGGTGAAGGCGAGCTAACCTGACTATACCAATCAACACGTTGTTTTAATGGAGCATGCATATTTTGTGTGTTTTATCTTGCCTTAGTTCATTTATAAGTAAGCAGCATATAGAATTTACTGAAATGAACATACCACCGTTCGGTGGATTTTACCTGACCGTCTGAATCACCTGCACAATACTTACCATGCCTTCCCTGCCATGAAGACACAAGTTATTATGCAACAGGTTTAAATATACACAGGGGTCACTGGCATGATGCCACAAAGGGACAAGTTATAGTCTCGGGACTAGAATGATATGCAACGTAGGTTGCGAGCCCCGCTACAAAGCATCCCTTCCATGACAAACGACTATACGAACTCTTTCGCCCGGATCGGATCGGCCCCAGTGCCCTGGCGACCGTCCGCGGAAGCCAAAATACCTTGTGCACAAGTTGTCCGTGATCAAGTATCATTTAGTTCAAATTATTTTAAACGAATTTCGAACGAATAGGAGCAAGCTCCATAGCCAAACGGTTTTGCATAGTCTTACTGATCAATCTATGCTAAATCAAAGTGTGTTCCATATGCATAGCACAATTTATAGAAGAAATATGTATTCTAACTAAAATTGAAACATATGATGAACATTCCAAACGAATAAGCATGCAGTGTAAGTAATCATTCCCAAGTTGAATGACAAGCAATACAAACCAAGTCTATTCCCTTTTTATCTTGGTATGTTTTATTATTACTTGGTATCATTTAATCGGGGCAAAGAAGAGTACACAATTTTTAGGGTGTGAAGCTTGGAAGCAGGGCTAGCTAATCGGGATGGTAGCCACTCACTTAGATTATTGGAAGGGAGAAGGAAAGAGGCGCTTCACGACTCCGCTCGTAAGTCGCCTACTGCTCGTTCACCTGCATCACGAACAGCTTGATCAATACTCCTTCCACTCTTTCCAATCTCGGAATTGAAGTGTAGTTCAATGAACGAAAATAATGAAAACCATCGAAACCGTTCAAGAAAAACAAGCAAATCCCAAAACCAACTCAAGGCACGAAAGTAACAAGCGACATCAAAAAC
Source organism: Iris macrosiphon (assembly GCA_036927795.1). Lineage (NCBI taxonomy): Eukaryota > Viridiplantae > Streptophyta > Magnoliopsida > Asparagales > Iridaceae > Iris > Iris macrosiphon. The sequence continues at coordinate 201,230,801 of JAYESA010000006.1, forward strand.
CGAGGAAATAAAAGATAGCAGCGGAGAGGTCCCTCCTGACTCTGCCGCTAAGTCGATCCTTGGGGCGCGGTCCACTAAATATGGGAATCGATTCCGAAGAAACAAATCCATAACGAGGACGAGTTCTTATTTCAATCTATCCCGATCGAACGATACCGTTTGTGTTTCTTAGCCGCGCTCATCGAATAGGAGGAACGGGGCGCTACATCCTACCCAACCAATTGGAAGTTTCATCCCGAAACTTAGGAATAGAACCAACCGTTAGGGATTATTTTGTTGCTGGCGGCGATCTGGGAGCGGACAGTTTTGAATCAAGTATTCGTTTTTGCCACAGTTGTAACAAGACCCATTCTTCAAGTAACAATTAACGATGGTGTGCCCCGGCCTGTGGCAGTGCTCACAACGCACTCCTGCATTTCTCTTATTCTGTCCACCGTTGTTTTTTTTGCTTTGCAGCGTTGTTTCCTCTCTCGTTGCCTTGGCGTTTGTGATTGTAGGTATGCACAGCGCCGGTAGAAATGTGAGGATACTGTGGTTCAAGTGATAGAGCGTGATTCATGACTTCACGCATTATCTTGTACTGATTGTTGACCACGTGCACATAGATGGCAGGGCATAAACCACCTTCAAACCCCCTAGCTCGACTCGATCCATCAGATAAATAGGCCCTAGCGAATTGGATAGTCGGTTGAATTCGGCGAAATATTGCTTAACTGTCATACTGCCCTGCCGCAGCTGCACGAACTCGTTTTCCATTTAACGTTGTACTGGAGGGGGTACAAACTCCTCTTCAAATACGGCACAAAAAGTCGTCCACGAGATCGCCTCCTCTCCGTGATCAAATTGGAGAGATCGTCGATGCACGTTCCACCAATCGTGTGCGTTGAGGCGGAGCTAAAGTTGGGTGCAGGCGATGCTCTTCTCTTCGGGGCCTCTAACCGAGCAAAGTGATCTTCAAGTTCGGCTAGCCAATCTAGAGCTACCACTGGGTCCTTAGTCCCGTTGAGTGGGGTGTTGCAGACTTTCTTGAAGTGGCCCAAGTTGAAGGCAGTCACGTCCTTCGGCCTTGGAATTTGTGGCATCTCCACTTCAAGCACGGGCTGTTCCACCGAAATCGTTATTGTTACGGCGGAATGATTGGCAGCCAAAGTCTGAACGATCTGTTGTAGGGCATCTACCTGCTTCTGTTGGACTAAGAATCGGGTCTCTAAATTACTTTTAAACTTGGCTTGGCGAGCATCGTCTCCTTGTCGTTGTGCTTCTAATATTAGCATTATCCGCTCAAGCGGATCGACTTGAGATATGCCTCACTGGCTCCGAGAGCTTCCCGAAGTGCCCGAACTACTTTCTTGGCCTTGCGTTTCGTCCGATACTTGTGCTGCAGATTGCGCTAGAGCTATTCCTTCAAAAGAAGGTAAATTACATTAGGATCATAATGTATTATGGACTTATTGCATGAACGTATCTCATTTTGGCCTAGCGAGTTCAAGAGTTCGCACAGGAATTTGATCGTTAAAGGAACTTTTCCAGTGCGAGAGTCTAAGGAACTTGAATCTGTGCTCTGATACCATTATGTCATAATCCGATTCTGTGGAATCGCTGGGGCGTCCCCCGAATCGTGATGCCGTGCGGGCCTGGAGTTGCGCCCGCACAAGGCTAAAGTATTTTACATAACGAGCACATATTCAGAGTACGCAGATAAATTGAACACAAGTTGAAACATGGAAAAGTTCTCTTTATTGATAATGAACATCTATTACAAACTCCTGAACGAGTCAGCTAATATGCCGCACGGGCTTACAAAAGTGTTGACTCAAAATGAGATAGCAGTCCTGTACATTATATCCCTTTATAACTTCAAAATGATAAGGACCTCCGGGCTGGAGGACAGCTTTGCTACGGAGCTGCATTGTGTATGAAGAGTGCAAGCTCCTGTCTTCAAAATGCTTCAAAGGGGCACGGTGAAGATGCGCCAACAGCTGGACTGGATCGGGAAGATGACTTTGGCTCCTCACTCGGTTCGCCTTGGTGTGGAGAACCTGTTCCAACGAGGGTCAGCATGTCGAAACATACTGGTGAAGGCGAGCTAACCTGACTATACCAATCAACACGTTGTTTTAATGAAGCATGCATATTTTGTGGGTTTCTATCTTGCCTTAGTTCATTTACAAGTAAGTAGCATATAGAATTTACTGAAATGAACGTGCCACCGTTCGATGGATTTTACCTGACCGTCTGAATCACCTGCACAATACTTACCATGCCTTCCCTGCCACGAAGACACAAGTTAGTATGCAACAGGTTTAAATATACACAGGGATCACTGGCATGATGCCACAAAGGGACGGGTTATAGTCTCGGGACTAGAATGATATGCAACACAGGTTGCGAGCCCCGCTACATAGCATCCCGTCCATGACAAACGACTATACGAACTCTTCCGCCCGGATCGGATCGGCCCTAGTGCCCTGGCGACCGTCCGCGGAAGCCAAAATACCTTGTGCACAAGTTGTCCGTGATCAAGTATCATTTAGTTTAAATTATTTCAAACAAATTTTGAACGAATAGGAGCAAGCTCCATAGCCAAACGGTTTTGCATAGTCTTACTGATCAATCTATGCCAAATTAAAGTGTGTTCCATATGCATAGCACAATTTATAGAAGAAATATGTATTCTAACTAAAATTGAAACATATGATGAACATTCCAAACGAATAAGCATGCAGTGTATGTAATCGTTCCCAAGTTGAATGACAAGCAATACAAACCAAGTCTATTCCCTTTTTATCTTGGTATGTTTTATTATTACTTGGTATCGTTTGATCGGGGCAAAGAAGAGTGTACAATTTTTAGGGTGTGAAGCTTGGAAGCAGGGCTAGCTAATTGTGATGGTAGCCACTCACTTAGATTGTTGGAAGGGAGAAGGAAAGAGGCGCTTCACGACTCCGCTCGTAAGCCGCCTACTGCTCGTTCACCTGCATCACGAACAGCTTGATCAATACTCCTTCCACTCTTTCCAATCTCGGAATTGAAGTGCAGTTCAATGAACGAAAATAATGAAAACCATTGAAACCGTTCAAGGAAAACAAGCAAATCCCAAAACCAACTCAAGGCACGAAAGCAACAAGTGACATCGAAAACCGAGGAAATAAAAGATAGCAGCGGAGAGGTCCCTCCTGACTCTGCCGCTAAGCCGATCCTAGGGACGCGATCCACTGAATATGGGAATCAATTTCGAAGAAACAAATCCATAATGAGGACGAGTTCTTGTTTCAATCTATCCCGATCGAATGATACCGTTTGTGTTTCTTAGCCACGCTCCTCGAATAGGAGGAACGGGGCACTACAAGACGCATGGTTGCTATGCACTAAAATACGCTCAAAATAGCTGTCGTAACTCATGGTTCAGCACTAGACTAAAAGCCGCACCCTTCCGTAAATAAGGACTTCTAGCCTGAGGGTGTTCCAAATCTCTCCCAGGCCGAACGATCCTCAGTGCCCCAGGAACCACTCGAGAGATAAACCTTGCGCACAAATTGTCAGACCGATGCATGAATGCACTTCTATCAGATAAAGACTATATAATGCACATGTTCATGGACAAGCAAGCATTCAAACAAGCAATAGAGCCAGAGCTCTCAATTCTCTTGCCTAATAGCCACACCCTCCCGTAAATAAGGACTTCTAGCCTCATGGTGGACTATTAGTCTCTATGTAGTAGTTCAAGCTATTCATAAAGTTCTATCTCTTTATAGTGTGATCAATAAAACATGTTCAAGCAATCTAGTTCTTTTTAACAAGTAACAGGCAAGAATATTTCTATAAATCTAGCATGTAATTCTATCTCTTTTCAATACGATAAGGAACATGCAAGCAGTATTCATTTAAATAAGCATGGCAGTAGTTATTCTATCTCTTTTATAACTAAGCATGCAATAAGCATGGCAGTAGTTATTCTTTCTCTTTTATAACTAAGCATGCAATTACTACCCTTACTTAGTATATACAGAAGAAACATGTTCAACTTCTTTTACTCTTATTAGCATAGCAATAGTTCATTTGATAGCGGTGTCCCCGTAACTTAGCATACAATCATTTCTATCTTGACTTAGCATGGCAAGGGTTCTATCTCTTTTAGGCAAGCATATGAGTTATCTAGTTAAGCATGCAGGTTCTTGTTCTATCATTTTTATGCGAACATTATCTACTTAGCAACAAGCATTATAAAACTCAGATTCATTATTAAGGCGTGCAAGAATAATCAGAGAATAAAGTTCTGCCCACTCACTAAGATCAATTATCTTGTGTTTAGATTGGGAAACTCTTTGAGAAGGCTTCTGCTCGAGCCAGCAAAGCGATATCTCTTGTAATAGTACCAATGCGGAGCGGGGCACTACATCATCATTGTTTGGAATATAAAGTATCTTCACCAAATCGTCAACATCAAACTTAATGTTTATCCCATCGACACGAGAATGAATAAAATCATCTTCAAAGATTAGATTGCAGTAAAATATTCTGATAGCATTGATATAAGTTAAAAATCCAAAAATAACTAATTCATCCAATCCCAAAGTGCGTAAAGTAGGCAGATACGCAAAAAATAGAGTAAAATTAATAGGGTTTCCAGGACAAACAATTCTAGTAGCAAAGTCATCAAACCACTCTACGGATTGCTCAAGGGATAAAAATAGGATGCCATCATAATCACCCTCATCGGGCATTGATGGACTAAACAGGGAATGGGTTATCTCTTCTTGAACATTTGAAAAGGATACTTCCCCAGCAAATTTCCTTTTCTTGAACAACTTAGGAGCCATTTAAAAAGAGAGGAAATACTGATTATATCTGAAAATAGATAGAGAATGTGATAGAGAACAATGATAAATACCAGAATCCAAAGTTTGACGATGTGAGAGGTCTTAAGGAGAGAGAAACAAAAAGCTAGAATTTGAAAACCTAGGGTTCTAAGGAGGAAGATGATAAAAAAAGGGGATGTTGTTCGGAGGTTAGGGTTTATGACGATAAATAGCCAAAAATATAGAGAGTTGGATTTCGTTTTGAATTCTGAAACAGAGGTAACCGAGTTCGGCCCGAGTTTGGTCAAAATTCTGTCCGAATTCGGTTCCTTTGAACCATAATTCATTTGAGACTCAATTCTTTATATTTGTGTAGGTCAATTTTCTAAGTCTAGGGTTTTGGCTTCAATACTATAATTTATTGAAATCAATTATTACTTTCCATATTGTATTCATCATCTTGGGTTAGCTGTAGAGGTCGGATCCCAGCTAGTGGTAGTCTAAAGACACTTAAGTACCGTTTCCCTTAAGGCTATTTACACCACTTTGACAGAATGGCCCTTTTGGCTTGTACCCAAAATAATTTTTATATTTATAAAAATAGAGTGGTAAATAAAATAAACAAGTTATGTAGTATCAGAGTCCGAAATTTTTAATTCTCGACGAATAAAATTGAAGCAATCTTCAGCTAAGGGTTTAGTGAAAATGTCTGCAAGTTGTTGTTCTGTATCAATGAATTCTAAACATATATTACTATGCAATTGATGATTTCTTAAAAAGAGGTTTGAAATCTCAATATGTTTAGTGCGTGAATGACATATTGGATTCTTAGAAAAATTTATATCGCTAGTGTTATCAAAAAAGATGGAAATATTTTTGAAGGATAAATTATAGTCATCTAAAGTTTGTCTCATCCACAAAATTTGTGCACAACAACCTGCGGTGATATACTCAGCCTCAATAGTTGATAATACAGCAGAATTTTGTTTCTTAGAAAACCAATAGACCAGAGACTTTCCCAAGACATGACAAGTACCACGAGTACTCTTACGATCGACCTTGCATCCAGCAAATTCAGCATCCGAATAACGAACAAGATCAAAGGATGTGGTTTTGGGATACCACAAGCCTGTCGTCTGAGTACCTTTAAGGTATCTAAGGATACGCTTAACTGCACATACATGTGATTCCTTAGGATTAGCCTGATATCTAGCACGTAGGCATACATAAAATATAATATCTGGATGACTAACAGTTAAGTATAAAAGACTACCAATCATACCTCGATACTTACGTATATCTGTTGGTTCGCCATTCTCATCAAGATCAAGTTTAGTTATTGCCATTGGAGTTCCAATAGATTTTATATTGTCCACATTGAACTTCTTTAGCAAATTTTTTGAGTACTTCATTTGATTGATGAATATTCCCTAAGAATTTTGCTTGATTTATAATCCGAGAAAGAAGGTAAGTTCTTCCATCATTCTCATTTTGAATTCCTTCTGCATACACTTAGCAAACTCGTTACACAACATCTCCTTAGGAGATCGAAAAATAATATTATCTACGTAAATTTGCACTAACAAGAGATTATCATCATGAGATTTTATAAATAAGGTAGTGTCAACTTTTCCTTTAAAAAATCCATTTTCAAGTAGGAAGGAGCTAAGGCGCTTATACCAAGCACGAGGGGCTTGTTTGAGTCTATATAGAACCTTTTTAAGCTTGAAAACATGATTAGAAAATTTAAAATCTTCAAAACCAGGGGGTTGTTCAACAAAAACTTTCTCTTTTATAACACCATTAAAAAAAGCACTTTTGACAACCATTTAAAATAATTTAAAATTATAAAAACTTGTAAAACCACAAAGCATACGGATAGATTCTATTCCCACAACAGGAGCATAGGTCTTATCGTAGTCAATACCTTCTTCTTGATTATAACCTTAAGCTACGAGACGTGCTTTGTTACAAGTGACTATACCATCCTAATTAAGGTTATTTCTGATAACCCATTTGGTACCAATGACTAGATAATTATTAGGTCTAGGAACGAGTTCGCAAACTTGATTTCGTTCAAATTGGTTAAGTTTCTATTGTATTGCGAAAATCCAAAATTTATCATCAAAATCTTCTAAAATATTTTAAGGTTCTACTTGAGAAATAAAAGCAACATATGCAATAAAATCTTTAGTTGCAGAGCGAGTACTTACACCTTTCGATACCTCACCATTTACCAAGTTTTCTGGATGGTTGGTTGAGAATTTCATCTTTAAGGTAAGCTGTCTAGATAACTTATTCCAGTTCATCTTTAGGCGTCTTGTTGGAGGTTATTCTGAAATCTTCATCATCACTGTCACTTTCCACTTGACTGTTTAGCTCATCAAAAGTAACATTAATCGATTCTTCAACAGTCAATGACTTTTTATTAAAAACTCTAAAATATTTACTCTTTGCAGCATAATCAAGAAAAATATCTTTATCATCTTTGGAATCAATTGTACCTAAGTTATCCTTAGTATTCAAGATAAAACATTTGCAGCCAAATATTTTGAATAACTAATGGTAGGAATTCTATTAAACCAAAGCTCATAGGGTGTCTTCTTCGATATAGGTCGAATAAGAACCCTATTCAAAATATGACATGCTGTATTGACAGCCTCAGCCCAAAAATATTTGGGAAGGTTATACTAATTTAATATGACTCTAGCCATATCGCCAAGAGTTCTGTTTCTCTGCTCCATAACACCATTTTGTTGAGAAGTTCTAGGACAGAAAAATTCATGCACAAATCTATTTGAATCACAAAAGATTTTGAAATTAGAATTTTCGAATTCGCCTCCATGATCACTTCGGATACGAGTAATCATAAAACCTTTTTCGTTTTGTACCTTTTTGCAAAAAGTAACAAACTCTGAAAAAGCCTCATTTTTATTTGCTAGAAAATAAGCCCAAGTATATCTAGAAAAGTCATCAATAATAACACAGGCATAAAGCTTACCACAAAGACTGGCGACTCTGCTAGGTCCAAACAAGTCCATATGCAAAAGTTGAAGAGGTCTAGAAGTACTTACAACATTTATTGATTTAAAAGAAGATCTTGTTGCCTTGTTCTTTTCACACTCAACACAAACCATAACTTTTTAAAAGTAATTTTAGGTAAACCTCTAACCAATTTCTTTAAAGATAGTCTGGCTATAGTATCTATATTTGCATGTCCAAAGAGCATATGCCACAACCAGCTTTCATCTTTGGTTGTGTATAAGCATCTTCCTGCATTGTTAGTATTTTTTGAGAGCTAGAAAACATATATATTATCTTATCATATTCCCTCAAAAGTTATCTTACTAGTAGATCTATCATAAATAGGACATTTTTTATTCACAAAATTAATGCCATAACCATGGTCAAGCAATTGACTAATGCTAAGTATGTTATGTTTTAATTCTGTTACTAAATATACATCTTTAATAACAGGGGAAGGATGAATACCTATATTACCATTACCTATAATATGCCCTTTTAGATTATTACCGAAGGAGACATATCCTTCTTTCTTCCTCGATAGAGTTGCGAATAGATTTGTGTCACCGGTCATATAATGTGAGCAACCACTATCGTGAATCCATTTACTTCTAGTGTGAAAGGGAATATCCACCTATAATAAAAGTTGAAGATGTAACCTTTGGTACCCACTTTCTTGAGGGTCCTGATATGTTAGTTTTTGGAACCCCAATATATACATGAATATCAACTAATTTTCTAATTCTACATTGTTGTGATATGTGTCCTTTAGTGATCTAGCAGATGTGTTGATCGTAGGTGCAGAGGCATGATGTATATGTGAGGTAGTATGCTATGATTTACGTGGATACTTGTAATAAAATGCATGATTAGAAGTTTTGGCCTTCTTAGGCTGTGTCTGGTGGATGTTCTTGGGCCTTGAGTGACACATGTTAGATTGGGAAGCAGTCTGTACAGACTATTTTTCTAATCTAATTTTTAACTTTTTGGAAGTGTCATATAACTCAGTATATCTAGCAATTAAAGCTTAATTATAACAAGTGTATTACTACTCTTTTTCTTCTCTATTTCATAATCTTCTTTAAGATTGATATAATCCTTGTCCTATTGCTCATTTCGAAGAAGTGCTTCGTGTAAGTTTAATCTAACTGATTCTAATTTATCTGAATCACTTGGGGATTGTGTCTTTCTGATATCATCTAGGAGTGTGGACAATTTATCAATCTCAAGTTTGTGTTCCTTGAGTTCTTTCTTCAGGTTTTTATATTTATCAAGCAGTGCTTTATGATCATCTAGAAGGTCACTAAAGGCATCACCTAGTTCATCAAATATAAAATCATCATATAGGGGGTTCGTAGATACCTGATCGAAAGCCATTAGACAAATATTTGCAGAGTTGAGAGGATTCTCTTCTTCTTCTTCTTCTTCTTCTTCTTCTTCTTCAGAATCGCTTACTTTACTTTCAAACCATATGCTTGTATTGGCATGGTTCCTTAACGAAGTTCTTCTTTTGCTTGAATGTTCATAGCCACTTTCTTTTCTAGCCATAGGACAATCCTTCTTGATGTGGCATGTCTTCTTACAGTTATAGCATACTGGTTTTTCATCAGTACTGTCTTTGTAGTTCTTCTTCTGGTTTGAACTTTCAAACTTTAAGAACTTTCTAAAATTTTGGGAGATAAGGGCTACATCGTCATTGTCGAAATCTTCATCTTCTGAGTTATCGTCAGAAACCTTCTTGTGATGTGCTTTGAATGTAATGGTCTTCTTTTTTGGCATTGATTCTTTAAGGTCTTAAGGTCTAGCTTATGCGTCATCAGTTTTTCCATAAGCGTTTCCAGCGACATTGTGGTGAGATCGTTTTCTTCAATGATTGCCGTTGCCTTAGGGTTCCAGTTTTTGGTGAGTCCCCAAAGCACCTTGCAGATTTTTTCATAATTTGTATAATCCTTTCCAAGAGATGACAAATGATTTATAATATCTAGGAAACAAGTAAACACTCGGGTGATGGTCTCTTCTGGCTTTATCTTGAATGCTTCGTACTCTTGTGTCAGCCTGCTAATCTTTGACTCCTTCACTTGGGTTGTTCCTTCATGAGTGACCTCAAGAAGCTTCCAGACTTCATGAAAAGTTGCACAGGTTGATACTCTGTTAAATACAGTACTGTCTACAGAACATAACAAAGAATTAATAGCCCTAGCATCGGGACTAGCGTGTTTCTTTTCCAAATCAGTATATCTATCATTAGGTTTTTTCAATAAGATTACCATCAATAACTATTCTGGCTGGATTTTTTTAGCCATCAGTGACAATTGCCCATAGATCAAATCAAGAGATTTTAAATAAAAGCTCATCCGTATCTTCCAATATGTGTAATTAGTTCCATCAAATAAGGGTGGCCTATTTGTGGACCGGCCTTCACCATTGTTGGTGTAAATTGGTTGTGCAGTTGCCATAGATCTTATATAGGGTATTAATCATTTATTAAGAAAATCGTACTTTGATACCAATTATAGGATCGTGTAGCAACTCTAGAGGGGGATGATTAGAGTAAATGTGTGTGCAACAAAAAATAATCACCAATTAAAAATTCTAAGTTTTAGACTAACTTATAAAATGCAGTAACAGATATTTGAAAGAGAATAAGCAAAGTATAAGTAAAGTTAAGAACAGCAAACTCAAATACAAAAAATTTTATCCTAGTTTCTCTCGTGGAGGACTAGTCCAAGCCCGAGAACTCTTACTCGGTGTTAAATCCACTATTTATGAAATAGGGTACACATGCGCCTTTGATCCGAAGAGCACGCCAACTTCTTACAATACAATCTTTTGATCCGAAGAGCTAGAAGACTTCAGACAGGAATTGAAAATAATTTTTTAACCAAGCTTATACAACTCGACTCAACTTCTAATCAGAACGACACTTTGGCACTTAGAAGGAAAGAGAGTTGTCTTGATATTTGAGAAGGATAAGGTTCTTTTTAGGAATAGAGAGAGAAGAAGAATGATTGGGTTCTTATTTTAGAAATATAAAAGTTCTTCTATATTTATAGAATTTTTGTAGACAGAGTTTGGGCCAAGTTCAGATGCATAACGTTCAAAATTTTGAACGTTGGGAGCCTGGTCTTTAGGAGATGATTCTGACTAGGAAATTAGTTTTGAGTAACCAAGTTCTGTCCGAGTTTGGTTTGAACTCTCCCCGAGTTCGGTTGGTCTTTTTCAGACTATTTTGACTTTGAGTTTGAGTAAGTTTGGGTTTAGGCTCGAATCCAAACAAAATTTTGGTTTGGTTAGGCTTATGTTTGAGTGGGCTTTCGGAAATTTTTTTTAATCTAAATGCCAAATTTTTGTTCCGACTCATAAGTCCTTAGACTCAAGAAAAATAAAAATTACATAACAAAATATAAAAAGAACCCGAACACAATCATCTGTATTCGTAGCTTGTGGCGAAGTGATGTGATATCTTCTTCTCAAATCCATCAGAGTTGTAATGTATCGACTCGTAGTTTAGATCGATTATTAAAATCGGTTTGACCATGACCAGATGGGCCAACAATTTGTGTGCCTGTGATGTTCCTGATCAGTGTTAGTTGTTGGTGTTTTCAGTTTTGGAGATGGAGTTGGTATAGATCTAAGTTTTACTATATGGGTTTCATGAGTATTTTCTTACGGGATTGATCTCCCAAAACTATATATTTTTGAAACCTCCTTGGTTCATATTGTAGAGCATAGAGATTTTCTTGATTTTGGCTTTGGTTGCTTATGATTTGGAACATTGCAATGAATCTTGAGCTCAAGTGCAGAGTTTGTCCTTGGTAGGTCGGGTTGGAGAAGAAGAACAGTAACAGAGGAGCACATATGAGAGTCTTGTTGTCTTTGGCGCATTTTCAGTATGACCCGTATTTCCTATATCTCTTGTGTACTTTGTGAGTACTGCCCATCCCTCGCAAAAGTGCGTCAGGGAGAAGAGCTCTTATAAGTCTTCCTAGGCGTACTTTTGAATGTCTCAGCCTTAGCGTACAATTGGCGTATCCTGAGCTTGCTCGACATGGCACAATCTGAGGATGCTTATTATGTATTATTTCTTGGATAGCCCCAGACTCCACATACCAAGCCGTAACTTTGATTGGCCGATTATAACCTGACTTGTTTGCGATTGTCAATTCTGCAAGTAGCTTAGGGACACGGGTTGTCACCCCCACTTTTCCAGCTAGGGATAATTTGGCCTAATTATTTAATTTTAGAAATATAATATTAATATTAGTGGGCTATATATATTTATTTGATGCTTGTATTAACAATAGAATAGTCAGTATGATTAGATAAGTCAGTATGATTAGAGGAAGATCTGGAATAGTTAGTATGATTAGAGGAAGATAATGGCATGTGGCGGGACTGATTAGATAAGGTTTATGGGTTCCACGGACGATTGCCGGGGCAGCGGGACTGATCCGATCCGGACGAAACATATGGAATAGTCAGTATAATTAGAGGAAGATAATGGCATGTGGCTGAGTTCGCTACCTGTGTCGCATGTTATTTTCTATCCCATGACTATAACTCGTCCTTTATGGCTATGCCAGCGATAACTGTTCATATAGATAAGTCATCCTCGCTTAGCGGCTATCCGCGTGCGAGTCATTGCATCGCATCCGAAGAACAACTGAACACCTGAACGATCATAATAGCACCTCTCATGTTTGTATATGCTATTGCCTTGGTTCTCATATATGTTGCTCGTGCTTGAATTAACAATGTTTGACTTAGACAGGGAAGGACAAATGGTAAGTTGGTAAGTCTCGTCGTGTTTCCTCTTATATATCGTACGGTGCACTGCCACACGAGTTAGGCTATTCAATATGCCATAAAACTGATCCTAAGGAAACTAGAAAGACAACATAATAGTTGGTGTACGAAACCTATATTACGTGTTTGGATTTGTTAAGCGGGCGAGTAGCCTCCCCACCAGTGCATTCAATGTACTGATAACCCACCAGATCGTTTGCAGGGTGCGGGAGAACCTCGTTCGGTACGGATGCCTCCTTCGTGCGTGCTAAGGCGTGGAGTCAAATCCGAAGCCTTGGAGCGTTGCGTCCGAAACTGAAGCACTTATATAAGACATAATGTTAGAACATCGCCTAAGCATCGCCTGTACAATCATTCCATAATTGCAGCCACTTGGCACGCTTTTACTGTTTCAAAGAGTGAGGTCTGAGCAACTTGTTATCTCGGCCAAGCGCCACCTGTAACACTTGTTTATATCAATAAAGAGTTTCTTTACTTCTACTTGTGTTATTCAATGCTTCCGCTATTGTCGACTCAGTGAACTTGTAACCAAATTGCCTATGCGTTTATGATTCCACTGCACTCGGAAAATCTGTGCGACTTTGTGGCTTATAATTCTTACTGCCAGCCAATGAACCACGGCCTTGCCCGGGCATGACTCACGCCCGTGCGGCATCACGTCCGGATGGGTCGAAGCGATCGTTCCGCGGGAGCGCTGGCGCGGTGATTCTTGCCTAGCGGGGACGGTCGATTTAGCCTGCGGAAGATCGGGGCGTGACATGCACTGCTAATAGAGAATGACGAACCTATCACCTTCAAACAGGCTGTCAAAGATACTAGCAGCGAGAGATAGATGGAAGCTATGCAGGAAGAGATTGAGTCTCTCCATAATAACTATACATGGAATTTGGTTCCATTGCCAAAGGGCAAGCGAGCTATGCTGCAAGTGGGTGTACAAGAAGAAGAAAGCTTCTCTAGAGTCAGGTGGCACTCGGTTCGAGGCAAGATTAGTAGCAAAGGACTTCGCACAGAAGGAAGGGGTGAACTACAATAAGATATTTTCTCCGGTGGTCAAGCACACTTCTATTCACTTATTGTTGAGCTTGGTAGCTCATCATGATCTCGAGTTGGAGCAACTTGATGTGAAGACAACATTCTTGTATGGCGACCTTGACAAAGAGATTTATATGCATCAACCGGAAGGTTTCAAGATGGTTGGCAAGAAAAATTATGTGAGTTTATTGAAAAAAATATTGTATGGTTGAAACAATCTCCTCGACAGTGGTACAAGCGGTTCGACACCTTCATGACACGCCATAATTTTACCCAAAGTAAGTATGATTGCTGTGTTTACTTTCATAAATTTCGTGGTGGAGGTTATATCTATCTATTGCTTTATGTTGATGATATACTTATTGCTTCAAAAAATATGGTAGAGATAGATAAACTGAATGTCATGATCCGCACCCGATATAGGGGCACAAGTACGCATGTACGTCCAGCCTACGCCACAGCATCGACGGTAGAATGCTGTCTAGGTCACAATACTATCTAATCAATCTCACATAAATATCCAACTCCATAAGGAGACACAAATATAATAATATAATATAAAATACTCAATCATAGAACTAAAGCACGATAAGATATCAAAAGAAGAATCCAAAATCAACCACAAAGTCTAAATAATAATATAATCTAAACTTCAAACAATAATATCCAAGTCTCATATATGCCGGAGACAAATCCGGTACCAAAATCTGCAAAAGGAACTAACTAATATAATTAGTAATTTCGGCTAGACCTCTCGACAATCACACCTGAGCTACAAGGTCCAAGACTACAGATACTCTTCCTGTGGTCCGTAATATGTCGGACACCAGCCCTCTAAGTCGTCATCTAAAAATTATATCCAGTTAGGATTTGAGCGAAGTACAACCCAATAGCAGTTCCAATTAATTGACAATGACTATAAAACAATAAATAGAGGATGCTATATACTGTGAGAAAATAATAAACTGATGTAATGGCAAATACTAAAGAGAATATGCAATATAAGCAATAAGGTATAGCCAGTGCATATATGAAATGAAGAGAAAGGAACTACAATATCAGATTCAAGAAAATGTAATCTATGAAACTGAATATGAAGAACTGCAATTATTCTAAGTGTTTGAAATACTAGTTTCGATATGTGATCGACTTTGGAACTAGTACGATAGCTATATGGAATGGCTAATCATACGTGAGGTGTATGATTAACAGTAGCAATGTTTATAATTTACAATAGGAATATGATCACATCTCTTACTAATATTTTCTCTGCCCCAACTAGTACAGTGGATCCAACCATGACACGTTACGATACATGATTAATGTCCAATAATAATACCATGTACGATGTCTAATGTCAATGTCGTGTACGATGTCAATATAATAACCATTGTAACATCTTATGAATGAAGATCCAAGATATATACCAGTCCGTGTACCATAGTGTCAATAATCAGATGTAACATTTCTAAGTACTTAAAATATAGTAATTATCAAATAATAAAAACTATTAGAGAATGTAATCGCCTGTGGTCCTGAGCAATGAATGTCAACTGTGTCCATATCGGTGCCTCAAAGACCAAATTATGAGTTACAAGTCAAAACAGTGTTTTAGGATTATAAACATGCCAAACTAGCTAATTTCTAGGTCTCACTAGTAGGTTTCTAGCATGTATTAGCTATATATATATAATTATATCTATTTTAGTTTTTTTAAAACTTTAGTTTTTTTATATTACATTTAGGCATATTTTAAAGTATTTTCTATAATGTTTAATTTTTAGTAGTTTTGAAATTGAACGAAATGACAGTCACCTTCTTGATTGGGTTATCTTCGATAAATAAGTTTTCTTCATTTACATCTTTTACAACTTTATTATGCTTTTACACCTTTGTAGATTGGACTTTTTTTTTTCCCCAATTTATTCTTCCAAATTGATCGGGATATAGACACCCGCAGGAGCGAGAAAGCGAGCCAGCCCAAACTTCGGTATCAGTAAGTATTGGTTGCGGTTGATATCGGATCAAGACATGCCAAACCGTATTATATTGGTATCAGTCGTATCGTATAATTACCGGTCGATACTGCAATTGAAGTAGTTAGATATGCCCTCAAATGGGAATATGAGAAGGCGTATGACACGTATAGAGTGGGAATGCCTCTTGATAACTCTTGAGAGGAGGATGGGAGTTTGCTTACAAATGGATATAACTGGTAGAGATGCTCATGAGTTCTAGTAAAACTATTATTTTGGTAATAGGTAATAGGTAATTATGTGCATGTGTGTTATCATAATTTGATGGGAAAGAGATTGCAAGCAGGGATATAGACCTAATAAAGAATGCTGAAGAAAATTGTAGTAGTAATTAAATTTGAAAGGTGACAGTGGATTACATTGTCATTACATGATTTCCTTATAACACCAAAAATTAAATCCGAAGTAGGCCTCTTCCCTCACTGTTTCAGCAGTCACCGATCATAACTTGATCAGCTCCTCACATGATATCATTGTTCTTCTTCTGTTCCAAATTAAAGGATGGGTGAGAGCGCCTAATGGCTAGCTAAGACCAGCTTTGGTATTGGTAAGTTCGATCTTAGCCCCGCCCTTATTTCTCATGACATGAGATGACATGCATTATATATATATGGCTTTCGAGACTGCGCGTTCCTAGCTAGCTAAGCCTTTATTCTCAACATGCTAGCTCTTTCGACCGACCGCCCGCCCGCCTGCCTGCCTGCCTGCGCGCGTTCCTATTTATACCATGGTTGCGTATTTGTCGGGGATGAACGTGCCCCAGAACCAATGCTTCTTCCAGACGTACATCATCTCCTCGATAGGAACATTCTTAGTCTCTGGGAGGAAGAAGGCAATGAAGATGGTCATAATGACCACCCAGCCGGCGAAGAAGTAGAAGAGGCCGAACTTCATATGGCAGAGCATGGAGAGGAAGACTTGGGCGATGATGAAGGTGAAGAACATGTTCACCGACACGGTGATGCTCTGGCCGGCCGAGCGGATCTCGAGAGGGAAGATCTCGCTGGGTACGAGCCATCCGAGCGGTCCCCACGACCAGGCGAAGGCGGCAACGTAGATGCAGATGAACAACACCACGAGTCCGGCATAAGTCTTGGAGATGGTCTCGGTGGTGCCACTAGTCCCAAACATAACTGCGATCAACGTTCCTACTATGATCTGTGACACTAGCATTTGCATCCCCCCTTGCAAGAAGAGGATCCTTCTTCCGAACCTATCGACGCATGCAATGCTGACAAGTGTGGCAAAGACGTTGACAAGACCGGTGATCACGGCGGACATGAGGGAGGCGTCGTCTCCGAACCCGATGGTCTTGAAGAGGACGGGAGCGTAGAACATGATGACGTTGATGCCCGTCAGCTGCTGGAAGAAGGGGATCAGGATCGCGATGGTGAGCTGTGGCCTGTACCTCGTTTCGAGGATGGTCGACCACGGGTGCTCGACGGTCATTGCCTCCTCGCTGGCCGCCACGAGGTCTTCGTACTCGGCCTCGATGTTGTTGGTGCCCCTGATCTTCTTGAGCATGGCCTTGGCCTCGTCAGCGTGGCCCCGCTCGATGAGAGAGTTGGGAGTGTCGGGGAGGGCAAGGGCGCCAACGGTGATGATGAGGGCAGGAACTGCCGCAAGAGCCAAGCTGACTCGCCAGCCCCATCCTTCAGCAATCTTGGCGGTGCCGTAGTTGATGAGGTTGGCGGCCAAGATTCCTACCGTGATCATGAGCTGGAATCCAATGTTGAGCTGTCCTCGAAGCTTGGCAGGGGCCATTTCCGATAAGTAGACCGGCACCGACTGTAATTAGATTTCAATATGATCAGAAAAGTAGCTAAGGATGACTAGCTAGCTTATTGGACACAGAAGAAGAAGAAAAGAAGGAAGAAGAAGAAGAAGAAGAAGAAGAAGATGTAGCTAGCTGTATGTTCTCACTTGATTGGCGAAACCGATGCCAATACCAAGGAGGACACGACCAAGAATGAGCATGAGAACATTCTCTGCCGCACCATTGAGGGCGGAACCAATTAAGAAGGTGACACCACCGCAGAACATGGACCATTTCCTCCCGAAGGCTCTAGTCATTGCGGATGCGAAGAAGGAGGCGATGAGCGCCGCCAAGTACAAGGAAGACGTGAACAATGTCAAGAGGTGGCTGTCGAACTTGCAGTATTGGTTTGTGTTCACGGATTCCTTTTCCTTTTGGTACACTGAAGGGAAGAACTTCCTCAAGAAACTCTCCATGGAAGTCACTCCACCTGCAAGTACATATATCATGTACACAAAATATATATATATTGATCATCAGGGGCATATATATATATATATATATATATATATATATATATATATATATATATATATATATCAAATGCATATATGCGATCGATGTTGATTGATCTAGACCTGAAATTCCAATATCGTAGCCGAAGATGAGACCACCGGAGGAGGCAACCAGACAGGCCATCAAGACGAACATGGTCACCTTTCCTGGATAGTCCTTCACTCCTCCTCCTCCTCCTCCTCCTCCTCCTGTGTTCACCATTGCTCCTCCCGCCATTGGACTAGCTAGTTAGATAGATGTGTGTGTGTCTGAGTGTGTTCGATCGATCGTGTGTCCGACCACAGAGACAGACCAAGAACGTACAACAGTAGATTGATTGATATGAATTAAAGTTAGGAGGAAAGAAGGGGCCAGCCGGTATTTATACCAATATGAGTTGCTAATTCTAGCCTCCAACTGTGACACACGTAAGTAAGTAGGTGACGTAGGTGTTATGATTGAAGAGAAAGTTACTGTTAATTAGATCTAATCTAACTAATCTCTGTGTGTGTCGAGTCAGATGAAGCTGGAAAAGTCAATCCCTGGAAGCAGTATTACAGTATAGAGAAGGCCCAAAGATAGAAAATGACTATGTATAGAGCTAAATAGGAGGATAATAACTAACTAGTAATTAAAAATGATGTCATTAATTGCTTTGAATTGTTCTTAAGTTATTATTATATGCAAGCAAAGCTAGGAATCAGATTGTGGGTACGTAGTCTTAATTAGCATGCCTGCCTACCTCATTCATACCCAAACACGTACACTATTATTTTTCATACACTTACTTCTATATCGCCCAAGTTAATTCTAGAGAGTAACAACAGTTAATTATCCTCTGTAATGTTCAAAACTATCATCTGCGCGCCTACTTCCCCTTCACGCTAGCTTGTCCGTAATGTCAAGCCTCATCTTCAAGAAGTTGGAGGCATACCAGTGTTAGATAATAACTTTATTGAATATTTGGAAATGCAGGAGGAACGTGGAGGCGCTTTTGGATCTAGAATACAGATTCAACTAGGGATGGATTTACAGAATGTCGCAAGTTAAGTAATTAGAGAGGATTAAGTAGGTTTTGTCAGGTAGGGGAAATAAAATAGAAACAAAGATATAGCATAACTTGTCTTCAAGAGAGACAATAGTACAAACTTCACCCATAAATATAGTTAGTGGGTAGTCAAGGTCTCTATCAGGTCCGGCCCCATCCGGCCCCGTCCGGGTCCAGAATTGACCGGATTTGACTGGGTCAGGTCGGGTCAGACTTAGTCCGAAGAGAAGTGGGGCCGGTTCAGGCCTGGTCCGGGTTGGCCCGATTAAAAACAACTAAAAAAAAATTAGGGTTCTCTTGGTAAATATTTTAAAAAAAAATTTGACTTTTTTTTAAATTACCAAAATACCAAAAAATTGAGAAAAAAATCCGCCTCTGGACAGGGCCTGATAGGATCACCGATCGTCCGGTCCGAGCCGAGTTGTCCGGGTCGGATTAGACAAACTCGGTTCAGCCCGTATCTTTGACCGGACCGGGCTATCGGACCCCAAATTCAAATCCAGTCTAAACCCGGAGTCCTAGTGGGTCGGGCCGGGTCGGCCCGCTGACCGGTCCCGACCCAGCCCAGATTGGGTTTGACGGAGCCGCCCGACCAAATATACACCTTGAGTGGGTAGAAAGCTAGGTTTGATTCAGTGCGAAAGGACGGCCATAGGTACTGAGTTTAGGATCTCATTAGGATTACAAGCATGATTGACGTGTTACCAAGAGAGAATAGCTAATGGTTACTCCTCCAGAGTTGTATTCGTGATTGCATCCGTATTTGATAAGATACTTCCTTAACACTCACATTGGATATTGCTTACTCTAACTTAAGCTCCAAAGGGTCTCAAAATATGGTTGAAAGTGATTTGGTATGCTAATGGGCTCAAGACCATTCATAACATAATTGAGATGCGAGAAAGTAATATTTGTTTTTTGTATATCCATTCTAAAAGTTTTTAAGAATCTATAGTTAATATTAAAATGTGCATGAATACAGATAGCATTATAATATAATGTATGTATATGTAACCGTATACAACAACAATATCAAAATTTTAATTCAAGTTTTTTTTCTTCTTGTAATATAAACGCATGTACTTGTTATTTTTTACCATTCAAAAATTGAGGCTCTTATCATGGATCTATTGGACTTCCTTCCTTTATTCACGGGCGAAGTTGTATCATGTATTGGGTGTATTCAGGTATTTATGTTAGAAAAAAGCTTCATGAAACAGAGAGGGGAACCGTGGTTCAAACAGAGCGCTGACGTGCCCTCCCAATTAGCTGCAACCCCTACCCCCTGAGAACAGGGCCCGCCCGTCCAACCCGTCCAATGGTGTGGGGGGGGGGGGGGGGGTGAGGGGTGAGGGGGGCACGTCAACAAGGGATTAGGTGCTCCCCCCCCCCCCCCCCCCCCCGGTTTGTAAAGTAAGATTGTTTATGTTATTCATAATCTAGTTCCTTGCATAAGGTTTTTTAACATTGTGAGGTAGGGGTACGGGGGTATCACCCTCCATTTATATTCTTATTATTAAAGAAAAAAAATCAATGAGGTGGTTCCTCAAAAGAAAATTATATATATTCTAAGTTTTAGAAAAATCTCTTATTCCTTATTAGAAAACAAATACGGGTACAATAATATCCATATCTGAATTGTATCCGATGCACCCTTAGTTTATATACATATGAAATTTTGAATTCGTGCAACATAGGTTTGAATTCATTGGGAAAGAGACAATTTTGTATTAATCGATATCGGTGGAAGTAAGTATCATATCAAACATGCCAAAAACATGAAGTCGTTATGTATTGGTCAACTTAAGTATTGCTATGGGTCGATCCTGTAAACCTTGGCTTAGAGTTGAAATTTTAACTATGTGAATGTTATCCTTAACCCTAAAATGTAACTATGTGAACGAGCTATGTTATCATTTTACCTTACTAAAAATGTTGTAAATTGTGATGCAAAATAAACATGTCTCGCGTTAGACACGTAACAGACACCGAAGACAACGACACTCTTGGACACTCTTCAGACACGTCACAAAATAATTTTTATGTTTCCTTACTTTTTTTAATTTTAAATCAAGAATGAACACTCTTCTTACATGGATACGTGTTGGATACATATATTTTTTCAATATATATTGACACTTTTTATAATGTTTTTATATATAAAATATATTATATAAAAGTCAAAAATTATATATATATATATATATATATATATATATATATATATATATATATATATATATATATATATATGGAAATTAACACAAAGAGATTATGATATCCTTTCTGCCCTTCGACGACGGCGGCAAAGTAACCTAGAGCAGCGGCGGTGTAATCCAGTATGGTGACGAAGATGTATCCGCTTGGGATCTATCTAGCCATGGGAATGATAGAGGGTCATGAGTGGTTTTGGTGGCAGTGAAGGAGCCTACGATGACTAGATTTTGGAGGAAGCGATTGAATAAATCGAGCGAGAGAGGAGCGTAATCAAATTTTTTCGTAGATAAGTAGTTTCTAAACACCTTTATTTTTAGTTCCTAATCTCTCTCTCTCTCTCTCTCTCTCTCTCTCTCACACACACACACACACACACACACACACACACACACACACACACACATAGACAAACAACCATTCTTTTTTTTTAACTCACTTCACTCTGTATTATTACATATAACACACACATCCTTCTCTTATTAAATGTTTAGAAATTATTAATCTATACTACTATATAATAAGAAAAATTTGCTTCACCGTAATACGTAACTTTATTAATTAAAAAATATATATATATATATACATGTCATGCCTCAGTACCGAAATACGGAGATGGACATGGCTAGCTCTCCCGTACAAGGTATAAAATATCATGCGACGGTCACGACTGTAGAAAGACAATAGGGTGCATGATACAATCAAGTCTCCTAGGATCTCAGAACAACTATGTCTCATTCATTCAAGTAAGTAGCAATAACATAGAACATATAAGATAAATCAATAAGGCATCACAAACGCTCCATCAAAATATTTTGGAAGTCTAGCCATCAAAATGTTAGGCTAGCAGAGTAACAATAGTTACATAACCGAGATAATCTACTGTCTGATTATATTACATTCATGTAAAGAAATTAATGTCCAGACAAACCGGCTAACAGGTGGCTAAACGTCCAAAAAGAAAAAAAGAATGTACAATACGAAAAGTGATCAAGAAACTCACTCATGTTCCTCAGCAGCCATTTGTCTGGTATGCGCCATTGTAAGAAAGATAAGCTGGATCCTCAGGTGATGACTATAAACCTGGCCATACAAACCAGTAGAATTAGACCCAGATAGCAAGTACAACAAGGAAGAACCAATAAAGAAACAAAAATCTGATCAAGCATATAGTGCAAGAAACAAGAATCATTGGTGCGTGCCCCATCATTGAGATAACATGACACTTCTTCACCAAATAAGGAAAGGAATGCCATATCACATGAGATAAGGTATGTCCCATGATTATGGTCAAGCTAAGGTTCTGTGTCGTAGTTCGGTCCATATTCCATCATAGCATGATGCTCAACTCTCCAACCAAACAAGGAATAAAGTTGAACCACCACACCATGACAGTCCGTGTCATGACCCGCACCCGGTATAGGGGCACAAGTACGTAGGTACGTCTAGCCTACGTCGCAGCATCGGCGGTAGAACGTTGTCTCGGTCTTTTATACTATCTAACATCTCACACAATATATATATATATATATGTATATATATATATATATGTATATATATATATATATGTATATATATATATATGTATATATATATATATATATATATATATATATATATATATATATATATATATATAAAATACCTGTCATGCCATCTCAACTCCAAATGGAGGAGCAATATGATAATATAATAAAAGGTAGTCAATACTTAATCACATTTAAAAACTAAAGAAAGATTTAAGCACGATATGGAATAAAAAGAAAAGGAAATACAAGTCTCAATACATTACTGGTCCAACAAAACATCTAAACACAACTCAAGATCTCAAAATAATAGTACAATCCAAAGTCTAACTATAAACAACTACTACATGATATAAAAATCTAAATGGCCTTAGTATCTGGCACTACATCCTCAGGTGATACTCCATCTGTTAGCCCATAGTAAGTAGGATACATCTTCACTAACCTTTCATCTAAAAAATATATCCAGTCAAGATTGGAGCAAAGTACAATCCAATAGCAGTTCCAATTAATTGATAATAACAATAAACAGAAATAGAGAATATAATATAAGACGAAAAATAATGAACAATATCATACTATGGTAGAAGAAACAGGTAAACAAGAGCAATACGGTATACACTGATCACAATAAAATAAAATAAGATAATTAAATAGAATATGGTGAAGAACTGTAACTATACTAAGTGTTTGAAATACTAGTTAGATATGTGATCGGTCTACTTAAACATTGGATAAACATTGTTTACTTAAACATTGGATAAACATTGTCTACTTAAACATTGAACATTGAATATTGTCTAGGCTTTGATCACATATCTAGCTAACACTTCCCCTACCCCCAACCAATACTCATGGATTCGATCACGACACATCATGAACACGAATATAATATGAGTACACGAAGAAAATGAATGTACATGAATGAATACGAGCACAAGAAATACCTGATGCACACGATAAAGTACATGTGAAGGAGTATCCAAAGTACACGATAATGGGATGACATCTCCTGACATGATCCATATAGTACCATTCCGTGTAACTATTGTGTCAAAATCAAGTAAAATATTTCTAAATACTTGTATTATAGTAATTATCAAATAATAGAAACTATAAGAGAATGTACTATTCTGTGGTCCAGAGCAATGAATGTCAAACTGTGTCCGAACCGGTGTCTCACAACCTATATATGAATATCATATCAATGGAATGTAAAGAATGATAAATGAGCCATAAATGCACTAAATATGATGTTTGTCACACCCCAGTCCCAAAATACATAGGACTAGGAGTGCGTAACCCGCCCAGCCGTATGTATGTGAACTCCAATATATGAAAATCATATACACACGTACACTGTATATGAACATTTAATCCAATAGTGGTAATATACTGTCACAACAAGTCACACAATCTATATCTCATCCACAGCATATATAATTAGTAGGAATCAAGACTGAATAACAACTGGATATCAAAATGAGTATCAGGTCTATAGTCGGGTGGAAACAAATCCACTACAAAATGACTGTACTAAAAGTAACATAAAATCTCTAAACAGGGACAGTAGATCACAGGTACTCTGAGGGTATGATCTCCTCGGTCTCGTAGGTAGCATCCGGTCCAGGTCCGTACTCCTGAGGACACTCTTGCTCATCCATATCTGGAAAGGGACCAGGTCCTTAGAGGAACGTAACAAGATACATAATAATATGCCAATAAAGTACAAAAAATAAACATCCACTGGGTCACCTATCCGTCTAAGTGAATACAATTTGAGAACAACCTTGAGAATATGGGAAAAGGTAGGCTAGACATATGCTGACGTAATTCACCAATCGTGACAACTGGCTAGTATATGCCACATATACCCCCCAAATACAAGGGCGTACTGTAATATCATGGAGTCAGCATAGTGGAAATGGGTGTCCCATATGCGTACTAGTCGTCCTCCCCGCCCAATGATCTAATCATGTTTGTATCCACAACATAAATAATACCTCTAGATAACTGCCAGGTCTACTAGCATACCAAGTTTCTATAAGCAGTCATTCCTAACGCACGGCCATACGTACAGACGGCCAACCCAATACGAAGTCCGAGGGCTATATGAGAGTCACAACTCGTGTAGCAATTGTGTCACGGCCAATGAACCAATAATGCTCCATAATACTTGGGTGGTCTCATAAACAAGGTCCAATGTAATTTATATAAATAAAACAGAATTATGCTTCATATGGAATATAAATAATAGTATTGTGGCAAGGTATACTTGCCGAGTAAAAGTCCTAGGTAGTGCACGTCCAACAGTGTTTTTAGTTTTGTTGTAAGAAGAAGTGAGGCTTTTTGGTTTGGGTGCAATGCATGGATATATAGAAAATAAGAGGCGGTGGAAGAAACTTAGTGGTTAAGAAACTACTGTTGCTCTTTCTTTCTTCTTATTGGTTTAGGGTTCGGTCAAGGGTTATTCAGTAATAGTATTAAGGAGTGGTGCAATGAGAAGCTTACACGTGTAGTTCAGGAAAGCAAAGCAAAGTTGAGTTTTGCTTCTGTTGCAGATATTTTCTAATGGTTTGTTGTTTTACGCGTAGTGAAAGAAATCTTAAGTGGTAAAAGATATTACGCAGGGGATTACTTTATGCACAGAGAAAAGAATTAGGTGGGTTGGGTTTTCGCGTAGTGAAAAGAAAGAGTTTACGCGGTTTGAGTTATACGCGTGAGTTTGCTACTGCTGCTATTATAATTACGCACGGAGAAAAGAAGCAAAGTTTTACGCGTTGTTGCTGCTATTGTGGATTTTACACAGGGAAGTAGTTTACGCTGTTTCGGGTTTTAGGTTAGCATTAATAGGGATTCTATTTTCTATTTCTTTTCTTTTAATAATATATATATATATATATATATATATATATATATATACATAGAAAATTTTGAAAATTATAGGGTGCACAGGGTTTCAACTGGCAATTGTCCAAAGGGTCTCCTACATAAAATAAATTTAGAAAAATGTATAATGGCTCAATAAAATCTATCTCCTCTATTTAACTACTTATAAATAAATAAAATAGGGTTTTCAGGATTAGGGATCTTACAATATACCCAACTTATAAAAATTTTGTCCTCAAAATTAAAACTAAGTCACTGTAGAAAGTCAAGAAGGGTATAAGATATCTTAAAGTAAATTTATACCTTCGTCTGCGAATAGGTTCGGAAAACGTTGTCGCATGTCATCCTCGTGCTCCCAAGTAGATTCTTCTGGCGAGCCATGCTTCCATGCTACGCGGACTAAGGGAATAGACTGGTTCCTTAATACTTTCTCTCGATGATCGAGGATTCCTACGGGTTGCTCTTGATATGACAAGCTTGGCCCAATGGTGATTTTCGAATGGTCGAGAACATGACTGCTGTCTGCCACATATCGCCTGAGCTACGACACATGGAATACGTCATGTACTCCCTCAAGTGAAGATGGTAGCGCAAGTCGATATGCTACTTCTCCCACTTTCTCTAGTACGTCAAATGGTCCAATATATCTTGGACTTAACTTGCCGTGTCCTACGAATCGAATAGTGCCTCTGGTAGGTGATATCCTTAAGAAGATATGATCTCCCTCTTTGAACTCCAAGGGACGACGATGAAGATCCGTCCACTATTTCTGTCTGTCATGCGCTGCTCGCAAGTGTCCTTGTATCTTCTTAACTGTTTCCACAGTGTTGACCACTAGCTCTGGTCCCAGAATTTGACGTTCTCCCACGTCACTCCAACATACAGAAGATCTACACTTTCTTCCATACAATGCTTCAAACGGAGCCATCTGGATGCTTGACTGATAGCTATTGTTGTAAGAAAACTCCATAAGATGTAGGTGGTCCTCCCATGATCCTCCAAAGTCTAACATACAAGCCCTTAACATATCTTCTAATGTCTGAATCGTTCTGACTGCCCATCCGTCTGTAGGTGATAAGATGTACTGAACTTCAGAAGAGTTCCATTACTTTCTTGCATGCTCCTCCAAAAGTGCGATATAAAGTGCGAATCTTTGTCCGATACAATATTGACTGGTACGCCATGTAATCTTACAATTTGCTTCATATATAAGTCATCCAAGGATTCTGTAGATTGGCCAACTCTAAAAGGTAAGAAATGGGCTGACTTGGTGAGTCGGTCCACTATTACCCATTCTGCATCTCTTCCATTAGGACTCCTGGGAAAACCTGTGACGAAGTCCATAATGATGTGTTCCCACTTCTATTCTGGAATCGGAAGTGGTTGCAATAACCCTGCTGTTCTTTGGTGCTCTGCCTTCACTTGCTAACATACCAAGCATTTAGCTACAAAGCGAGCTATCTCTCTTTTTATTCCATGCCACCAAAAATACTGTCGTAAGTCACGATACATCTTGGTGCCTCCAGCATGAATAGAATATATTAAACTATGAGCTTTTGTCATCAGTTCCTGTCGAATCTCTCCATTGGGAACATATATACGATTACCACATTATGATATTGCGTCATTATGGATGCGCAGTCCTGTCTGCTCTCCGGCCTCTGTTCTTTCCTTTAATCTTCTGAATCTGGCATCCGTAGGTAATGCTGTCTTGATTCTCTCTACTAGGGATGATTGTACTTGCAAGTTGGCTAATATCCCGTCGGCTCCAGGTAATATTATTTCAATGCCAAGACCTTGTAAGTCCTCTAGTAATTCCTTCTGCGTTGTCAAGAAGTAAGCTGCCGGCTTTCGGTTTAACACATCTGCCACAACGTTAGCCTTGCCCGGATGATAATGTAGCTCTATCTCAAAATCTTTCATTAATTCGAGCCATCGACGTTGTCTCATATTTAACTCCTTCTGTGTGAAGACGTACTTGAGGCTTTTGTGGTCTGTATATATTTTCACTCGTTCTCCATATAAGTAATGTCTCCATAACTTTAGAGCAAATACAACTGCTACAAGTTCCAAGTCATGAGTTGGATAATTCTTCTCATGTACTCGTAATTGCCTAGATGCATATGCAATCACCTTGCCATGCTGCATCAATACGCATCCCAAGCCTTTCCCTGATGCGTCACTGTATATCACATAGCCTCCTGATCCGGATGGAATAGTTAATACTAGCGCTGAAGTCAGTCGCTTCTTCAACTCCTCAAAAGTGGCTTGACACTCGTTGGTCCATATGAACTCTTGATCTTTGCAAGTCAACCGAGTCATAGGTGTTGCTATTCTTGAGAAGTTTTCCATGAACCATCGGTAATATCCCGCAAGTCCAAGGAAACTTCTTACCTCCGCTGCTATTTTAGGAACAGGCCATGACTCAATTGCCGAGATCTTTTCTGAATCAACAAAAATACCATCTCCTGTAATAACATGTCCAAGAAATAAGACTTTGTCCAAGAAGAACTCACATTTACCGAGCTTCGCATATAGCTGCTCTCTCCTCAAGGTCTCTAGAATAATCCGCAGGTGCTTCTCGTGCTTCTCGTGGTTCTTTGAATAGACAAGTATATCATCTATGAAGATGACCATGAACTAGTCCAAATATTGATAGAATACTCGATTCATTAAGTCCATAAAAATAGTTGGAGCATTGGTCAATCCAAATGGCATGACCAAAAACTCATAATGCCCATATCTTGTCCGGAATACGGTCTTCGGGATGTCTTCCTTTCGTACCTTCACCTGGTGATACCCTGATCTCAAATATATCTTTGAGAACACCTTGGCTCCACTGAGTTGATCAAATAAGTCATCAATACGTGGTAGTGGGTATTTATTCTTCACTGTCACTGCATTTAAGGCTCTATAGTCAATGCACATACGTACTGACCCATCCTTCTTGGGTACAAACAACACTGGTGCTCCCCAGGGTGATCCACTTGGTCGGATGAAACCTTTCTCTTCTAGTTCCTTCAATTGTGTCTTTAGTTCATCTGTCTTCTTCTTTGTCAGTCTATAAACATGTGATGCTATGGGTGCTGCTCCCGGTGTCAATTCAATTAAAAATTCTACGTCTCTATCTGGGGGTAGTCCAGGTAATTCTTTTGGAAAGACGTCTTGAAATTCTGAAATAATGGGATTATAGAAAACATCGTCCATTGCGAGTTGTATTCCATCAAGTATTTCTATGGATCCTCATGCAAATTCAAGTTCAGACTGGCCTGGTATCTTAAAAGAATGCTTCTTCCAAAGCAATCGAAGAAAGCGTGATACTTTCTCAGCCAGTCCATTCCGAGCACAATATCAAAAGTCGGCATAGGAAGGACTAAGAGTTGAGCATTCATCTCTCTGCCACGGATCCCTATAGGACACGATCTACAAGTTCTACTAATAGGTACAACTCCTCCCCCGGTAAAAATTCTAACACAAAACTAATGTTGTGTTTGGCAATAAAACTATATGATATGAATGAGTGGGTGGCTCCCGTATCAAATAATGTCACAGCAGGAAAAGTAAAAACAATAGTGATACATGCTATGACATCAATCTCCTGATCCATGTCATATACTTCCATAGCAAAAGCTTGCCCATTCTTCTGTGGCTGTCCATTACTAGTCCTCAGGTACTGATCTCCCTGGGTAGGTAGCCGTGGTCTTCGCTGAAATCCTCCTGTTACTGGAGGTCGAGGTTCTCCTGGTCCAGCCACCTGTTGAGCTGGCGTTGGTGCTAGAAGTGCTAGCCTCTGTGCTGGCGGTGGAAGTGTTGCTGCTTGTTGAATAGGACAATCTTTTAATATATGCTGTCCAGAACCACATCTCATACATTATCCTATGCGAGTTCGACAGTCCCTCCTAATATGTCCATGTTTCCCACAATGATGGCAGAAGGGCTTCTTTGTGATCTGGTATGGTCCTGCTCTATGCTTGTATTGCTATTGCTGAGCTAAAGGACGCCTGATAGTTCCTCCTTGTTGTGTCCTGGCTGGTCCTTGCTGTATTCTTGCTGGTCCTTGTTGTGTCCTCAGTTGTCCTCCTTTTCCCCTGCTGATAGTTTCTTGTAATCTGGCTTCTGTTAGTAACTCAGCATAAGAGATTCGGGACTGGGAGCTAGTATAATATTGGAGCTCCTGAGTCAGTCCGCGATGGAATCTCTTAGCCTTGGCCAAGTCATCTGGTATCAAGGCAGCGCCATATTTTCTGAGGCGGCTAAACTCAGCATCATACTCATCCATTGTTTTGTTCTCTTGTTCCAGGTGGAGAAATTGATCGTATAATGCATCTCTGACAGTGTCTGGGAAGTACTTTCTTTCAAAGAATTCAAGAAATTGCTCCCATGTCTGGTATGTACCCAACTGGCGCTTCATGGATTCCCACCAGTGATGAGCATTCTCATCTAGAAGCGTCTTTACACCTGTCATCCACAGATCTGTAGGTAGCTGCGATGCCTCCAATAACTTCCGAGTGTGAGTGATCCAGTTGGTAGTTTTCTCTGGGATCTCGATGCCTTTGTACGGCCTTGGACCCATCTGTATAAAGTCTTTTACCGAACCAACTCTAGCTCGATGTTCTGGAGATAGTGATTGGGCTGGTACGGTAGTCCTTGCAGCCATCCTTTCAAGTGCTGCTAGAAACTCTTGTCCCTGTTCTGCTGCTTGTTGTCTCGATTCTGTAGCTAGTGTGGCAGCCTGTTGTTGCTGTTCCTTCATTATTAGCTGGAAGAATTGGAACAGTTGAGCCTGACCATCCTGGGGTGTTAATGAGGCTAGGAGGTTTCCATTTGGGGGAATAGGAAAGTCAGATGGAACTGGATTGTGAATCTGTCCATCTGGTCCTGAAAGTCTAGGATTCGTTGAGGTTTCTCCTAGAGTCTGACCATTGACTCCAGGAGTGGTGTTGCAATCAGTGGTAGTACATTCTTTCTGCATATCCATCTCTCTGTAGGTGATGTACAACGTTTAGACGAAGTATGGGAATCAAACAGGATACAAGTATTAAATAGGATGTAAGAGTATAAAAATACGCTGGAGAGTGGTCTGCGTATAACATAACTTTAGAGCTAGCTGCATAAAGCAGAGCTCCAAGGAAGTTTGGCAGAAAATAAGATTTCAAATCGTCGGCGTAAGACATGGTTTCAAAGAAGTCAGCGTAAAACATAGTTTTAGGTTTTATCGCGTAAATGTCTATGTATAAAATCTGCGTAGAATATGCGTAAAAGTTTTGCGCATAAAATCTGAGCGTAAACTTTGTGTAGGTAAAGTATGTCTGCGTAAAGTATAGCATACTTTGCAGTTTAAGATCGTAAAAGAACTTTTGTATTCCTTGGATGGTTTTATCAGTCAAATCAGTGATCCTGACATCTGACAAAAGTACTGCACGATGATCGAGAGGACGGTTGTAAGGATAATTTGTACAGAGGCCCAGGTTGTCATCTAGTGACATATTTAATATAAGTCATGTTTACGCATCCTATTTAATCAGAAATGAGTTTTTTTTACGCTCAATATGAGACAAAATCAGACGCTAAGTCAAAAACTATTTATGCACAAGGCTCGAGGTATATCTCTATATTTAATGCACGAGATTTGGTTCTTAATTGGTCATGTCTGGAAAAGCTATAGCTAAGACTGTGATAATACGCTCACTCTCCATCCTTATATTTTACGCCTAATTAAGCGAATTACGCTGGGTATTTACCTATGTGTCTTATACGCAGGATTTTAGGAATACTATTGGAACGTGGTTTAGCAGTTGTTATAATTATAGCGTAAAGTAGACTTAACTGCAGTATAAAATAAGTAATCTCCTGCGGCGTAGATAAGCTATCAAGGCTTGGTACGCCAACAAGGGTAAAGGGTTTGTGGCGTAGAACTTAATATAGGATAGTTGGAAGGATAAATGAGATTTTAGTCAAGTGTAGATGAGATCCTTATACTCTATTCCTATACGCAAGCTTTTTTGGTACAGTTACGTAACCAAGCCAATATATTCTGACCTGCATGGGCCACCACCAAAAATGTGTCATGCCCCAGTCCCAAAATACGTAGGACTAGGAGTGCGTAACCCGCCCAGCCGTATGTTTGTGAACTCCAATATATGGAAACCATATACACACGTACGCTATATATGAATATTTAATCAATAAGTGGTAATATACTGTAACAACAAGTCACACAATCTATATCTCATCCACAGCA
Organism: Iris macrosiphon; assembly: GCA_036927795.1. Classification (NCBI taxonomy): domain Eukaryota; kingdom Viridiplantae; phylum Streptophyta; class Magnoliopsida; order Asparagales; family Iridaceae; genus Iris; species Iris macrosiphon. Next base: position 201,262,727 of record JAYESA010000006.1, read on the forward strand.
TAAATAATCAGTAGGAATCAAGACAGAATAACAACTGGATATCAAAATGAGTATCAGGTCTATAGTCGGGTGGAAACAAATCCACTACAAAATGAATGTACTAAAAGTAACATAAAATCTCTAAACAGGGATAGTATATCACAGGTACTCTGAGGGTATGATCTCCTCGGTCTCGTAGGTAGCATCTGGTCCAGGTCCATACTCCTGAGGATACTCTTGCTCATCTATATCTGGAAAGGGACCAGGTCCTCAGAGGAACGTAAAAAGATACATAATAACATGCCAATAAAGTACATAAAATAAACATCCACTCGGTCACCTATCCGTCTAAGTGAATGCAATTTGAGAACAATCTTGAGAATATGGGAAAATGTAGGCTAGACATATACTGACGTAATTCACCAATCGTGACAACTGGCTAGTATATGCCACATATGCCCCCCAAATACAATGGCGCACTGTAATATCATGGAGTCAGCATAGTGGAAGTGGGTGTCCCATATGCCTACTAGTCGTCCTCCCCGCCCAATGATCTAATCATGTTTGTATCCACAACATGAATAATACCTCTAGATAACTGCCAGGTCTACTAGCATACCAAGTTTCTATAAGCAGTCATTCCTAACGCACGGCCATACGTATAGGCGACCAACCCAATACGAAGTCCGAGAGCTATATGAGACTCACAACTCATGTAGCAATTGTGTCACGGCCAATGAACCAATAATGCTCCATAATACTGGGGTGGTCTCATAAACAAGGTCCAATGCAATTTACATAAATAAAACAGAATCATGTTTCATATGGAATATAAATAATAGTACTGTGGCAAGGTATACTTACCGAGTAAAAGTCCTAGGTAGTGCACGTCCAACAGTGTTTTTAGTTTTGTTGTAAGAAGAAGTGAGGCTTTTTGGTTTGGGTGCAATGCATGGATATACAGAAAATAAGAGGCGGTGGAGGAAACTTAGTGGTTAAGAAACTACTGTTGCTGTTTCTTTCTTCTTATTGGTTTAGGGTTCGGTCAAGGGTCATTCAGTAATAGTGTTAAGGAGTAGTGGAATGAGAAGCTTACACGTGTAGTTCAGGAAAGCAAAGCAAAGTTGAGTTTTGCTTTTGTTGCAGATATTTTCTAATGGTTTGTGTTTTTACGCGTAGTGAAAGAAATCTTAAGTGGTAAAAGATATTACGCAGGGGATTGCTTTATGCACAGAGAAAAGAATTAGGCGGGTTGGGTTTTCGCGTAGTGAAAAGAAAGAGTTTACGCGGTTTGAGTTATACGCGTGAGTTTGCTACTACTGCTATTATAATTACGCGCGGAGAAAAGAAGCAAAGTTTTACGCGTTGTTGCTGCTATTGTGGATTTTATGCAGGAAGTAGTTTACGCGATTTCGGGTTTTGGGTTAGCACTAATAGGGATTCTATTTTCTATTTTTTTCTTTTAATAATATATATATATATATATATATACATAGAAAATTTTGAAAATTATAGGGTGCACAGGGTTTCAACTGGCAACTGTCCAAAGGGTCTCCTACATGAAATAAATTTGGAAAAATGTATAATGGCTCAATAAAATCTATCTCCTCTATTTAACTACTTATAAATAAATAAAATAGGGTTTTCAGGATTAGAGATCTTACAATGTTCTTGGTCGAGAAAGGTCATAAAGACATTTCTAAGTCAAAATAGTCAAACTAGGTCAACTTTAGGTCAAACTAGTCAAACTTGGTCAAACTAGCTATTTCTAGGTTGTATGAGTCAATCTCTAGGATATTTGGTTCATACACCATATAACTAGGCTATACTAGCTATGTTATGATACTAGGATACCAACACTAAACTGTATGATAAGATGCATAAATTATTAGATATAAAAATATAATAATATATATATACAAGATAAAAATATATAGTACCCCCAGCTAAACTAATGATAAGTGGATACCTTGGCTTTGAGCCAAATACGATATCACACCACCTAGATATCCCTCTTGATACACAAACCCAATACCTTAAGTATAAACCAATACCTTGACATAACCTTGGTATCACAAGGTAATCCAATATCTAGCCATACACACCTCACTATACACTAGCATGCATTTATACTCAAAACTTATAACAATACTATACAAAACTAACATACTAACATAACTATTTGATATTCAATACCCATACCCTATTATACCTCAACTCTTATTATTACCTTGGTGTAACTCAAGGTAAACTAGAAATAATATTAGCTAATACTAATACTTAAGCTAACTACTGTTTATATATATATTTATATATATCTAACTTAACAATATTAACTAACTTAACTATTCACTAACTCAACTAACATTACTAACTAATAACTCATATGTACTAACTTATCCCGACTTATAAATACACTAACTTACTCACTCTAACATACTTATATATATATATATATATATATATATATATATATATATATATATATATATATATATATATATATATATAATATATATATATATACACACACACACATAACTAGCTAACAATATTAACTAACTAGCTTATCTACAACTTAATCTCTAAGCACTGCTACACACTGCTGCTTATTGCTGTTGCTGCTGCTTACTGCTTCTATTGCTGCTGCTGCTTACTGCTTCTACTGCTGTTGCTACAGCTTACTACTTGCTGCTGCTGCTTATAACTTTCTGCTGCTGCTGCTTACTGCATCTTGCTGCTTCTGCTACTGCTTCTTACTGTTTCTGCTGCAGCTTCTCACTGCTTTCCGACTGCTTATTGCTTCCCCTAGCTCACGTGCACACACCTATACATACACTCACTCATATATATCTATACACACACACACACACACACACACACACACACACACACACACACACATATATATATATATATATACAAATATGCTAACACATACCCACTCTAATAATGCACATGAACTCTCCTACTCTCCAATGACCACCAATACACCTCAAATGACTTCGAAACCTAACTAACTATATATATATAACAACTATAATTATAATACTCTAATAGTTATAATCAAGGTAAATTGAATTAGAATACAAAGTATCAAATACATGGAGTGCACCGCGCCCGTATCACACTCAATCTATGATATGCTTGCGATACAGCTCCACCACACCACCAAACGTATCCCGAAGGATACGAACAAGTCTAGAATCATAATTAGAAGTAACACAAGGTGTTAGCTACTGATCTACATGCCCGTGTCAAAATATGACATGCTCAAACCCCCGTGTCGGAAGAAAACCCCAAAATCAACATGTATCACCAAATTGTCTACTTAAAGGTTGGATAAACATTGTCTACTTAAATATTGGATAAACATTATCTACTTAAATATTGAACATTGTCTAGGCTTTGATCACATATCTAGCTAACACTTTCCCTGCCCCCAACCAATACTCATGGATCCGATCACGATACGTCACGAACACGAATGTAATATGAGTACACGAATGTACACGAATGAATACGAGTATAAAAAATACCCGATGCACACGATAAATTACATGTGAAGGAATATCCAAAGTACACGATAATGGGATGATATCTCCTGACAGGCTCCATATAGTACCAGTCCGTGTAACCACTGTGTCAGAATTAAGTAAAATATTTCTAAATACTTGTATTATAGTAATTATCAAATAATAAAAACTATCAGAGAATATACTCACCTGTGGTCCAGAGCAATGAATGACAAATTATGTCCGAACTGGTGTCTCACAACCCAATATATGAATATCATGTCATTGGAATGTAAAGAATGATAAATGAGCCATAAATGAACTAAATATGATGTTCTAGGTCGAGACTAGGTGTTAAAGCCATTTTTAAGTCAAAACAGTCAAACTAGGTCAAGTCTAGGTCAAACTTAGTCAAACTAGCTATTTCTAGGTTGTATGAGTCTATCTCTAGGATATTGGGTCCATATACTATGTAACTAGGTTATACTAGTGTAACCCCCTGATTTTTCAGAAAATTTTAATTTGGATTTTTCATAATTTTTTGTAATTTTCTAGGATTTTCAAGAATTTATTTTAGATTCAAATATAATTAAAAATATTCCAAACTTTTATTTTAGGTTCTAAATAATAAAATATATTTTCTAGAAGTTTTTGGGATTTTTCTGAGTATTTTTAGTATTTATTGGGAGTTATTTAGGCTAATAACTAATTTTTAGGACTTGTAGAATTTATGGTGCAAGCTCAGAAATATAGAATAGACCCACATTATTTTTTAAGGTTTATAATATTATTATATATTTTCTGGAATTATTTCAGAATTTTTGGAATAATGTTAGTATTTATTTTTAGTTTTATGGCAAAACTAATTTTTAGAGCTTCTCCTAATTATAGTAGGAAATCTGTGAATATATAATTATTCCAAATATTTTTCTAGGGTTTTTAGGTTCAAAATATATTTTTTGTAATTTTTCCAGATTTTTATGATTATTTTTAATGTTTATTTTGAGTTATTTAGATTTAAAACGACTTAAATAATGTTTTGATAAAGGCAAAATCAAAATAAATAAATAATATAACCAAAATCATCCAATCAAATCATGACATGTGTCACCCTATCAATTTTCATTCAACCTCTCAACATCCCTATATATATATATTATTATAACCCTAATTATCCCATTATTTTTAGAGAGAGAGATTTTGGAGAATTGCCATCTAGGATTTCTTCATCTTCCAGAAGCCATTGCGCATAGCTCCGGACTCCAAACGAGGCCTAGTTTCTTGCGTTAGAAAGATATTGAGGTTAGCTTTCTGATTATATAATTTTTTTTACAAAATTATGAGTATTAAATTCTGAAAAATTCGTAGAGCACAGCATGTCTAAAAATAGACGTGTTTCAATGTTTTCGCGATTTCGGGAGAACCAGGAATCAGAATCATGAACCGTTTAAAGTTTTGGAAAGCTAATGTCGAGATCATTAACATATGTTTTTATTAGAATTTAATTCGATGTATTTTCATACTGTTAATTCTGTAGAACTTCTAGGTTAGAATTTAACCATCGGTGCACAATACAAAATTTGTATGTGCCATAATTCCCAAACGAATTTGAATTCGAACGAGCCATAAATTCTAGTATATTTTTGATGCTGAAATCTACAGGAAATCATGCATAAAAGTCGAGTTTGTGTCGGTTGACTTTTTTGTCAACAGATTGCCTCGATTTGCGTGCCATGAGTCTCGAGTTGATAAAATTCAGTTTCTTTGGACAAAACTTAGGAATTAACATAAAAATCAGAATAATAAGATTAAAATAGGATTTTAGAATAATTATTCCAGAATTAAATAAATTAAAATAAATTATCTTTTGACGTGATAAATTTGTAATACATAGGCTATTTGGACTGTGACTTGGACTCTGATTCATACCAGCAACAGGACCCCAGGCAAGTGTACCTTGCCAAACTCTGCAGTATTGTTACATATTTTTCTTGCTTCATTTATATTGCTGTGCATGCTCAACCTAGGACCGTGTGACGTACTTAGCGTCCGATTATCAGTCGGGTGTCAACACTGTACGCAGTGTTAGGTACTGTCATCTAGAGATGGACATTCGTGACATTATATATTCTAGTACTTGTCTTATCAAGTACCATACGACTCAGGACACTTGACACTTTTCATGAGACAGGATATTCCCGAGATATTCGTGGTGATTCTGTGTAGGATACAGGACTTGACAGAGATACTATTTCTATAGATACATATGACTTGTTGCATTAGAGATGATCCTGCTTGACATGGACATGAGACGTTATGGTCATGATATGCGTGATTACATTGGGTGGGGATAGACACACAGGCTACAGGCTGTTTTATTATATATATCTTCTACTATTGTGAGGTCGTAGACTCTCGGAGCAGAGCTAGACACATTACTTGTTATTACCACTACCGGCTCCCCGACACAGAGCTTGTAGTGGCTCAGCCTGAGTACTCGTGATGCTCTCATCTTGTATTTCACTTAGATGGTTACTTACTTGCCCTATTTATCTTATTATTTGCTGCACTGCTTATATTTTGGCTTGTATATTTTCTGTACCTTGCTATGTCTCCTGAGGACCTGGATATGGATTGTGTCCCCAGGATTTGAGGACGAGATCTATCCCGAGGTATACGGGACTGGAGCAGGAGTTGATCCAGGAGCTGTACCGCCATCCGAGGACGAGGTGTTAGCCGAAGACTTTTCCTGAGCATCCATGCTTCATGCTCAGTATTTATTTATTTATTTTCAGTCTTTCATATTCTGGTTTGTGGAACCATTGTACTAGATATTTATCGGGTTGTTCCCCGAAGCACTTGTGAGACTGATTGATGATTTACATTTCTTTATTTACTCTGTGGATCATATTTCATATCTGGTGTGGATGAGATTAGTTGTACCATGATTGTCGTAGACTTGTTATATTACAGCTTAAGTATGCCCTGATGGATCCATTAAATTGGGTTTGTCCATCGGTACGTACTGCTGGCCATTGCCACGCGTCCGGTCCTACGGTATTTTGGGACTGGGGCGTGACATGGTTTTTGTGGTGGCCCATGCAGGTCTACGACTAAATTGTTCGATTTTAACTTAGGGACCGAGCAAGCCTGCAAATAGGATTAGAGTAAAGGATCTCATCCACAACCGACTATGGCTTCTCCTCCTCCTCCTTCCAATCTATTCCGTTGAAAAATTACATCATGCTTGATTCATGTGCCTTCTCATTAGTTCCTTGAGTGTAGCTTTCTTCTATAATATAGAAGTCTCTGTTGATAGAATGATAGGTAGGGTAACCTTCCTACTAAAAGTAAAGCTAGGATATTGACACACCCCTAAGTAGAATGCTTAATGAACCCTAGCGTCCCTTACCTATAGAATAATTTACCATTATTTCTTGTTATAGTCATGAATGACCTAAGAGTAGTATAGGCACTGCTAAGAGCTAGTTAGAGATTGGACCTTAATGTTTGACCCTAGTAGTTGACCCCATTTTTGAGGAACCAATAGAAATCTAAGATCGAATGGTAGAACAGAACCTAGTGTGCATAGTGAGATAGTGTTAGGATATAGGTTCTTGTCGTGATATTAGCAGACGGTACCTCAGGAAGCCCAGAGCAACGAGTATGACATTTCCCATGAGATCATACCTCAAACACGGAGAATTGCTCGCCACCTTCACCTTAGGAAACTATGATATTATCAAGAGCCCTATATTTTAATTTCATATGTTGTTCATCTGCGACCTTAACATTCGCTAATGCGCAACGACTAAAATATGTTCTTCTTTTCTCCATCTTTCAACTCGTGCCACCTGACACTTCTAATAGTAGGCCAAGTAATTTTATTCCTTGTTAAGGACCCATAGTTTGCTAGGACTATAGTTGTAGTCTTGAATTTGAAAATTTTGTGTTTGGTAGTTAGAGTTCGATAAGTTTGAGTTAATCTTGTAGATTGTGACCCGATGATTATCCCTTAGTGTTAAATCACGTAATTTGTACCCCCACCTCGATATAAGTTATATTCCCTTTCCCTTGAGACTAGTACCACATAGTCCACTTGACCCATCAAGGCGGTGTAACTGAATGGCAATAATTGTATGCTAGCATAAGATGACAGTGTTTATTCAGACAATAGAATTTAGAGGTTCATGCCCTATTGGGTCGACTAGCAACTTAGACAAGGAGGTTGTATGATAACTGTAGAGATTGTAGAGTCTTTTATTATTGTTGCTCATTTTTGTTCATTTTGTGAACTTGAATAATTTGTACCTCCTTTTATCATCATCTAGCGTGCTTATATTTCATATACTACCTTGACTTATTGTGCTATTTTATAGCCTAGTTTTGTAAGCTTATTCATTATCGAGCTTGTTCATGACATATGTATTATTGGGGAGGCCCACAATAATACATTTCAGAATCAGTGTATTACGGTCTGATCAACCATAGTGCGCTTGATTCGCCATCGCAATAATACCTTACGTGGATTGAGATATGTACTGATTAGTAGACGAATATACTTGCCCTAGACATGTCTGACATATCGTATCGGTTATATAACTGTACTAATACGAGCAGGCGAACAAAGGATTACCAAAATAGGATTTCAATCCACAACTGCTTTGACAATTTCCAATTGAATTCTTTAAACGCCATGATCCCAATACTTCTATTCTATTACGCTGCCCTTGAACTCTTTATTATTGGTCTCCGTCTTCCCTTATTTCGGAAAGACGAAACCTCATGCTTGGTATAAATTGATACACAGAGAATACTAGATATACCCCATAGGTCGATCACATACTTGAGGATCATTCTTCGTAATTAAGGACATATCATATGTGATATGGTCGGCATTGAAGTTCGAGGATTGAATGACATGAGTAAACATATTAAGGAATATTCTCTTAAGGTATATAGCCTTATGTGATAGATGGGTAAATTCTAAGTTGGGTAGTAGTGCATTGTCAACTCGAGAGGAATTTCTTTTAGATTGTGATCAAGTAAGATTAAATTGGGAGAGGTTCAAGCCATTTTAATTTTGAGAATTTTAGAAGAATGACTAAGATGATGAGGATTAATGAATTGATATTGAGGACCCGATATTTATACCTTAAGTACATGATTTAAACAATAAAGGTAAAATTATCAACTTGAAATTTAGAGGATAAAAAGATAGAATTTCAGACTTGAACAATGGTGGACTGTATTTAAACTATTTTTCAATTTGATGATTTGAGTTAAAATAAAAACTTGATAGTTGGACTACCTATTTGAAATATTAAGGATGTGAATGGAATTTAAGAAGTTGAAGCATACAAAAATTTATAAGTGAAAATAGGAATAATAATGGACTCGAATTACTTCTAGAGGAGATTATGATAATTGGAGATCGTGAGGTAAAATTTATATGCGTATTTAAATCTTGAAGATGATATATGGATTTAATTTAAATTTGGATATGGATAATTTGAAAAAGCGAGAAGAGATAACCATAGGTTGAATTTGATTGGATCAGTGGTCATCTTAACCTAGAAGTGATTGCAATGGATATGATTAGGATTTTAATTATCGCAAGAAGATTGTGATTGACTTGCCTTATGTACACGAAGGATTAACAAATTATGACTTATTTTAATTTTGAGGACGATATTATCTTAAGTTGGCTGGATTGTGAAACCCCCTCACCTAAGAAGTAGACCTACTTGGCTTAGATAGTGAGACTGAGGCTAGCTCGAATCCACTTAGGAATAGAACACGACATTTTTCATTTAGTTTTACAATATGGTATCCCTCGGCGCGCCATACCATTGCTTCGATAATTGGAGCACTTCCCTAGTCATTGCCTTCCTACAAATTTTACACCTTGTCCTAGACATGTCCATCCTCCAATTTTCATCTTTGTGCAACATTTCAATTGTTGGGCGCTTTTATGCAAAAGAGCATTAAGGTGTCCACACTATTAGACATGACACACGAAGAAACCTATTTTCACTCATGTGAATTTCTTCCATGATTTTCGGAATGTGCAACGTGCAACATCGTCCACTCCGTTAAACCTAGTCTTGCATTTTAACCAATACAAATCTTAGACCATCCTTGACTTCTACCATGACTTAATTTTAATTTCGAGGACGAAATTTTTATAAGTTGGGTAGATTGTAACCCCCTGATTTTTCAGAAAATTTTAATTTCGATTTTTCATAATTTTCTGTAATTTTCTAGGATTTTCAAGAATTTATTTTAGATTCAAATATAATTAAAAATATTTCAAACTTTTATTTTACGTTCTAAATAATAAAATATATTTTCTAGAAGTTTTTGGGAATTTTCTGAGTATTTTTAGTATTTATTGGGAGTTATTTAGGCTAATAACTAATTTTTAGGACTTGTAGAATTTATGGTGCAAGCTCAGAAATATAGAATGGACCCACATTATTTTCTAAGGTTTATAATATTATTATATATTTTCTGGAATTATTTCAAAATTTTTGGAATAATGTTAGTATTTATTTTTAGTTTTATGGCAAAACTAATTTTTAGAGCTTCTCCTAATTATAGTAGGAAATATGTGAATATATAATTATTCCAAATATTTTTCTAGGGTTTTTAGGTTCAAAATATATTTTCTGTAATTTTTCCAGATTTTTATGATTATTTTTAATGTTTATTTTGAGTTATTTAGATTTAAAATGACTAAAATAATATTTTGATAAAGGCAAATCAAAATAAATAAATAATATAACCAAAACCATCCAATCAAATCATGACACGTGTCACCCTATCAACTTTCATTCAGCCTCTCAACATCCCTATATATATATATTATTATAACCCTAATTATCCCATTATTTTTAGAGAGAGAGATTTTGGAGAATTGCCATCTAGGGTTTCTTCATCTTCCAGAAGCCATTGCGCATAGCTCCGGACTCCAAACGAGACCTAGTTTCTTGCGTTAGAAAGATATTGAGGTTAGCTTTCTGATTATATAATTTTTTTTACAAAATTATGAGTATTAAATTTTGGAAAATTCGTAGAGCACAGCATGTCTGAAAATAGACGTGTTTTAATGTTTTCGCGATTTCGGGAGAACCAGGAATCAGAATCATGAACCGTTTAAAGTTTTGGAAAGCTAATATCGAGATAATTAATGTTTTTATCAGAATTTAATTCGATGTATTTTCATACTGTTAATTCTGTAGAACTTCTAGGTTAGAATTTAACCATCGGTGCACAATACAAAATTTGTATGTGCCATAATTCCCAAACGAATTTGAATTTGAACGAGCCGTAAATTCTAGTATATTTTTGATGCTGAAATCTACAGGAAATCATGCATGAAAGTCGAGTTTGTGTCGGTTGACTTTTTGGTCAACAGATCGCCTCGATTTGCGTGCCATGAGTCTCGAGTTGATAAAATTTAGTTTCTTTGGACAAAACTTAGGAATTAACATAAAAATCAGAATAATAAGATTAAAATAGGATTTTAGAATAATTATTCCAGAATTAAATAAATTAAAATAAATTATCTTTTGACGTGATAAATTTGTAATACATAGGCTATTTGGACTGTGACTTTGACTCTGATTCATACCAGCAACAGGACCCCAGGCAAGTGTACCTTGCCAAACTCTGCAGTATTGTTACATATTTTTCTTGCTTCATTTATATTGCTGTGCATGCTCAACCTAGGACCGTGTGACGTACTTAGCGTCCGATTATCAGTCGGGTGTCAACACTGTACGCAGTGTTGGGTACTGTCATCTAGAGATGGACATTCGTGACACTATATATTCTAGTACTTGTCTTATCAAGTACCATACGACCCAGGACACTTGATACTGTTCATGAGACAGGATATTCTCGAGATATTCGTGGTGATTCTGTGTAGGATACAGGACTTGATAGAGATACTATTTTTATAGATACATATGACTTGTTGTATTAGAGATGATCCCGCTTGACATGGACATGAGACGTTATGGTCATGATATGCGTGATTACATTGGGTGGGGAGAGACACACAGGCTACAGGCTGTTTTATTATATATATCTTCTACTATTGTGAGGTCGTAGACTCTCGGAGCAGAGCTAGACACATTACTTGTTATTACCACTACCGGCTCCCCGACACAGAGCTTGTAGTGGCTCAGCCTGAGTACTCGTGATGCTCTCATCTTGCATTTCACTTAGATGGTTACTTACTTGCCCTATTTATCTCATTATTTGCTGTACTGCTTATATTTTGGCTTGTATATTTTCTGTACCTTGCTATGTCCCCTGAGGACCTGGATATGGATTGTGTCCCCAGGATTTGAGGACGAGATCTATCCCGAGGTATACGGGACTGGAGCAGGAGTTGATCCAGGAGCTGTACCGCCATCCGAGGACGAGGTGTTAGCCGAAGACTTTTCCTGAGCATCCATGCTTCATGCTCAGTATTTATTTATTTATTTTCAGTCTTTCATATTCTGGTCTGTGGAACCATTGTACTAGATATATATCGGATTGTTCCCGGAAGCACTTATGAGACTGATTGATGATTTACATTTCTTTATTTACTCTGTGGATCATATTTCATATCTGGTGTGGATGAGATTAGTTGTACCATGATTGTCGTAGACTTGTTATATTACAGCTTAAGTATGCCCTGATGGATCCATTAAATTGGGTTTGTCCATCGGTGCGTACTGCTGGCCATTGCCACGCGTCCGGTCCCACGGTATTTTGGGACTGGGGCGTGACAACTAGCTATGTTTTGATACTAGGATACCAACACTATACCGTATCATAAGATATGTAAATTATTAGATATAAAAATACAATAATATATATATACAAGATAAAAATATATAGTACCCCCAGCAAAACAAATGCTAAGTGGATACCTTGGCTTTGAGCCAAATACGGTATCACACCACTTACACACCCCTCTTGATACACAAACCCAATACCTTATGTATAAACCAATACCTTGAAATTACCTTGGTATCACAAGGTAATCCAATATCCAGCCATACACACCTCACTATACACTAACATGCATTTATACTCATAACTTATAACAATATTATACCAAACTAACATACTAACATACCCATTTGATATTCAATACTCATACCCCACTATACCTCAACTCTCATTACCTTGGTGTAACTCAAGGTAAACTAGAAATAATATTAATCAATACTAATACTTAAGCTAACTAGTGTTTATATATATATATATATATATATATATATATATATATATATATATATATATATACTAACTTATATATATATATATATATATATATATATATATATATATATATATATATATACACATAACTAACTAACAATATTAACTAACTAGCTTATCTACAACTTAATCTCTAAGCACTGCTACACACTGCTGCTTATTGCGGTTGCTTCTGCTTATCACTGTTGCTGCTTATTGCTGTTGCTGCTGCTGCTTACTGCTTCTGCTGCTGCTGTCGCTTACTGCTTCTGCTGCTGCTGCAGCTTACTGCTTGTTGCTTTTGCTGCTGCTTATTGCTTTCTGCTGCTGCTGCTGCAGCTTACTGCAGCTTACTACTGTAGAAGCATGAAAAATACGCTGAGGAACCATACGCATTATTTCAGTGCTGGGCGGCATAAAACATGACTTCAGAGCCATCGGTGTACAACAGAGCTTTATCGCTAGTACAACGTAAAATATAAGCTCCAAAGACAACCCGCGTATAATGTAGTATTTCCAGACTACTTCAGCGTATAAAGGTTGCTACCTTGCCTTTATGGCGTAAAACCCATCTGCTTTTAATACAGCGGGAAGTTATACGAGGATCGCTTCGTATCCCTCGAACGAGCTGTACGAGAAACACTTTGAATTCTGCAAATGAACCTGTCAGACAGTACAATGAACCTGACTCCTGACAAAGGGTACAGCACGAGGATCAAGACGACAGCTGTAATGGTGGTGCGACACAGAGACCCAGACCGTCGTTTAGTGATATTTCCTTGATACAAATTGCTTTTACGCATTCGAGGGAGTATACTGCCTAGTTTTTTACAGGCAAATATAAGATTTTACGCTCAGCAGAAGACAAAACAAACTGCCACATCAAAAGTTGCTCTTCGTATAGAGCTCGAGGCACGTCTGTGCATTTAATGCTCAGAATGGTGGCAGATCTCTGCATTAAATGTACGAGATTTGATTCTATTTTCAAAGACTAGGTGAGCCATAATTATGACTAATACGTCCATATCATCACCTCTGCATATTACGCCATCAGGCTAGTTTCAGCTATAGGAGTACGCTGTACGCTATCTCCTTGAAATACGCCTTCGGGCTATTTTCAGCTATAAGGATGACGCTGTACGCTATCTCTTTGAAATATGCCAACTCAGGCTATATTTGTACTTGGGCGTGATAAGGCTTTTTGGTCCAGAATACGCTCAAGGCCTCAGTAAAAGAAGGAGGATCGGCTATCTTTTACGCTAGCTACCTATCCATGAAGCATCAGGCTTCTACGCCTACAAGGCTTCTACGCCTATTTGGCTTCTACGTCGTGGTGACAGTTATTGTCTTATACGCCAACCTTTTCTACTCAAAGGGGAGTTACCTACGTGGCTTGCAAGCCGTGGTCTTCGCAGCAGTTATACGCATTTTCTCATCATGGGACACGCGTCACACGCTTATTCAAAAGATTATTTATACGTGGGTGGCAGTTATTATAACCGCCGCGTAAAAAGGGCTATACTCTCCACTCTCCGGCTTCTACGCCTACTGGATGATTACTGTCACTAAAAACCTTATAAATAGAGACCTCTATTGACAGAGGTCCAGGGTCAAAAATTTGGAAAAAAGAGGGTCGGGAAAAAAGTCAAAGAAATCAAAGAACAGAGAGAGAAGAGCTCAGACAGAGAGTAGCGCTCGACGATTTTGGCATCGAGCATCCACTCTCTCTTGCAATCCTTGAAGCATCTCCTTCTTCTAAAGCACTTCTTTATCATAGTGTGGTCCAAGGGACAAAGTGATCGACTGCAGATCAGACTCCTATAGCAATATTTAGCCAGATTAAAATTTGTACTTAACATCCTCGTATAGGATTAATAGTACTTCTTATTTGTAAACCTAAGAAAGGGTTTTGTATAAACCTAGTTTTATTTCTTTCATTTATTATCAAACACAAGATGGCGACTCTGCTGGGGACATCTTTCTCATATGACGAGAAAGCAATTGCCCAACACGATGCGGTATCAGTAGGATCAACGAAGAAGACCTTGGTCGTTCAGTTCGACCAATCTGCTTACGAAGACATGCTTCGAGCAGGGGGTAGCTCTCATTCTCTCTCTGTTCAAGACAACAGGAAACTACGTAAGGTCTGGATGCCCCGGACATCCCCTACCATTTCTGCCGACTTTCTAGCTTCTCCGACCAACGAGGTTGTAGCATCGATCCCTCCGCGCCTTGCGCGTAAAACTCACTCTCCCTTCACTGGCGGAACAGACAAAACTTCTGAAAATGCCCCAGTGCTAACCCAGAAGTATACAATGCGCTCTGCGCGTAAAAACTCGTCTCCCATCGCTGACAGGGCAGACATAGTTGCTGACAAGGCTTCAACGCCAAGTCAAAAAATTCAAACGCGGCCCTCGCGTAAAAATACTCCCGCCTGTATAGGGGTAGATGGTCCCTGCAATCTCCGCGAGGGAAAACAAGTGGCAGATTTCTCAACCTTTCGGCCTTTATGCCATCAAAATAATCTGCATGTTCTCTAGATTACGCGTAAAGCTGATGGCCGATTGAAGACTTCCTCAGTTTTATGCCAGCCTGAGCAAAATTCCAAATTACGCCAGGAGAAGCCCCTCAGCGTAACGAAAGCTCGGGTCGTGGATAGATACGCTCCTCATGGATCATGTGCTACTCATATGGCTGAGCTGTTGTATATAGGTGGCAGAGAAAGGGTTGGGGTTCCCAATATCCGCATTACCACTAATGTAAAAAGGCAGAATAAGCCTTCTTCTCCTGTTGACTTGCGTAAACTCTTGATCCAAAAACGCAAAGATAGGGGTCAAAATTAAGATTTGGTGTCCCTAACTGTCAAACGGGGAGAGATCATGTGGGAAGATGCGTCAACATCTAATGTCATCATGACATATGGACCATATAAAAATGATGCCTTTATTGTTACTCCAACTCGCGACGACCAGCATCCAATAGTCGTCGGTCGCATGCGGAGCAGTCCGATTGTACAAGAAGAATTTTGCGAGTCTGAGGGTGGCAAAATGCAAATCCACAGGTATAGCCCACAAGCTTTGAAGATTATACAAAGCATGGGTTATGATTTGAAGTTGAAACAAGGCCTCTACTATGGAAAAGGCAGACGAACATCGTTGCATAGTAATCCTTACTGTCAACAAACTCATTTTGGGTTGGGGTACACTGCATCTCTTGCAAACTTTAAACCTCCAGAGGCTGATCCTGTAATACCAGAGGCAGGTCCTTCCAAATCAACTTCTGCGGGCAAACGCCACGACATGTCTGGGGGTAGCCTACCTCGACAAAATAGGGCAGTATCCAGAGCAGGGGGTCGAATTCTCTCTGAGTCCAAAGATGATGCAACGATGGCGATCTTCCCAGAAGATCGAAAAACTCAAGCATCGGGAGCCCGAAGGCCGAAAGGGACTTTCTCCTTCAATGAAGATGACATCATTGAAATCTTCAATATGTTGATGAAGGAACACAAACTTCAGCTACCCAACATCAGATACCCTGAGAGGGCTGGCAAAGTCGATGACCCAGATTATTGTCTCTTCCATCGGTATATTCATCACCCTACAAGGGCATGCTATATACTAAAAAGGAGAATTCAGGAGTTGATCGACGCCAAAGTCATCACTTTGCATCTGTAAATGAGGGGACGATCACTGCAAATTGATTTCACTTTAATGTGACAATTTGCTCCCTCAAGAAAATACCGGATGATGAATCCCTAAAGTTTCCCCAGTGGATTCTTCAGGTCTATCCCCACTCAAGAAAATCACTCTACAGTGAATTTTTCGGACATGAGTTCATGTTCATATTACCTCTGAACTATTGTTCAAACATTTCATTATCTCCTCAGCTGAGTTTGTTATGTTCATATTACCTCTGAATAAACCATCCTGGTCCGGCTATCGATTATCATGTCTATATTACCTCTGATATCGATTTCATCTCAACTTAACATCCGTACTTAACTCTAAATACACCAAGGGTGTTGAGTCCATAAAAACTGCCATGTCTATATTACCTCTGGCAGGGCTTGTCTTAAACTTATTACTTGTACTCTTGTTTACAAGAAGTAATAAGTCCAATAAAAATGAATGGTTCATGTCCATATTACCTCTGAACTGTCCTCATTTTCCTCAATGAAGAAAAAGTCAATCTTTGTTCATCTCCTCAGAGCTATATTTTACATGTTCCGCTAGGACTTGTCTCAAACCTATTATTTGCACTAAAGTGTGCAACAAATAATAGGTCCATAAAAAATCCCCCAGTGGGATGTCCTCGACAAATACGGTATTGTACTACGTCCATACTACCTCTAGTACAACATCCGAAGTGCATATAAATGATCATAAAGAAGGCCGTTTGTATGATTGCAAATGATGCTTTCATCTTAGCCAAGCCTAAGGGAATTTGGTAATGGCTCCTATCAACGCCAAATTCCTAAAGAAGTACTATGCTTAATCTCCCTTGTTTAAGCGGAGTATGATGAAGATCTTATTCTGACAATACCATTTACGAAGGGTAGCTGGATTATATTCTATCAGGTTTGTATGACCTCTGAATAGATATCCTTAACTAATTTATAAACCTATCATGTTCATATTACCTCTGATGGTGTTTAGTATACAAATTTAGTTGGATTATATTCATGTTATCCCTGAATAGTTTTATATTTAGCAAGACCTTAACAAAAGTATGTCATGTTAATGATACCTCTGATATCACTTTCATCCTAGCCTATCACATTCTAAAATGATGGGTCCACAAAGTCAGAAAATGTGTCTTTATTATCTCCGAGAAATTATAGGAGAAACAAGAAAGTACATCATTAGGAAGGAGCA
This sequence comes from Iris macrosiphon, assembly GCA_036927795.1. Taxonomy (NCBI): domain Eukaryota; kingdom Viridiplantae; phylum Streptophyta; class Magnoliopsida; order Asparagales; family Iridaceae; genus Iris; species Iris macrosiphon. The sequence goes on from JAYESA010000006.1 coordinate 201,280,359, forward strand.
GTCAAATCACGGATCTGCTGCGCCAGAGTAATCATTCTCTCATCCCTGGAGTTCAAAACGTCGGTGCGAGCCCGCTCCAACATTGCTGCCTTATTGTTCAAAGCAGATAGCTCGGACCGAGCATGTACAAAACCTGCATGAATGGCACTCACATGCGTCAGGTTCTGCTGAGCCATCTTCCTTCAATCCTTCAACACATCACGAGCGGCTGATAAAGAGAGAGCCTTCTCCTTGGCCTTAGCGAGGTCATCTTCCAATTTGTGGACTCTCGCTGCCTCTTCCTTATATTCGGCCTCGCACTGAGCCAGGTGGGGAATGACATATCCCAATGTGGCACGATCTTGATCCATCTCCTGCTGCTGTTCCTGGACGAATTTGTTCAGAGAGTCCATTTGCCCAGCAAGCTCTGCAGTTAAGGAGTCATATCTAGCTTGAACGAGACCGTCAATGCTGCCTCGAGATAGATGCAAATAATCGTTAATGGGTTGCTCTAAACCATTAACTATTTGCTCCAGTATATCAGCTCTCTTGGCGTCGTTGAAATCTCTGATCGACGCTATCACAAACTGGGAGGACCTCCTCTGAGCCTCAAAACCTAGATTTTTCTCCAACATCATTGATATCAGCGTCTTCAAAGTGGTATAGAAGATACTAGTATACTGCTCAATCAGCATGGCGAAGTCAGATTGGACGCCAGAAGTGGCTGCGATATCGGTAAATTCCCTTCCAGAAATGATTGTCGACGATGTTGCCATAGTTGTCGCCTCAACAGATAGCGCGACAAAGGAAGAAGCACCAGCAACGGTCGAAGTGGCTGGCATACTCAAAGGAGGCATAGTCGTAATGACAGGCTCATCCTCCTCTTATGATATCAGGACTATTTCAGGCGAGCCGGCACCCGAATATGTTTCCTCTTCAAAGTCGGGCACCTCCTTATCACCTATAGGAGCTGAAACAAGGCCAAAAGTTGCGTCAGCGCTACACTCCCCGTAGATGTCTTCCCCTGAAAAGAAGACAAGAGAAAGTTAATATCAACATTATGCTAATTTTTCTAAAAGAGGCATAAAGACGACATTTACCCATAGCCGATGGTATATATGTCGCGTCGGCAGCCAGTACAGCTAAATCATTTCTTAATGATGCTAAGTGAGCTGTCATACCTGGAGAAGGGGGTACGCTAACTGACATTGGCAGATATTCATCCAGGTCTTCATCGAGATCCACTCGAGGCTCATTAGGTGGAATCTTGCTGGGTATACTTACAGACGCGGCAGGGGTTTCTCCCGTTGCTGGTCTGGATAAAGATATATTTATTTGGCTGGGCCCCGAAGGCGACCTCGTACCACTACCCAAAGCGGTGGCAACAACAGCAGCCTCGAGCAAAGATCCTCCGGCACTGCCAGCCGAAAATGTAGAGGTTCCCTCTCTAAAAGGCGAGGAACCTCTGATCAAAGGATCTTGCTTTTCCCCCAACAACCTTGCAGACCTACGGCGTACCTTTCGCATGATGGATCAGCGAGGAAATGGGAACAGCGGCTTAAGCCATTAGGTGTAGGCACTTTCCAGAGGTGGAAGATGATAGTTCTTCCTATTTGACCCGAAACCGATCAATCTAGCCATGAGCAGGTTGAGCAAACGCTGTGTCGCTCTCACAGTCTTGTGTGTCCGAGATCGGGGAACCGAGTTTGTTTGAAGACGCAAAGGGTAATAAAAAAGTGCATGTCCCTGAGACTATTGATTCAATAACAGCGTATTTTTACACCGTATTCTGATTCGATTCCCTCCCTCACATGCAGCCTATTCTCTGTTCGTGGCTATCTTAACCATTGATTCAATTGGGCAAAGAACCTACTATGCATGCCATTCAACCTCCTCGTCCGTCCCCAACAGGGAAAACAACAGGCTCACTTCTAGGAGCCTCATGACTGGAAGTCCTATCAGGACCACCAACAGTCTTCTTTTTCCTGCAAGGAGAAGTCTCCTTCGGAACAGGAGCCCTTCGCTTACTAGAGATAACCAGAGGCTTTGCAGGCTGAGGTATTTTGCCTCTCGGTACTGCCAACAAAGGCTCATCTGGATTGATAGAGTCTTCTTCTTCGTCAGATGAACCTGACAGGATTTTGTCTCTTCCCGCGGACTTAGAAGAAGGCATCCTAAAACTTCCATGTATATTAAAATCGCGATGGAAGGTATTGGTTGCAACATAAAATTGGGCATACGAGTGGGGGATGCGCAACTCCATGGAGAGTGAAGTCGCGGGCACAGTAAAAGCTGCTTCAGTGCAACCCATTATGAAGTATCGCCAGCCACTTGCTCCATCAATAAGTCCACCCCTGGACTTGAAGCTGGTGACGGCATTGCCCACGTTCAATTGGTCTTACCCAAACTGCCTGACGAACCGACTAGGCAGGTAGGGTTCCAAGAAGTATTGGTCTTCACTTCTGTCCAATAAATGGGAAGGTTTAATGCAGACCAACCAATTAAAAGCTTCAGGAGAAAGAATGGTCTGCCCTTCACCTAAGTCCTGAAGCCTGCTCCCTTGTTGATTGAGATGTACAGTGGGGACGGTGCAAAAAAGCTTCCAGCTGTGAGCAAAATTTAACGCTCACCGACAGTCTAAAACTGTGGTCACGTTCCAGGTGGAATTCTTGTAATTCAACAAGAAATTATTCTCCGAACTACTGCCAGAGCCGAAAGACATCACCTTGGCGTTATAGAGAATTAACCATCCCATCAAATACAGGAACGGTAATTCTACCCTGGGAAAGCTGTCACGCCGTGTTTCATCGGCAAGCAGCCCATCAGTAATGGCCCTCAGGCCAGCTTGTATGCGGCATACCATGGCACGAAGTAGTCCCAGTCTTGCCCCAAATACCAAACGCACTGTAGGCCATAAGATGTTGCAGTAAATACGATCTGAAGATGTAATGCCGGGTACTACTAGTCGGCGCAGCCATATAGAGAGAAAGCCAGCCAGTTGAGCTTCCTTGGACAGAGGCCTGCGGTAATGCCTCAAATAACTGTAGGCTTTAGTGCCTGCAGGATATTTCCCTATCCCTTCATCGAGAATTTGATCTGAAGCCCTAGAGTCTTCAATAAGGTCATCGACTACTTGAGCACTAAGCACGCTCAGAAAGTTCAGAGGCTGATCCCTGCTATCCACGATTTTGTCTGGCTTAACAGCCCTGGCTCGGTGAAAGAAGAGGTAGGACACCCATTTATTGGTATGAGCCAAATCAGAGGGCTCATTATAAAAGACGGTGCACGCCAAATAGTGACACATCAGCTCCTGGTACACTGTCACTATCCGAGGGTCTGTATCCCCCAACTCCCTGTTAGTGGGAACATACTCTTCATAAGGAGTTTCCCCCATCGGCAGTCTTAAAATCTTTGCCATTTCGTGAAGGGCCAATCCCAACTCCCCCAGTGGAGTGGCAAAAGTCCCAGTGAGCGAGATATATCGCTCCATCAAGGCAAAAAATAGGTTGGGGTTGAGAGGTAACTCAACACTGGTAGCACTCTGTCACGCCCCAGTCCCAAAATGACGAGGGACTGAGCACGTGAGCAATGGCCAGCAGCACGCACCGATGGACAACCTAATTTAATGGATCCATCAGGGCATGCTTAAGCTGTAGTCTAGCAGTACTAAGTACAAGTCTCAAGCATTACTAATCTCATCCACAGAACAAACACAGATTAATTACCAGAATTAATGCAATGGAAATAAATAAGCAATATTAAATAAGGTTATCTCGGGAAACAAATCCGAGAATTATTCTGTTACATTTAAGGAAATATAGACTGGAAATAAAATACTGAAAAGGAAATACTGTGAATATGAAGCCGGTGCTCAGGAGAAGTCTTCTGCAACTATCTCATCCTCGATTCTGGGTTCTGCTCCAAGGAGTGCTCTTGTACCGTACACCTCGGGGTAGTTCTCCTCGGCTATACCTGGGGACATAGTCCATTCCAGGTCCTTAGGGGACATAACAAGGTACAAAAAATACAAGCCAAAACATATGCAGTGCAGCAATAATGAAACAGCAGGGTAAATATGTAAACCAGCTAGTGATATGCAAGTGAGAGTTTTAGTCATACTCAGGCTGAGACTACTACAGGATCAATGTCGAAGAAACCATAGCAGTATTTTCTCGAAGAGCCAGTAAGGAACCAAAGCTCTGTATCAGAGTCTAAGGCACCGCCAGATAAAAGTATTTATATTATATTATATTCAGCCTTGATATGATAATACTCTCCCCACCCCATGTAATCTCACGTCACAGTTCCAGAAAATATCAGGTACAAGTCACGCAAGTTTGAACTAATACAATGAGTCAGGCTAGAATAAGCATGTAAACTGAAAATGACATGAAAATGTAGCCTATACGGAATCACCAGGTATATCTCAGGCAATTCCGTCACATGAAGAGTGTCAGGTGTCCTGGGTTGAGCAGTTAAACAAGTTCACATATGAAGCTACAGAAATCAAGTAAAATACTATAACCAGAAATATTTGAGAATTGGCAAGCTTTACTTGCCCACTGATTTATAACTAAGTCCAGGAAATAGGTAGCAAAGCTGCAAGTTTTGGCAAGGTACACTTGCCTGTGGTTCCGGCTATGTTTGCAGTTCTGACTTCGGCGGAAAATGCAGGCGGTACTCCGGTTGCTGAAACAAACATCACCATCAGATCCAGAAAATATCAATCAGCTAGAAATGCCTGTCCTTGGGTCCAATTTGGGGACAAGGGCAGAAACGGCAGTTTCGGGCCAAAACGGGGTCCACCGGTGGGCCCGCTTTGCACCGAAAAACGCGTCCGGGTCAAATGTCTCCAAATTTGCCAAACTCAGTGTCAACAGGTAAGAAACGCTGATACGAACCCAACGGAACTTTCAGAATTGAATTCCGATGAGCCGATCACAAAATTGCCCGTCGAGCGGGGCCTGTGGGGCCCACGACACACGATTTCGTCAACGTTCTCAGAATCGAACCAAACTTGACCCACAGGACCAACGTATCGCTACGAGTCCGATGGCGTAAGTTTTGTTTCAATCCGACGTGTGTACATAAAGTTAGGGCGCGTTCCAGAAAGTACGGATACGGGGCGATGTCCGCGGATACGCGTTGATTCCGGTGTGCATGCACACCCGAATCGACTTCTGCGGAATTCTACACGTCCGTATCGACGAGACGCACGTATCTGTGAAGACCGTGCACGACCAAGTCGTCCCGTTTGGCGGAGCGTACTCAGTTCCTGGGTAAAACAGGGTCTGGTTTTTTCTGTTTTTGGATCGCGGTGTGCGATCACCACAGGACGCGATGCCCCGAACGGTTTATCCGAAGACCGAGAGGGTCATACAGGCTTCGCAACGCAATTTACGGAATTGGAAACGGAGCTACGAGCAAAAAGTTACACGCACCTGAAGGGGACCCGAAAACCAGGGTCAAGTCGTGTCCGACTCGTGTCGGACACGCGGATTCAAAACCGAATTAGGGTTAGGGTTAGGGATTGGCCTCGGCTGCGGCGGCGGAGGGGCGGCCGGCCGGAGGGAGCCGGGGGCGGGGGTGCGTGGCCGCGGGAGGCGGCTGCCGGAGCGGGCGGGGGTCGCCGGAGGCGCTGGGGCGCTGGCAGCGGCCGCTGCTGCTGCTGCTGGAGGTGGAAGGAGGAGCTGCGGGCGGGGCTGCGGCGCGGGGCGACGGCGGCGAGGCGGTGCGGGGGTGGTGCCAGAGGCTGGCGGCGGCGCGGCATCGTCGGCGGTGGGTGGCTGGCTGAGGGGGAGATCGGAGGAGAAGGGTGATCGGGGTGGGTTTTAATAGGGGCTGGGGGAGGTGGCGTGGCCGAGGATGGCGGGGAGAGGGGCGGAGAAGGCGGTGGACGTGGGGGTGAGCGGAGCGGGCAGACGGCCGAGCGGAGCGGGCGGAGCGCCGGCGGGTGCGGGGAAGAGGGGGTCGTGGGAGAGAGGGTGGAGGCCGGGTCGGGTTTGCGGGTCGGGCGGCGGCGGATCCGACCCGACCCGACCCGACCTGAGGGGAAATGGGTTGGGCCGGCCTGCGGGCCTGGGTGTGGGTCGGGCGGTTGGGCCGGTCTGGGCCGGCCCAATGGGATGGGTTGAAAAATAAAAAGAAAATAATATTAATAATAATTATAAATAATAAAATCAGTAATAATTAATAAATAATTAAATAAATAGATAAATACTGTTTAGGCATTTAAAAATAGGTCCGGGGTCCGATAAATTCCAGAAAAATTGCCCTAAGTCCAGTTTTTCATTTTACATCCAAAAGTATTATTTTCATAATATTTTAATATCATTTAATATCAATTAAAAATCATTAAAAAAATAAAAACTCTGTTTTTAAATTACAGAAAAAATTCCAGAAAATTCCAGAAAATTATGAAAAATCCGGTTTTTTAAAATTTTAAAAATTCAGGGGGTTTACACACTCACAGCCGCGTACAGACCAATGCCCTCCAGCTCAGTCTGAAAATGCTTCAGGGCCCAAACAGCTAAACGAGCCCATCGAAGATTTGTAGGGGTAACCCACCCATTGGTTCGAGGATTAACCTTGAGGTATACTCCTCCATGCCCCATGAAGTCATTGCAGAAAGTCGGTAATTGGACTGGTTGGAGCAGTGACGTGTCCTCACTCGGGATACTGTCCGGATACAATCCCCTGAACGGCATGACCGGGCCGGAAGGGCGGCTTACAAATGATCCTTGGTCGGATCCTTTCTGGTAAAATATCTTTTCCGACTGGCCGTAAAGATTGGGAGTCAGGGTCCACGATATCCTCCTAGGATGCGTGGCATGGAAGAATGCTGAGATAGGATAATCTCTCAGCATCTTGGGCAGATATAGGACCAGGCCCCCGGCAGGAAAAACTTATTTTTCTTTCTTGGGCTTCGTTTGGGATTGTTTGTCAATCATATCCCCGAAGTGGAAAGCCGGCTTTATGTATTGTGCCCTGACTATATACGCCAGAGGCTCTCCGTTGATCTTGTTCAACAGCATTCGCTCTCCTTGAGACGATATCAGGATTCCCCTCCCATCAGGATATTGGGGTTCAGAGATAGAAAATGTCACATGGGACAAATCCTCCAGGTAATTGGAGTATAGCATCCCAGCAGCAAAACCAATCACCTCAGCCAACGGAGACATATGCAAGTTAACTACAAAGTACAAGAAAAACACGTCAGTTTCTATGCTAGACCTCATAATCTTACAGCTTATGCCAAAGAGCAACAGTCTGTGCTTTTACGCCAAGACTGTGAAAACTTAACTTTTTACGCTGGAATCCATTTCCTAAGCGTAAAATTCAAGGTTGGCAGTATACAGTCCATGTTTTTACGCCAGACTGCCAAAAATTTGAGTGATTACGCTAGAATTTTTATCCAGATCGTAACATTCAAAGTTTGTAGTATACGCCAAATTTCGACAGTCAAAGATTTTATGCCAGACTGCGAAAATATAGAGTTCTTTACGCTGACACATTAGGAATGTGGGCATAAATAAGAAAACATCTCTATGCATCGTCTTCCTCGAAGAAGCTCTCAGCACAGAAGATGACTTAGCGCGTTCACGTACAATGTGTGCAAAGTGTTTTTCTTCGTTCTTGTCGTCTCAAAAGTTTTACCTACTACGTCCGGCGCACAGCTCGTCGGTGGAACACTTCGTTCAGAGCAGAGTTCGCCCTGCTCGATGGGAGTCGCCCTTGCTTGGGCAGAGGAGCGAAAAGAAGAGGCAGCCTTCTTTCCCTTAAAGGAGAAGATTGGTTTTGGTGCCATTGCTAAAAGCTCAGAATGCTCAGAGAAGAAACGAAGGAGAATACTCAAAGAGACAAAGATTTTCTTTTGCAAAAGACAGGTAAAGAGTCTTCTCTCTGGAAGCCTTGGGGTATTTATAGAGTTCAGATAAACTCCTCGAATCCTTAACCAAATCCGATATTTAATATTCGGTTATGATTAGGGACTACGTCAGCCTATTACTCAGGGAATGCGGACAGTCAGCGAATTCAAAAAGTTTTTCATGCAGAGCAGATTCGTGATTTTACGCTAAGGAGCTTTTTCGCTCGGGAAGCTATAAATCTACGATTTTACGCTCAGAAGCTATAAGTCTATGGTTTTACGTCCGGATGCTTTTACGCTCGGTAGCTTTTACGCTCGAGAGGCTACAAACCTACGACTTCATGCTCAGAAGCTACAAATTTATGATTTCACGCTTAGAAGCATTTTTTATGCTCAGAGGCGACAAATCTATGACTTCACGCTCGGAAGTTTTCTTTTCAGAGGCTATAGATCTACAGTTTCATGCCCGGATGCTCTTATGCTCAACAGCTTTTACGTTCGAGAGGCTACAAACTTATGATCTTATGCTCATCTACACTACTGATATATGACTTTCCGCATATCTCAAGATACGTAGGCCAGAGTATGCGTATATCTGAACAATTCTCAAGACGGCCAAATGCAAGGGTTTACGCAGGAATGCTCCTTCTTGGCTACAAAATATCCCAAGTACCCAAAGCATACAAAGTTCAGCATTGAAAATGACTCTTCTTCTTGGGTCGATTGGAAGTACATCCAAAATCCAGTCTGAATATTTTGTCTACAGTTCAAGAAGGCGACTCAGTTTCGACAGCCATTTCTCACCTTTTCTAAAGGATTTTTGGGAAATCATTCTTGAAGATGATTGTTTGAACAAAGATTCTTCTTAAAGAAGTGGCAGTTCAGAATTCTATGCAACTCCTCGTTCCAAACAGCAGGACAGTTTGGATATTCGACTTAAATGCTAAAACAATTTTTTTACGCGTTTTCAGTTACGCGTAAAAGACGAGACGAGATCAGATACTCTTTTTATCAGAGTCAGCGTAAAGTTATTCAGGCGTGCCAAAGCTACACATATTCAGACTTGACTGTTTCATGCTTCATTCAAAGTATTTCAAATTACGAGGAATTTGAAAACTTTGAAGGGGGTCTTGTAGAAGCATGAAAAATACACTGAGGAACCATACGCATTATTTCAGTGCTGGGCAGCGTAAAACATGACTTCAGAGCCATCGGTGTACAACAGAGCTTCATCGCTAGTACAGCGTAAAATATAAGCTCCAGAGACAACCCGCATATAATGCAATATTTCCAGACTGCTTCAGCGTATAAAGGTTGCTACCTCGCCTTTATGGCGTAAAACCCATCTGCTTTCAATACAGCAGGAAGTTATACGAGGATCGCTTCGTATCCCTCGAACGAGCTGTACGAGGAAAACTTTGAATTCTATAAATGAACCTGTCAGATAGTACAATGAACTTGACTCCTGACAAAGGGTACAGCACAAGGATCAAGACGACTGCTGTAATGATGGTGCGGCACAGAGACCCAGACCGTCGTTTAGTGACATTTCCTTGATAAAATTTGCTTTTACGCATTCGAGGGAGTATGCTGCCTAGTTTTATACAGGCATATGTGAGCTTTTACGCTCACTAGAAGACAAAACAAACTGGCACATCAAAAACTGCTCTTCGTACAGAGCTCGAGGCACGTCTCTGCATTTAATACTCAGAATGGTGGCAGATCTCTGCTTTAAATGCACAAGATTTGATTCTAATTTCAAAGACTAAGCGAGCCATAATTACGGCTAATACGTCCACATTATCACCTCTGCATATTACGCCATCAGGCTAGTTTCAGCTATAGGAGCACCCTGTACGCTATATCATTGAAATACGCGTTCGGGCTATTTTCAGCTATAAGGAGCACTATGTACGCTATCTCTTTGAAATACGCCAACTCAGGCTATATTTGCACTTGGGTGTGATAAGGCTTTTTGGTCCAGAATACGCTTAAGGCCTCAGTTAAAGAAGGAGTATCGGCTATATTTTACGCTAGCTACCTATCCATGCAGCATCAGGCTTCTACGACTACAAGTCTTCTACGCCTATTTGTCTTCTACGCCGTGGTAATAGTTATTAGCTTCTACGCCAACCTTTTCTATGCAAGGGGCAGTTACCTACGTGGCTTGCATGCCGTGGTCTTCGCAGCAGTTATACACATTTTCTTATCATAGGACACGCGTCACACGCTTATTCAAAAGTTTATTTATATGTGGGTGGCAGTTATTATAACCGTCGCGTAAAAAGGGCCATACTCTCCACTCTCCGGCTTCTACGCTGACTGGATGATTACTGTCACTAAAAACTCTATAAATAGAGACCTCTATTTACAGAGGTCCAGGGTCAAAAATTTGGAGAAAAGAGGGTCGGGAAAAAAGTCAAAGAAATCAAAGAACAGAGAGAGAAGAGCTCCGACAGAGAGTAGCGCTCAACGATTTCGGCATCGAGCATCCACTCCCTCTTGCAATCCTTGAAGCATCTCCTTCTTCTAAAGCACTTCTTCATCATCGTGTGGTCCAAGGGACAAAGTGATCGACTGCAGATCAGACTCCTATAGCAATATTTACCCAGATTAAAATTTGTACTTAACATCCTCGTATATGATTAATAGTACTTCTTGTTTGTAAACCTAAGAAAGGGTTTTGTATAAACCTAGTTTTATTTCTTCCGTTTATTATCAAACAGCTGCTTTAGCTGCTGCTTCTTGTTGTTTCTGCTGCAGCTTCTCTCCACTTTTCGACTGCTTATTGCTCCCCCTTAGCTCACATGCACACACCTATACATACACTCACTCATATATATCTAAACACATACACTCACTTATACACACACACACACACACACACACACACACACACATATATATATATATATATATATATATATATATATATATATATATATATATATATATATATATATATATATATATACTAACACATACCCACTCTAATGATGCACATGGACTCTCCTACTCTCCAATGATCACCAACACACCTCAAATGACTTAGAAAACATATATATATATATAAATATAACAACTATAATTACAATACTCTAATAGTTATAACTAAGGTAAATTGAATTAGAATGCAAAGTATCAAACACGTGGAGTGCACCGCACCCGTATCACACTCAATCTATTATATGCTTGCGATACGGCTCCACCACACCACCAAACGTATCCCGAAGGACACGAGCAAGTCTAGAATCATAATTTGAAGTAACACGAGATATTAGCTACTCATCTACGTACCCGTGTCAAAATATGACTTGCTCAAACCCCCGTATCGAAAGAAAACCCCCAAATCAACCCGTATCGCCAAATTGTACTGATACGGCCTACACGTATCCAATTGTGGACACAGAACTAGTCTCCCACAACCAAACACATGCCAATTTGGTCTAATTGTCCTATTGACAAACATATGATGTGTCAATCTCGGAATTCCCCCAAAATTGAAATAAAATACCACATAAAACTCACAATACATAGCCAAATAGCCTAGAACTTGTTCCTATAGGTAGTCATATGCCATGGAGTCATTCCTAATGGTCATATGCATGATTAAGAAGCTATAATAAGAGAGAAATTCAGGAATTACCAATTGGAAGATGGATTTCTAATAAAAATACAATTGGACACGATCCAGACATAATTTCTTCACCAATGCTCTTCCTCCTTGTGCTCCTTGCTTCTCCAAGCTCTAATACTTCTTGAGTGATGAGGATGAGAGGGAATGGAATGAATTTGGAAAAAATTGATGGAGAAATTGTGTAGAAAATCAATGGAAGGAAAATGGAAAATTAGGGATCTAGAATTTGAGATGTAGAATGAATGAGCAAATGAGAGAAGAGAGAGAAATAGTGGCCTATATGTGGCTGTCCCAAAGTTCCCCCCTCTCTAAGCAATGTTCAATGACCACTATGCCCCTACATGCTAACATGAGGGATAATTAAGAAAGGAATATTTTGGGAAGTCTCTAACTAATTGCAATTCAACTAATTCTTCTTAGTTAATTAGTGGAAATGGGTTCATTGGGCCTAGTCCACGTTGGCTCATTATTTGTCATGAAAAGTCTAATTTAGGTCCACTAATGTCAAGTTAAATTAAATAGGCTAGCCCATTAACTAAATTAAATGCTACAAGCCTCTAATTAAATATATGGCACTGTAATAATTAAATAATTAATACAAGCATCAAATAAATATAAATGGCCCACTAATATTAATATTATATTTCTAAAATTAAATAATTAGGCCAAATTATCAAATTATCCCTAGCTGGAAAAGTGGGGGGTGACAGTCCGTGTCCCTAAGCTACTTACAGAATTGACAATCACAAACAAGTCAGGTTATAATCGGCCAATCAAAGTTACGGCTTGGTATGTGGAGTCTGGGGCTATCTCAGAAATAATACATAATAAGCATCCTCAGATTGTGCCATGTTGAGCAAGCTCAGGATACGCCAATTGTATTCTAAGGCTGAGACCTTCAAAAGTACGCCTAGGAAGACTTATAAGAGTTCTTCTCCCTGACACACTTTTGCGAGGGATGGGCAGTACTCACAGAGTACACAAGAGGTATAGGAAATGCGGGTCATACTAAAAATGTGCCAAAGACAATAAGACTCTCATATGTGCTCCTCTGTTACTGTTCTTCTTCTCCAACCCGACCTACCATGGACAAACTCTGCGCTTGAGCTCAAAGATTTATTGCAATGTTCCAAATCACAAGCAACCAAAGCCAAAATCAAGAAAATCTTCATGCTCTACAATATGAACCAAGGAGGTTTCAAAAATATATAGTTTTGGGAGATCAATCCCATAAGAAAATACTCATAAAACCCATATAGTAAAACTTAGATCTATACGAACTCTATCTCCAAAACTGAAAACACCAACAGCTAACACTGATCAGGAACATCACAGGCACACAAATTGTTGGCTCATCTGGTCATGATCAAACTGATTTTAATAATCAATCTAAACTACGAGTCGATACATTACAACTCTGATGGATTTGAGAAGAAGATATCACATCACTTCGCCACAAGCTACGAATACAGATGATTGTGTTCGGGTTCTTTTTATATTTTGTTATGTAATTTTTATTTTTCTTGAGTCAAAGGACTTATATGAGTCGGAACAAAAATTTGGCATTTAGATTGAATATTTTTTCCAAAAGCCCACTCAAACATAAGCCTACCCAAACCAAATTTTTTTTTTTGGATTCGAGCCTAAACCCAAACTTACTAAAACTCAAAGTCAAAATAGTCTGAAAAAGACCAACCGAACTCGGGGCGGGTTCAAACCGAAATCGGATAGAACTTGGTTACTCAAAACTGATTTCCTAGTCAGACTCATCTCGTAAAGACCAGGCTCCCAACGTTCAAAATTTTGAACGTTATGCATCTGAACATGGCCCGAACTCTGTCTACAAAAATTCTATAAATATAGAAGAAATTTTCTATTTCTAAAACTAGAACCCAATCATTCTTCTTCTCTCTCTATTCCTAAAAAGAACCTTATCCTTCTCAAATATCAAGACAACTCTCTTTCCTTCTAAGTGCCAAAGTGTCGTTCTGATTAGAAGTTGAGTTGAGTTGTATAAGCTTAGTTAAAAAGTTGTTTTCAATTCTTGTCTGAAGTCTTCTAGCTCTTCGGATCAAAAGATCGTATTGTAAGAAGTTGGCGTGCTCTTCAGATCAAAGGTGCATGTGTACCCTATTTTACAAATAGTGGATTTAACATCGAGCAAGATTTCTTGGGCTTGGACTAGTCCTCCACGAGAGAAACTAGGGTAAAAATTTTCATGTTTGAGTTTGCTATTCTTAACTTTACTTATACTCTGCTTATTCTCTTTCAAATATCTGTTACTGCATTTTATAAGTTAGTCTAAAACTTAGAATTTTTAATTGGTGATTATTTTTCGCTGCACACACACTTACTCTATTCATCCCCCTCTAGAGTTGCTACACGATCCTATAATTGGTATCAAAGTACGATTTTCTTAATAAATGATTAATACCCTATATCAGATCTATGGCAATTGTACGACCAATTTACACCAACAATGGTGAAGGCCAGTCCACAAATAGCCCACCCTTATTTGATGGAACTAATTACACATATTGGAAGATACGGATGAGCTTTTATTTAAAATCTCTTGATTTGATCTATGGGCAATTGTCACTGATGGCTACAAAAAGCCAGCCAGAATAGTTATTGATGGTAATCTTATTGAAAAAACCTAATGATAGATATACTGATTTGGAAAAGAAATATGCTAGTCCCGATGCTAGGGATATTAATGCTTTGTTATGTTCTGTAGACAGTACTGAATTTAACAAAGTATCAACTTGTGCAACTTATCATGAATTCTGGAAGCTTCTTGAGGTCACTCATGAAGGAACCACCCAAGTGAAGGAATCAAAGATTAGCAGGCTGACACAAGAGTACGAAGCATTCAAGAGGAAGCCAGACGAGACCATCACCCGAATGTTTACTCGCTTCCAAAATATTATAAATTATTTGTCATCTCTTGGCAAGGATTATACAAACTATGAAAAAATCTGCAAGGTGCTTTGGGGACTCACCAAGAACTGGAACCCCAAGGCAACTGCAATCATTGAAGAAAATGATCTCACCACAATGTAGCTGGAAACGCTTATAGGAAAACTGATGACGTATAAGCTAGACCTTAGGACCTTGAAGAATCAACACCAAAAGAGAAGACCATTACTTCAAGGCACATCACAAGAAGGTTTCTGACGACAACTCAGAAGACAAAGATTTCGACAATGACGACGTAGCCCTTATCTCCCAAAATTTTAGAAAGTTCTTAAAGTTTGAAAATTCAAACCGGAAGAAGAACTACAAAGACAATACTGATGAAAAACCAGTATGCTATAACTACAAGAAGACATGCCACATCAAGAAGGATTGTCCTATAGCTAGAAAAGAAAGTGGCTATGAACATTCAAGCAAAAGAAGAACTTCGTCAAAGAACTATGCCAACACAAGCATATGGTTTGAAAGTAAAGTAAGCGATTCTGAAGAAGAAGAAGAAGAAGAAGAGAATCCTCTCAACTCTGCAAATGTTTGTCTAATGGCTTTCGATCAGGTATCTACGAACCCCCTATATAATGATTTTATATTTGATGAAATAGGTGATGCCTTTAGTGACCTTCTAGATGATCATAAAGCACTGTTTGATAAATACAAAAACCTGAAGAAAGAACTCAAGGAACATAAACTTGCAATTGATAAATTATCCACACTCCTAGATGATATCAGAAAGACACAATCCCCAAGTGATTCAGATGAATTGGCATCAGTTAGATTAAACTTACATGAAGCACTTCTTAGAAATGAGCAACATGACAAGGATTATATCAATCTTAAAGAAGATTATGTAATAGAGAAGAAAAAGAGTAGTAATACACTTGTTAGAATTAAGCCTTAACTGCTAGATATACTGAGTTATATGACACTTCCAAAAAGTTAAAAATTAGATTAGAAAAGTAGTCTGTACATACTGCTTTCCAATCTAACATGTGTCACTCAAGGCCCAAGAACATCCACTAGACACAGCCTAAGAAGGCCAAACCTTCCAATCATGCTTTTATTACAAGTATCCACGTAAATCATAGCATACTGCCTCACATATACATCATGCCTCTGCACCTACGATCAACACATCTGCTATATTACAAAAGGACACATATCACGACAATGTAGAATTAGAAAATTAGTTGATATTCATGTATATATTGGGGTTCCAATAAGAAGGCCAAATCTTACAATCATGCATTTTATTACAAGTATCCACGTAAATCATAGCATACTGCCTCACATATACATCATGCCTCCGCACCTACGATCAACACATCTGCTACATTACTAAAAGACACATATCACGACAATGTAGAATTAGAAAATTAGTTGATATTCATGTATATATTGGGGTTCCAAAAACTGACATATCAGGACCCTCAAGAAAGTGGGTACCAAAGGTTACATCTTCAACTTTTGTTGTAGGTGGATATTCCCTTTCATACTAGAAGTAAATGGATTCTCGATAGCGGTTGCTCACATTATATGACCGGTGATACAAATCTATTCACAACTATATCGATGAAGAAATAATGATATGTCTCCTTCGGCAATAATCTAAAAGGGCATATTATAGGTAATGGTAATATAGGTATTCATCCTTCCCCTGTTATTAAAGATGTATATTTAGTAACAGAATTAAAATATAACCTATTTAGCATTAGTCAATTGCTTGACCATTGTTATGGCATTAATTTTGTGAATAAAAAATGTCCTATTTATGATAGATCTACTGGTAAGATAACTTATGAGAGAATATGATAAGATAACATATATGTTTTCTAGCTTTTAAAAAATACTAACAATGCAGGAAGATGCTTATACACAACCAAAGATGAAAGCTGGTTGTGGCATATGCTCCTTGGACATGCAAATATAGACACTATAGCCAGACTATCTTTAAAAAAATTGGTTAGAGGTTTACCTAAAATTACTTTTAAAAAGTTATAGTCTGTGTTGAGTGTGAAAAGAACAAGGCAACAAGATCTTATTTTAAATCAATAAACCTTGTAAGTACTTCTAGACCTCTTCAACTTTTGCATATGGACTTGTTTGGACCTAGCAGAGTCGCCAGTCTTGGTGGTAAGCTTTATGCCTATGTTATTATTGATGACTTTTCTAGATATACTTGGGTTTATTTTCTAGTAAATAAAAATGAGGCTTTTTCAGAGTTTGTTACTTTTTGCAAAAAGGTACAAAACGAAAAAGGCTTTATGATTACTCGTATCCGAAGTGATCATGGAGGCGAATTCAAAAATTCTGATTTCAAAATCTTTTGTTATTCAAATAGATTTATGCATAAATTTTTGTGTCCTAGAACTTCTCAACAAAATGGTGTTATGGAGTAGAAAAACAGAACTCTTGGCGCTATGGCTAGAGTCATATTAAATTAGTATAACCTTCCAAAATATTTTTGGGTTGAGGCTGTCAATACAACATGTCATATTTTGAATAGGGTTCTTATTCGACCTATATCGAAGAAGACTCCCTATGAGATTTGGTTTAATAGAATTCCTACAATCAGTTATTCAAAGTATTTGGCTGCAAATGTTTTATCTTGAATACTAAGGATAACATAGGTAAAATTGATTCCAAAGCTGATAAAGATATTTTTCTTGGTTATGCTGCAAAGAGTAAATGTTTTAGAGTTTTTAATAAAAAGTCATTGACTGTTGAAGAATCGATTAATGTTACTTTTGATGAGCTAAACAGTCAAGTAGAAAGTGACAGTGATGATGAAGATTTCAGAATAACCTCCAACAAGACCCCTGAAGATGAAATTGGAACAAGTTATCTAGACAGCTTACCTTAAATATTGAAATTCTCAACCAACCATCCAAAAAACTTGGTAAATGGTGAGGTATCGAAAGGTGCAAGTACTCGCTCTGCAACTAGAGATTTTATTACAAATGTTGCTTTTATTTCTCAAGTAGAACCTTAAAATATTTTAGAATATTTTGATGATAAATTTTGGATTTTTGCTATACAAGAGGAACTCAACCAATTTGAACAGAATCAAGTTTGCGAACTCGTTCCTAGGCCTAATGATTATCCAGTCATTGGTACCAAATTGGTTATCTGAAATAAACTTAATTAGGATGGTATAGTCACTCATAACAAAGCATGTCTCGTAGCTTAAGGTTATAATCAAGAAGAAGGTATTGACTACGATAAGACCTTTGCTCCTGTTGTGGGAATAAAATCTATCCGCATGCGTTGTGGTTTTACAAGTTTTTATAATTTTAAATTATTTTAAATGGACGTCAAAAGTGCTTTTTTTAATGGTGTTATAAAAGAGGAAGTTTTTGTTGAACAACCCCCTGGTTTTGAAGATTTTAAATTTTCTAATCATATTTTCAAGCTTAGAAAGGTTCTATATGGACTCAAACAAGCCCCTCGTGCTTAGTATAAGTGCCTTAGCTCCTTCCTACTTGAAAATGATTTTTTTAAAGGAAAGTTGACACTACCTTATTTATAAAATCTTATGATGATAATCTCTTATTAGTAAAAATTTACGTAGATAATATTATTTTTGGATCTCCTAAGGAGATGTTGTGTAACGAGTTTGCTAAGTGTACGCAAAAGGAATTCAAAATGAGCATGATGGGAGAACTTACCTTCTTCCTCGGATTATAAATCAAGCAAAATTCTTAGGGAATATTCATCAATCAAATGAAGTACACAAAAATTTTGCTAAAGAAGTTCGATATAGATAATACAAAATCTATTGGAACTCCAATGGAAACAACTAAACTTGATCTTGATGAGAATGGCAAACCAACAGATATACATAAGTATCGAGGTATGATTGGTAGTTTTTTATACTTAACTGCTAGTCGTCCAGATATTATATTTTATGTATGCCTATGTGCGAGATATCAGGCTAATCCTAAGGAATCACATGTATGTGCAGTTAAGCGTATCCTTAGATACCTTAAAGGTACTCAGACGACAGGCTTGTGGTATCCCAAAACCACATCCTTTGATCTTGTTGGTTATTCGGATGCTGAATTTGCTGGATGCAAGGTCGATCGTAAGAGTACTCGTGGTACTTGTCATATCTTGGGAAAGTCTCTGGTCTAATTGGTTTTCTAAGAAACAAAATTTTGTTGTATTATCAACTACTGAGGCTGAGTATATCACCGCAGGACGTTGTTGTGCACAAATTTTGTGGATGAGACAAACTTTAGATGAATATAATTTATCTTTTAAAAATATTTCCATCTTTTGTGATAACACTAGCACTATAAATTTTACTAAGAATCCAATATGTTATTCACGCACTAAACATATTGAGATTAGACACCACTTTTTAAAAGATCATCAATTGCATGGTAATATATATTTAGAATTCATTGACACAGAACATCAACTTGTAGACATTTTCACTAAACCCTTAGCTGAAGATTGCTCCAATTTTATTTGTCGAGAATTGGAAATTTTGGAATCTTATACTACATAACTTGTTTATTTTATTTTATTTACCACTCTATATTTTTATAAATATAAAAATTATTTTGGGTACAAGCCGAAAGGGCCCTTCTGTCAAAGTGGTGTAAATAGCCTTAAGAGAAACAGTACTTAAGTGTCTTTAGACTATTGCTAGCTGGGATCCGACCTCTACAGCTAACCCAAGATGATGAATACAATATGGAAAGTAATAATTAATTTCAACAAATTATAGTATTGAAGCCAAAACCCTAGACTCTAGACTTAGAAAATTGACCTACACAAATATAAAGAATTGAGTCTCAAATGAATTATGGTTCAAAGGTACCAAATTCGGACAGAATTTTGACCAAACTAGGGCCGAACTCAGTTACCGCTGTTTCAGAATTCAAAACGAAATCTAACTCCTTATACTTTTGGCTATTTGTCGTCATAAACCCTAACCTCCGAACAATATCCCCTTTTTTTATCGTCTTCCTCCTTAGAACCCTAGATTTTCAAATTTTAGCTTTTTATTTCTCTCTCCTTAAGACCTCTCACATCTTCAAACTTTGGATTCTAGTGTTTATCATTGTTCTCTATCACATTCTCTATCTATTTTCAGGTATAATTATTATTTCTTCTCTCTTTTTAAATGGCTCCTAAGTTGTTCAAGAAAAGGAATTTTGCTAGGGAAGTATCCTCTTCAAATATTCAGGAAGAGAGATCCCATTCCCTATTTAGTCCATCAATGCCCAATGAGGGTGATTATGATGGCTTTCTATTTTTATCCCTTGAATAATCCGTAGAGTGGTTTGATGACTTTGCTACTAGAATTATTTGTCCTGAAAACCCTATTAATTTGACTATATTTTTTGCGTATCTGCCTACTTTACGTACTTTGGGATTGGATGAAATAGTTATTTCTAGATTTTTAACTTATATCAATGCTATCAAAATGTTTTACTGCAATGTAATCTTTGAAGATGATTTTATTCATTCTCGTGTCAGCGGGATAAACATTAAGTTTGATGCTGACGATTTGGTGAAGATACTTCATATTCCAAATGATGATGATGTAGTGCCCCGCTCCGTATTGGCACTATGTACAAGAGATATCGCTTTGCTGGCTCGAGCGAAAGCCTTCTCGAAGAGTTTCTCAATCGAAACACAAGATGATTGATCTTAGTGAGTGGGCAGAACTTTATTCTCTGATTCTTGTACGCCTTAATAATGAATCTGAGTTTTATAATGCTTCTTGCTAAGTAGATAATGTTCGCATAAAAATGATAGAACAAGAACCTATATACTTAACTAGATAACTCATATTCTTGCCTAAAAGAGATAGAACCCTTGCCATGCTAAGTTAAGATAGAAATGATTGTATGCTAAGTTACACGGACACCGCTATAAAATGAACCATTGCTATGCTAATAAGAATAAAAGATGCTGAACATGTTTCTTCTGTATATGCTAAGTAAGGGTAGTATTTGCATGCTTAGTTATAAAAGAGATAGAATAACTACTGTCATACTTTTTTAAATGAATACTGCTTGCCTGTTCCTTATCGTATTGAAAAGAGATAGAATTACATGCTAGATTTATAGAAATAGTCTTGCCTGTTACTTGTTAAAAAGAACTAGATTGCTTGAACATGTTTTATTAATAGCACTATAAAGAGATAGAACTGTATGAATAGCTTGAACTACTGCATCGAGACTAATAGTCCACCATGAGGCTAGAAGTCCTTATTTACTGGAGGGTATGGCTATTAGGCAAGAGAATTGAGAGATCTGGCTCTATTGCTTAATTGAATGCTTGCTTGTCCATGAACATGTGCATTATATAGTCTTTATCTGATAGAAGTGCATTCATGCATCAGTCTGACAATTTGTGCTCAAGGTTTATCTCTCGAGTGGTTCCTAGGGCACTGGGGATCGTTCGGCCTGGGATAGATTTGGAACACCCTGAGGCTAGAAGTCCTTATTTACGGAAGGGTACGGCTTTTAGTCTAGTGCTGAACCATGAGTTACGACAGCTATTTTGAGCATTTTTTAGTACATAGTAACCATGCATCTCAGCAGCTATTAGCTGATCTGTCATTAGTGAAATAGGCTTGTACGTCCTAACTGTTAATCATAGTTTTCATGGGCCATCATATAGTTAGGGCACATGCTAGGCTAGCCTTCTTGCATACCTAACTGTTTGATGTAGGGATGAACATGAAATAGAACCTTGTTTATATATATAAATTGTTGCTAACTTGTATGTTTGCTGTAGAGATAACCGTCCGACGAAGGGTAAGAATCGCCAATAAATGATGTACTCATTAGTGCATTGTGCTTTCTTTCTTGTATTGCTCCTAGACTTGCATGTTAAACTTGAATACGCTGCTATCTTGAAATGAAATGGATAGTCCACTAGAGATAGCTTATGTTCCTAAGAGAGATGTATATGGCTCACGATAGATGTTGCACACCGAACGATAAAAACTGCCACTATTGTATGCTTGAATGTATTGAATATGCAAACTATTTTCAAAGACATATTTTTGATAGATGTAAATCGACTCTAACCCTGTGCTGCATGAAATAAACCTAGGTAAAAGTAGTAGGATCACTAGTAAAGTAATATTTTGCCACAGGCTCACTTAGTGTTGGTTTCATGGAGTGTTGCTTCTGTTCATTGATTTAATACCAAAATATGATAAAATAGCGAGATTTTTAGCGACTTCATAAGAAAACATCGCTAATATTAAAGACTTGAGCGACTCCTAAAATAAACGTCGTTATACGTCGCTATTGGCGACACTAGCGACGTTTAGCGACTATAATTCGGTTTTTAAAGAATAGTCACTATAAGCTTCTTTAAAGTAACTAAACGTCACTGATTTTTATAATTTAGCGACGTTTAGCGATGTATTTACCGATGTTGCTTTTTTTTATCTTTAGATCTTTAGCGGCGCTTTTAGCGAAGTCTATAACGTCGTAAATTTTTTAATTAGCGACGTTTAGCAACGTCTCGAGTGGAAGTTGCTAAATTACTGAATATATGGTTCCCTCGTATATTCGACTTTTTATTTCTTTTTCCCCAACTTTTTATTTCCCGTGCGCCCCCACCGTTGATCCACCCTCCCCCGACGACCCTCCGGGGCTCCGACGACCCATCCCTCGACTGCCTCCCTCTCCCCCCCGGGTCTCTATCAGGGTCGACCCCGCCTGGGTCCAGAATTGACTGGATTTGACTGGGTCGGGTCGGGTCGGGTCAGACTTAGTCCGAAGAGAAGTCGGACCGGTTCCACGTCTGGTCCGGGTTGGCCCAATTAAAAACAACTGAAAAAATAGGGTTCTCTTGGTAAATATTTTTAAAAAAAATTTAACTTTTTTTGAATTTACCAAAATACCAAAAATTTGAGAAATATTTTTTGCCTCTAGACAGGGCCTGACCGGATCACCGATCGTCCGGTCCGAGCCGAGTTGTCCAGGTCGGATTAGACAAACTCGGTTCAGCCTATATCTTTGACAGGGAAGGGCTATCGGACACCAAATTCAAATTCAATCTAAACCCGGAGTCCTAGTGGGTCGAGCCGTGTCGGCCTCTGACTAGGCCCGGTCCGGCCCAGATTGGGTTTGACGGAGCTGTCTGACCCAATATACACCTTGAGTGGGTAGAAAGCTAGGTTTGATTTAGTACAAAAGGACGACCATATGTACTGAGTTAGGATCTCATCAGGATTACACACATGATTAACGTGTTACCAAGAGAGAAGAGCTAACGGTTACTCCTCCAGAGTTGAATTCGTGATTGCATCCGTATTTAATAAGATACTTCCTTAACACTCACATCGGATATTGCTTACTCTAACTTAAGCTCCAAAGGGTCTCAAAATATGGTTGAAAGTGATTTGGTATGCTAATGGACTCAAGACCATTCATAACATAATTGAGATGCGAGAAAATAACATTTGTTTTCTTAATTTTTTAAATTTTAAATCAAGTATGAACACTCTTCGTATATGGATATGTGCTGGATAAATATATCATTTCAATACATATTGACACTTTTTATGATATTTTTATATATATAATATATTATATAAAAATAAAAAATTATATATATATATATAGGATTTCCTTTCTGCCCTTCGACGACGTTGGCAAAGTAACCTAGAGCAACGACGGTATAATCCAGGTTGGTGACGAAGACGTATCCGCTAAAGATCTATCTAACCATAGGAAGGATATAGGTTCAGGAGTGGTTTTGGTGGCAGTTAAGGAGCCTACGATGACTGGACCCTTGTCTATAGGTTTCGAAGGAAGCGATTGAATATATTGAGCGAAAGAGGAGTGTAATCAAAAAATTTCTTACTTAAGTAATTTCTAAACACTTTTATTTTAAATTCCTAATATATATATATATATATATATATATATATATATATATATATATATATATATATATATATATATATATATATCTCACACAAACACAACATAAACAACTATTTTTTTAACTCACTTAACTTTGTATTATTACATATAGCACACACATCCTTCTCTTATAAAATGTTTAGAAATTATTAATCTACACTAATATATAATAAGAAAAGTTTATTTCACCGTAATTTTTTTCCAAATATATCCTTACGTAACTTTATTAATTAAAACATATATATATATATATATATATATATATATATATATATATATATATATATATATATATATATATGCATGCCTATTAGAGCAGAATTGTGTGTGTGTACTAGTAATGTGCACGTTGTCACGCCCCGATTCCGTAGAATCGATAGTCGTCCCCCGGACGTGACGTCGCGTGTGCCTAGGTTGTGCAGCACACAAGACCAAGGTATTTTTGCATAACGATCACATATTCAGAGTACACAGATAATTGAAACACAAAGTTGAAGCATGGAAAAGTTCTCTTTATTGATAATGAACATCTTTTACAAACTCTTGAACGAGTCAGATAATTGCCGCACGGGCTTATAAAAGTGAATGCAAAATGAGATAGTCGTCCTGTATATTACATCCTTGTACTAAAACTTCAAAAGAAGAGACCTCCAAGCGGAGCTATAGCCTTTCCACGAAGCTTCATAAGTTATGTTTGCGAGCTTTTGAATCTTCAAAATACTTCTACTAGGCACGGTCAAGACATGTCGGTTGGTGGACTGAAATGGGAAGTAGCTTCAGCTCCTCGCAGGATCTCCTTGGTGCGGGGAACCTATTTCAACGAAGGTCAGTACATCTAAATGCACTGGTGAAGGCGAGCTAACATAACTTATGCAGCTCCATGGAAAGGCTATAGCTCCGCCTGGAGGTCTCTTCTTTTAAAGTTTTAGTACAAGGATGTAATGTACATGACGACTGTCTCATTTTGCGTCCATTTTTGTAAGCCCGTGCGACAATTATCTGACTCGTTCAAGAGTTTGTAAAATATGTTCATTATCAATAAAGAGAACTTTTTCATGTTTTAACTTTGTGTTTCAATTATCTGCGTACTCTGAATATGTGTTCATTATGCAAAAATACCTTGGCCTTATGCGCTGCACAACCTAGGCATGCACGACGTAACGCCTGGGGGACGACTATTGATTCTACGAAATCGGGACGTGACATATTTGTATCAGAGCACAGCTTCAAGTTCCTTTGACCCTCGTGTCGGAAAAGTTTCTTTGACGATCTAATTTCCTATGCGAACTCTTGAACTTGTTAGGCCAAAATAAGATACGTTCTATATAATGAGTCCATAGTACATTATGAGCCTAATATAACTTACCTTCTTTTGAAGGAATGACTCAAGAGCTAGCACCAGGTGAGACCCAAGTCCAAGAAAGTAGTTCCGGTACCTCAAAAAGTTCTATAAGCCAGCGAGCCATGTCCCGTGTCGATCCGATTCAGCAAATGATGCGGATGCTAGAAGCAAGTCAATAGAGGGATGAGGCTCATTATGAACAAGCCGAGAAGCGCACGGAAGAACGATAGAGCAAGTTGGAAGGCAATCTAGACGCCCGATTTGCAGTCCAACAAAAGTAGGTAGATACCCTGTAACAGATCGTTCAGACCTTGGCCTCCAACCATTCTACGGCAATAATAACAACACCGGTGGAGCAACCCGCGCCTGAAGTCGAAATGCCTCAAACTCCAAAGAAGAAGGAAGTGACTGCCTTCGACTTTGCCGACTTTAAGAAGGTCTGCAACACGCCATACAAGGGGACTGAAGATCCGGTCGTGGCTCTAGATTGGCTGACAGAGCTTGAGGATCGCTTTAAACTGTTATAGGTACCTGATGAGAAGCATGTTGTGTGTGCCCAACTGCAGTTCTGTTTGAACGTGCATGATTGGTAGGATGTGCAACAAAGGTCTCTCTCCTTAGATAAGTACGAGACGATCGCGTGGGCTACCTTCCGTGGTGAGTTTAAATAGGAGTTTATACCCCCTCCCATTCTCGACAAAAGAAGAACGAGTTTGTGTAGCTTCGGCAAGGCAGTATGATCGTTAAGCAGTATTCTGCCAAATTTAACTGTCTCACCAAATTTGCAAGCTCATATTTACCTGATGCGATGAGTCATGACAGAAGATTTGAAGGTGGTCTGTGACCTGCCATCCATGCACACGTGGTCGTTCTCCAATATCTGACTATGTGGGAAGTTCTTAACTATGCCCTTTCCCTCGAACCACAGTATCCTCTAGTTGCTGCCGGTACTGTGCATACTTCCAATCACAAGCGCCATAGCAACGAGAAAGGAAACAATGCTCCAAAGCGCCCAAATAACGGTGATCGACAGAAGGGAAATACAGGGGCGCGTTGTGAATACTGTAATAAGCCAGGGCATACTATCAACGACTGTTACATCAAGAACGGTCCCTGCTTCAATTGTTGTGGCAAAGGTCATGTATATAAGGATTTTCTATTTTCCTCCAAGCTTCACCCTCAACATCCAAATCCTGCCTCAGCACCCCAAGCCAATCGAGCCGCGCCACAGCCAGAGCGTCGTCAAGCTCAAGACCGGGTCTACACTATGATACGGGAAGAAGCCCTAGCATCGGATACCTTTATGTCAGGTAAATTGCTTTTCAATAACATACATGCACGTGTGCTATTTGATTCTGGTACAACATATAGCTTTATATCCATGAATTTTGCCATGGAAAATATAATTGAAATGGCACCATTATATCTAGACCTTAGTGTTAGCACCTCATCGGGCACGAAAATACTTGTATGTTCAGTATGTCAAGGTGGTTACGTCTGTATTGGGAAAGAAAACTATCGCTTGATGTGTTAGTCCTAGATGTTCTGGATTATGACATCATTTTGGAGATGGATTGGCTCGACGCTTGCTCGACAACTATCGAATGTTCAGAGAAATGAGTCATCTTTTGTCTACCTGGAGAGGCCAAATTCTGTAACACAAGTGGTCCAGCAACAGATGCGTCCATGGCTTGCATGGTAATTTCTGCGATGTCTGCTCGACCGATGCTACACTCTGGATACGTGGGATACTTAGCATCGGTTCGGGACACGTAGATGGATTAAGAAAATGTCGAGTCTTCTTCCGTTGTGGCAGAGTTTTCTGATGTATTTTTGAGAGAACTACCCGGCATGCCACCTGACTGAGAGATCGAGTTCCACCGTCGATACATTCCTAAATACTCAACCGATTTCCAAAGCTCCGTACAAAATATCTCATGCTGAACTAAAGGAGTTAAAGTGCCAACTTCAAGAACTACTAGACCGTGGATATATTCTTCCGAGCGTGTCTCCTTGGGGAGCGCCTATACTCTTTATAAAGAAGAAGGACGGAATATTGTGACTCTGTATAGACTATCGGAAGCTAAACAAGGTCACTATCCGAAATAAGTATCCTCTGCCCAGGATAGACGACCTCTTTGATCAGTTGCAAGAAGCATCGATGTTTTCAAAAATTGATCTTCGCTCTGGCTACCACCAATTGAAGATTAAGCCAGAGGATATGCCGAAGTCAGTATTCCGAAACCGCTATGGCCATTGTGAGTTTTCTGTTATGCCGTTTGGACTGATGAATGCTTCTACCGCATTCATGGATTTGATAAACTGTGTGTTTCGACCATTCTTCGACAAGTTTGTTGTAGTATGTATAGACGACATCTTAGTGTACTCGAAGAACAAGAATGAACACACTGGACACCTGCGGATGGTGCTTCAAATCCTTCGAGATAATAAGTTATACGCAAAGCTGAGCAAGTACGAGTTCTGGTTGGACAACATATATTTCCTTGGGTACATCATTTTCGCAGAGGGCATCTCGGTTGACCCAAAAAAAAAATAGAAGCCATCGTGAAGTAGAAAAGTCCTGAGTCAGCTACCAATATTCGGAGTTTCCTTGGTCTAGCAGGCTACTACAGGAGATTTATAAAGGATTTTGCAAGGATCGCCTCACCTCTGACTCATCTCACTCTTTAGGGAGTAATGTTCGCGTGGACGGATGATGTAAAGTTTCATTTATGGAGTTAAAGCAGCGACTTGTCTCAGCACAAATTCTTACCCTTTCGGATGGACCCGATAATTTTAAGATCTAAAGCGACGCCTCAGGGAAGGGTTTGGGATGTATCCTTATCCAGAAGGAAAAAATGATAGCCTTTGCATCAAGGCATGCAGTTAAAGCCTCATGAAGGGAACAATCCAACGCACGACCTGGAGGTTACATCGGTGGTGTTCGCGCTGAAGTTGTGGCAACATTACCTCTATGGTGTGTTGTGCGAGATCTACACGGATTTTAAAAGTCTAAAATATCTCTATACTCGAAAGGATTTAAATCTATGGAAATGGCGTTAGCTTAAACTCCTTAGCGACTTTGACTTGATGATCAGATACACACCGGGCAAGGGTAACATTGTAGCTAATGTGCTGAGTCGAGTGTTCATTGGGAGATTGGCTATCGATGACATGCTGCAACGAGATCTCGAAAGTATATACATTACACTCTGAATTAGATACAAAAGGGGGCACAAGTGGCTCAGTTGTGCTTCGAACCAGACTTGTTAGAAAATGTTAAGTCCGCTCAGAAGGATGACCTATTCCTGCAAAAGATACAAAGTCTTATCTCAGCAGGGAAGGCAACCGACTTTGTGGTAAGCATGAATGGAATGATACAGGTGAAAGGAAGATTATGTGTTCCTAACAATGCAAATATCAGAAAAGAGATACTCACCAAATCCCACTATGCGAGTTATACTTCACATCCAGGAAGCACAGAGATGTATCGAGACCTCCGCATGATATTTTAGTGGCACGGCATAAAATAAGATATGGCACTTTTTGTGTCACAATGCATGCCACAATGCATGGCTTGTCAGAGTGTAAAGGCCGAGCACCAGAAGGCGGGCGAAGGGACGTAGAACCTTGCTATACCAGAGTGGAAGTAGGAGCACATAACGATGGACTTTATTGTTGGTTTGCCAAAGACACAATGGGGGAATGATGTCGTCTGGGTCATCATCGATTGACTCACCAAGTCAGCTCACTTTCTGCCTATCAAAGTTACTTGGAACACCGACCGTCTGGCCCACATCTACCTCAACGAGATCGTTCGACTCCACGGCGTGCCCGTATCCATTGTCTTCGATCGAGATGGACGATTCTTATCACGCTTCTGGGAGAGCCTTCAGTCAGCAATGGGAACAAAGTTGAAGTTTAGCTCTGCCTACCATTCTCAGACCGACGGCTAAACAGAACGGGTCAACCAAATCCTCGAAGACATGCTATTGCTTTGCGTCTTGGACTTGAAGACTAGTTGAGATATGCATCTACCGTTAGCCGGATTTGTATAAAATAATAGCTATCAGTCAAGCATTCAGATGGCGCCATATGAGGCATTATATAGGCGGAAGTGCAGATCCCCGATCTGTTGGGATGAAGTTGGTGAACGACAAATTTTTGGCCCTAAACTTGTAGAACAAGCCGTACAGAAGATCCGCTTGATCCGTGAACGGTTGAAGGTAGCACAAAGTCGTCAAAAAAGTTACTCAAACACGCATCGACGACCTCTTGAGTTCTTAGTAGGCGATCGAGTATTTCTCAAAGTCTCATCCATGCAAGGAGTTACCAGATTTGGAGCAAAGGAAAAACTAAGTCCAAGATTCGTCGGCCCATTCGAGATCCTAAAGCGAGTCACCTCAATCGCATATCAGATTGTCTTGCCACCATCACTATCTGACGTACATGATGTCTTTCATATTTCACAGCTTAGGTAGTACATGTACGACCCGAGTCATGTGGTGGATCTTGATCAACTGGACCTAAAGGCAGACTTGACTTATGTTGAATATCTTGTGCGAATCTTGGATTATAAGGAGAAGCTGTTTCGAAGTCGTTCGGTTCCTCTCGTGCACGTGCTTTGGAGAAATCATTCGGTTATATTCCTAAGTTTCATGGATAAAACTTTCTATTAGTTGGTTAGGATGTGGTGCCCCGTTCCCCCTATTCGGGGAGCGCGACTAAGAAATACTAATCGGTATCGTTCGATCAGGATAGATTGAAACAAGATCTTATCCTCGTTATAGAATTGCTTCTTCGAAATTGATTTCTATATTCAGTGGACCGTGCCCCAAGGATGGACTTAGCGGCAGAGTCAAGAGAGACCTCTCCGCTGCATGTTTTCTTGCCTAGTTTTTGCTGCCGCCTTGTTGCTTTCATGCTTTGAGTTAGTTTTCAGATTTGTTTGCATTTTCTTGAATGCTTTGATAGATTTTATTGCTTTCGTTCATTGAATTGCATTTCATTCCGAGCTTGGAAAGAGTAAAAGAGGTATTAATCAGCTGTTAGTGGCAATGCAGGTGATCGTGCAATAGATGTCGTACGAGTAGAGTCTTGAAACACCTCTTTCCTTTCCTCTCTTCAAGAAACTTGTGAGTGGCTATATTCGATTCAGTTGACCCTTCTTCCTAGTCTTCACATCTAAATCTTACCTTCTTACTTGTTCCGATCAAACGATACCATAATAACTAAAAGAAGTCAAGATAAAAAGGAATATATTTGGACTACTTTCTGCTTGTCAATCAACTTGTAAACGGTTACCTTATTACATGCTAGTTTATTTATAATATTCTTCATATGCTTCAATTTTAGTTAGAATGTATACTTTTTCTATAAAATATGCTATGTATAGAACACACTTTGCTATACAATATATATTAATGAGGGAGACTATGCGAGTCACATCATGCCTTGTGATTGTATCATGCTCATATTGTCTTAGACTGTATAAATTGATTGATAACTTAATATAGATGTCGTTTGATCACGGATAACTTGTGCAAAAGGTTTTTTATTTTCACGGACGGTCGTCGGGGTGCTGGGACCGATCCGATCCGGACGGAACGAATCGTATAGTCGTTTGGTAATGGATGAAATGTTATGTAGCGGGGCTTGCCACCTACGTTGCATATCATTCTCGATTCGAGACTATAACCTATCATTTATGGCATTATTCTAGTGATCCCCTCGTATATTTAAATATGTGTAGGCTAACTTGTGATTTTGTGGCAGGGAAGGGCATGGTAAGTATTGTTCAGGTGGTTCAGACGGGCAGGTAAGTCACCGAACGATGGCATATTTATTTCAGTAAATTTCCATATCAATATTTACTGTAAAATAAACTAAGGCAAGATAGAAAGACCATAAATAACTTGTATGCTTCATATAAACAACTTATGATTTGGTATAGTTAGGTTAGGTCACCTTCACTAGTGCACTTCGATGTACTGACCCCCATTGAAACAGGTTCCCCGCACCATGGAGATCCTGCGAGGAGCTGAAGCTACTTCCCATTCCAGTCTACCAACCGGTACGTCTTGATCGTGCCTTAGTAAAAGTATTTTGAAGATCCAGAAGCCCGTAAACATAACTTATGCAGCTCCGTGGAAAGGCTATAGCTCCTGTTGGAGGTCTCTTCTTTTGAAGTTTTAGTAAGAGGATGTAATGTACATGACGACTATCTCATTTTGCGTCCACTTTTGTAAGCCCGTGTGGCAATTATCTGACTCGTTTAAGAGTTTGTAAAAGATGTTCATTATCAATAAAGAGAACTTTTCATGTTTTAACTTTGTGTTTCAATTATCTGCGTACTCTGAATATGTGCTCGTTATGCAAAAATACCTTGGCCTTGTGCTGCACAACCTAGGCAGGCACGGCGTCACGCCCGGGGGACGACTATCGATTCTACGGAATCGAGGCGTGACACACGTGCATTGCATGGACGTAAAAAACTTTGTTGAATAAATAAATAAATAAATATGAATTAATTATAAAAACTATTATTTCTAGGCGTGATTTTGATCATTCTCTCATTTATTTTTATACTTTAACAAAAGAATCTTATCATTTCTTCGTTGTGTCCTTCGATCAATGATACCTTATATAATGCCCCGCTCTGCGTTGGCACTATGTATCAAGGTGAGTGGGCAGAACTTCATTCTCTGATTCTAGCACGCCTTAATAATAAATTTGAGTTTTTACTTGCTTGTTCTCATAAGAGAATGATAGAGCCTGCCTTCCATGCTAATAAACGAACTCACCTAGCTTGTATTTGAAATGAACATGTCTGCTTAACTAAGATCCTGAAACGCCTGTCTAAAACTAAGTGTTTGCATGAAAATGTTCCACTATTGCCTATGCTCCGAGAGAACCATATTGTGTGCCTGAATGTGTTCAAAGATAAGGCGGCTTGCCCCGCAACAAAGAAATATAGTCTGATGGTTCGTCTCGTCTGTATACTAGAGTTTATTTGATAGTATTTCATGCATTCACATCAGTTGGACAATGGCTATTGGTGGAAAGCAACCATGCGTCACGGCTGCTACAGAGATAGTGGAAAGCAACCATATGTCACGGCTGCCAATAGTATCAGATAAATGAGTCATTGGTTAGCTGGATCAACCACTGCCGATCTTGATATACTCGGGGATCGCACTGTATATAAGATAGTTTATTGTGTTGGCTTGGATAGAGGACCGCCCTTAGATGTGGATTTTTCCCTAGAGTCTTTGAGTATAGCTCACGAGACATGCGCACACTCTGATAACAGAACGAACAACTTGTCTTGTCTGCTTGCTTAATATTGCATATGAACTCTATTTTTAAAATATGTTTCCAAAATAATGTAATATGACTCCGTTCTTCTGTTGCATATAACGAACATAGGTAAAACTAGAAAGATCACTAGTAATGTAATATTTTACAACATGATTACTTAGTGTTAGTTTTAGTGAATGCTTGCTTCTGTTCAGTTATTTATTCTCACCAGTACTTATAAAAGTACTGACCCACCAACAGTTTACTTGCTTGCAGGTACTGGATCGTCCGAGGGAGCGATAGGCGTGCCCCATCCCCAAGACCCAGAATTCTGGTTTCGATTGCCTCGAGCTTGCTATCGTATAAAGGGGAATATTTTATGGAATGATGCCTTTGTAAACAGAGAACCCAGTCTCTCAATTTGTCCCGAATACTCAGTTGGATAAATGCATTACATTGCAAGAATGTCCCTCCGCTGCTTACTCGATTGATGTGATAATAGCCAAACAAACTTTAACGATGTTGCCTTATGTGGGCGCAACCCCAGGCTCGCACGGCATCACGTCCCGGTATCGAACGGCATATGAGCCCCGCGGGAGCGCCGAGGCACGGTGATTCGCGTCCGGTGCACCGAGGCAATATGATTCGCGTCTAGTCCGCCGCGCAGAGAAACGGTGGTCGGGAGGCCCTCGCGGCCGGGGTGTGACATAATGGTATCAGAACGGATTCGATTCCTTGCCCAATCCGTTGCTATGACTCTGAGATTTGCTTGATATTAAATTTCAATAGAGCGATCCATACAATAAGTCCATAGATATTCTCAAAGTACAAATATTTTCTGGACTTGATTGTTTCGATTGAGTACGACGAGGGATGAGGACTATCGCTGCTCGGAATATCGAGAAGTTTATCCTTGAAGTTTCGAGGACGAAACTTTTTGTTGGTGGGTAAGTATGTAATGCCCCGCTCCGCGTCGGCATTATGTATCAAGGTGAGTGGGAAGAACTTCATTCTCTGATTCTTGCACGCCTTAATAATAAATCTGAGTTTTTGTTTGCTTGTTTTCATAAGAGAATGATAGAACCTGCCTTGCATGCTAATAAACGAACTCACCTAGCTTGTTTTTGAAATGAACATGTCTGCTTAACTAAGATCCTGAAACGCCTGTCTAAAACTAAGTGTTTGCATGAACATGTTCTACTATCACCTATGCTCTGAGAGAACCATATCGTGTGCCTGAATGTGTTCAAAGATAAGGCGGCTTGCCCCGCAACAAAGAATATAGTCTGATGGTTCGTCTCGTCTGCATACTAGAGTTTATTTGATAGTGTTTCATGCATTCAAATCGGTCAGACAATAGCTATTGGTGGAAAGCAACCATGCGTCACGGCTGCTACAGAGATAGTGGAAAGCAACCATGTGCCACGGCTGCCAATAGTATCAGATAAATGAGTCATTGGTTAGCTTGATCAACCACTGCCGATCCTGACATACTCAGGGACCGAAGATAGTTCCTTGTGTTAGCTTGGATAGAGGACCTCCCCTAGATGTGCATTTGTGTCTAGATGTGCATTTGTCCCTAGAGTCTTTGAGAATAGCTCACGAGACACGCTGTGCACACCCTGATAACAGAACGAATGACTTGTCTTGTCTGCTTGCTTAATATTGCATATGAACTCTATTTTTAAAAGATGTTTCCAAAATAATGTAATATGACTCTGTTCTTCTGCTACATGTAATGAATATAAGTAAAACTAGAAAGATCACTAGTAATGTAATATTTTACAACATGATTACTTAGTGTTAATTTTAGTGAATGCTTTCTTCTGTTCAGTTGTTTATTCTCACCAGTACTTATAAAAGTGCTGATCCACCAACAGTTTACTTGCTTGCAGGTACTCGATCGTCCAAGGGAGCGATAGGCGTGCCCCATTCCCAAGACCCAAAATTCTGGTTTCGATTGCCTCGAGCTTGCTATCGTATAAAGGTGCATAATATATGGAATGATACCTTTGTAAACAGAGAACCCAGTCCCTCGATTTGTCTCGAATACTCAGTTGGCTAAATACATTACATTGCAACAATGTCCCTCCGCTGCTTACTCGATTGATGCGATGATAGCCAAACAAACTTTAACGATGTTGCCTTGTGCGGGCGCAACCCTAGGCTCGCACGGCATCACGTCCCAGTGTCGAACTGCCATACGCGCTCTGCAGGAGCGCCGATGCGCGGTGATTCACGTCCGGTGTGCCGAGGCGCGGTAATTCGCGTCCGGTCTGCCGCACGGAGAAACGGCAGTCGGGTGGCCCTCGGGGCCTGGGCGTGACACCTTAACGACAAAATCAAGAAAAAATAGAGTAACTATAATGTTGTTGACTTGTTATATAGAAATATATTTTGTTAAACTGTTAATATATAGAAATAGAAGTACAAAAAAAGGTTTATGATCATTGTGTTGCTAGTTATGGAAACCCTAGATTGGGTAATTTGAAATTTTGAGCGGTTGCTCGAGAAATACATAATACAAATAAGAATATGTTTCATGGTTATTTCAAGTTTATGTAATTATATATGTTATATTATATAGCAAAGATGTATATGCATGGTCATGGACAACTTATGCACAATATTTTATTTTTTCAAACGGTATTCGTGACACTAAATCGATTCAGCCTAGGACGAACATGAATCATTGGTATTCACGACCACGTAACCGATTTGGCCTAGGAGGAACATGAATAATTAGTATTCGTGTTCGTTAAAATTTACTAATTTCTTTTAAATTCATTTTATTTTGCATTTAAAATATCGGGATCTGACTATAACTTCATCATGGGCCTGTAAATCCATGACCGATAGAGTAAAATGTATCCAATTTTTTGGTTTCGAAAAGTAAATAATTATTAATATATTATTTACACTTTAGTTGTTGTTTTTTTATATTTAGGCATATTTTAAATTATTTTCTGTGATGTTTCTTAGTAGTTTTGAAATTGAATGAAATGATGGTCACCTTTTTGATTGGGTTATCTTTGATAAATAAGTTTTCTTCATTTACATCTTTTACAACCTTACTATGCTTTTACACCTTTGTAGATTGGTCCCTTTTTTAATTTATTCTTCCAAATTGATCGGGATATAGATACTCGCACGAACGAGAAAATAAGCCAGCCCAAACTTTGGCATAGGCCAATATCGATTGCAGTCGATATCAGATCAGGATATGCCAAACCGTATTGTATTGGTATCATTCGTATCGTACGTATCGATACCTGTCGATACTGTAAATGAAGTAGTTAGATATGCACTAAAATGGGAATTTGAGAAGGCATATAACGCGATAGAGTGGGTGTGAGACTCGTCTCAAAGTATCTGTATTGGTATATGGATACATATTTTATATTATATGTACTATATTTTAATGGATCTCATGGAATCTCAGAATTTTCTCAAATTTAAAACTTTACTACCCGACCGGCATACTGGCGGTATACGCCGGCATACCGTTCGACATATATTTGTTTCGTTTCTGAGATATTTTAAAGATATTTTCGTGAGATATTTTTGTGAATAGTATTCAATACTTAATTTCTATTATCTATTGGTTTCTTGACTTTGTTTTGAGTGCTCGTGATTGATTTGATCTCGTGACTTGGATCGTTGACTACGCAGATTGGACAGTCATGATTAAATCATCTCTTATATATATGAATTGATTTTCTCTCTTCTCTCTCTTTTCTTTCTTTCTTTACTTCTTCATTTCCTCTTCTTTTTCTCATAAGAGATAGGTGCTTGGTCTTGAGGTCTAAGAGTGTGGTTTTTGGACTCCTCTTTGTGGTGGAGTTGAAGGTTAAGGCTGGAAGCTTGACTTGAGGCAAGTAGATGTTGTCAAAATCTTGAACGACTTTACTTTACTATAGTTTTCGATTTCCTTGGTAGTTTATGCTTAAAATGTCAGGCTAGCGGTTTTGTTAAATATGGTTCTCTAGTGATTTTCTGTCATGGGCTAGTTTCAGAAATTGGTTTAAGCATGTTTTGAATTTTGCGGTAGAAACTCTGATATTTACTGGTTAGGTAACTTGATGTCGGAAACGATAATCGGAGTGATTGCCATGAGACTTAGCATATATGATATATAAGACTTACCATTAGTTTTGGGGACAGCTACCCATTATACATTTGTCTTGTATATTCTTGATTGTGACCCGACGTGGTGCACTCTTGTTCACTACTTTGTACCAGTCTTGTCTTGACATCATGTATAGTTTTGGGGCCACTTACCCATTGTACACATGTCGTGTATAATTTTGGGGATACCTACCCATTATACATCTATCTCATACCATTACTGGTATAGTTTAGGACACTATCCACGATACACCCGTCTCATATAATCTTGCTGTGGCTTGTTATAGCGCATACTCATTATGCCTATAATGGTTTGGTTGTATTCTCGTATAGTCTTGAGCTTGTTCTTGTCAAAACATTATCTTGTCTAGTTCATCCCTGCGGGGAACATCTTGTCTAGGATGGATTATACAGAATGCCACACCCAGAATCCTGAAATAAACTGCTAAGGTTAATAACTAGCTTAAATGATTAGAGCATTGGGGTTGGATCTCCTGGTTGCATGCAGACCCGGGCCCGGACAATATTTTATTGATATATATATATATATATATATATATATTAGGATTAAAGAATTAAAATTATATATATATATATATATGACACAAAGAGATTAGGATTTTTCTTTTGCCCTTCGACGACGGTGGCAAAGTAACCTAGACCAGCGGCGGTGTAATCCTGGGTGTTGACGAAGACGCATCCGCTAGGGATCTATCTAATCATGGAAAGGATAGAGGGTCAGGAGTAGTTTTGGTGGCAGTGAAGGAGACTACTATGACAGTACCCTAATCTATTGGTTTCAGAGGAAGCGATTGAATAAATCGAGCGAGAGAGGAGCGTAATCAAATTTGTTCTTAGATAAGTAATTTCTAAACACTTTTATTTTAAATTCCTAATCTCTCTCTCTCTCTCTCTCTCTCTCACACACACACACACACACACAACACAAACAACCATTTTTTTAACTTACTTCACTCTGTATTATTACATATAACACACATCTTTCTCTTATAAAATGTTTAGAAATTATTAATCTATACTACTATATAATAAGAAAAGTTTGCTTCATAGTAATTTTTTTCTTCCAAATATATCTTACGTAACTTTATTAATTAAAAATTATAATTATATATATATATATGTATATATATATATATATATATATATATATATATATATATATATATATATATATATATATATATATATATATATATATGCCTCGTGCACGCCTATTAGAGCAGAATTGTGTGTGTGTGTATATATATATATATAATAGTAATATGGACGTGCATAAAAACTATGTTGGAAAAATAAATACATATGATTAATTATGAAAACTTTTATTTCTAGGAATTGAACTCAAGCAACCAAGAAAAATGTCTCCTACCTTAACCACTTGAGTTAGAATATTTTGTTATAAATATATTATATTAGCAAGTTAAATACTTAGTTATTTTTAAAAAATAATTAATAAAATATTTAGATAGTTATTTAGTTATTTTTTAATTTATTTAAATTGATGATATATATACGACTTCGACGGTTCACATTTTAGCCATTTTCCAGCAACATTATATATATATATATATATATATATATATATATATATATATATATATATATATATATATGCTCAAAGACCTCTAGCTTAAGTGGATATATAGAGCGAGGAATATCCTCCCCGTATGTTGCTAGTTCGAGCAACATGAAAGCGTTTTAATTTTCTTGTAGGAAAATTATTCGAGGAGGATGTGGTACGGTATTATACAGTTGCAGTGCAGCCTGGGTGTGGATGCAGTTGGTATGCTGCCAGGATGTGGCCCTCTGGTCGGGATATCGCATTCGGGCTATGTTTATAGGCTTTCGTGCTGGGATTGGTAATTGGTTGTTGGTCTTCGAGTTAGAATAAAATTTACCTTCTTCAAATGTGCGACGGATGCTGGTATCCTATGGCTTCAGGTTTCCTACAAGCACACATGCAAGCATCTGTGCAATCTCATCAAGGGGGGGATGGAAAAGTCATCATTATATATATATATATATATATATATATATATATATATATATATATATAGGGGGCGGATCAAAAGCCCCAACCCCGAGCCCCGCCAAAGCCCTACCCCCTGCACCATCGGATCGAGCGAGGCCCGCATGGGGCCCGTAGATGCCTCTCGATCCAAGGCCAATGGGAGCAGGGCTTTGGCGGGGCTCTGATCCGCTCCATATATATATATATATATATATATATATATATATATATATATATATATATATATATATACCCTTTCCCGGCGTACTCGAGTACACCTGGTTTTGGTGCACTTTTAGTCTATTTCCTCCTATCTATTTCCTCCAACTTCATACAATATGAGCTTTTGATCCGAAGAGCTCGAAGACTTCAGAGAGGAATTAAAAAATAGCTTTTTAACCAAGCTTTTACAACTTGACTCAACTTCTAATTGGAACTGCACTTTGGCACTTAGAAGGAAAGAGATTTGTCTTGAGATTTGAGAAGGATAAGACTCTTTTTAGGAATAAAGAAGATGAAGAATGATTGAGTTCTTATTTTAGAAATAGGAAAGTTCTTCTTTATTTATAGGGTTTTTGTAGACAGAGTTCAGGCCGAGTTCGGATGCATAACGTTCAAAATTTTGTACGTTGGGAGCCTGGTCTTCAGGAGATGAATCTGACTAGGAAATCAGTTTTGAGTAACCGAGTTCGGTTTAAACTCACCCCGAGTTCGGTTGGCCTTTTTTTAGACTATTTTGACTTTGAGTTTGAGTGAGTTTGGGTTTAGGCTCGAATCCAAACAAAATTTCTGGTTTCGGTAGGCTTATGTTTGAGTGGGCTTTTGGATAAAGGTTCAATCTAAATGCCAAATTTTTGTTCCGACTCACATAAGTTCTTAGACTCAAGAAAAAAAATTACATAACAAAACATAAAATGAACCAGAACACAATCATCTGTAGTCGTAGCTTGTGGCAAAGTGATGCGACATCTTCTTCTCAAATCCATCAGAGTTATAATGTATTGACTCATAGTTTGGATCGATTATTAAAATTGGTTTGACAATGACCAGATAGGCCAACAATCTCTGCCATTTTGATAATTGACAAAACTGTGACTGATACGACAACTAAGATTTATAATTTTCAATAATATTACTCCCATGTTATGTAGCTCCCCCGCAACAATTGCCTGTAATGGTTGTTTTGTGCGTATCGTCGATGTCTCCCCCGTTGTCATTTGATCAAAATGGTAAATCTCCCCTGTAATGTTGGAGATAAAGAAAATAAAACAAAGTGAAGTAGATAACATACAATATTAAGATAGCAGAAATAGCATTCTTTAAAGCATAAATAGCTTGCAACATACATCATTATCAATTTTAACAAAATAAAGCATCAATGATAATATCACATCAGAAGTCTCATAACTAAAGTAGCATAACTAGGACAATATCTCATAAAGATAACATGATCACTAAATGCTAAGCTAATGATCTTTACATAACTACTGATCATCATTACCGGTCTCTACCGAACGGTTTGGCTCATAAGAAGTAGCAGCAAGATCAAAGTATCACTGAGCGTCGCAATCATCAATGCGATAGCCCGAGATGGATGGATCGCGAACCATGTGAATTGATCCGCTGCCATGGTACTGAGAGAAGCTGTAACACATATCCATAATAGAGTTGGATATATCCTGAGCCTGGAGAGAAGTACGGTGATCCATAGTACGATAGCGATCATCCTCTAATCTGTGACGATCGTCTTTCAGCCAGAAGCGATCCTGGAGCATAGTGTGGAGGTACTCAAGAGTAATGGATGGAGTAGCTGAGGTAGTAGCATCAGGAGGTGCAGGTGGCCCAGATGGGCCAACATCGGAGGTAGCATCAACAGGTGGAACTGGTGGGAGATCTGGGTCATTCCTACGGACAGTAATGAGGTAGGAGGGCTCTGCTAGATAAGGACAATCATCTAACAGAATGTCAAAGTGTTAAAATATTGTAGGTAAGTACATAGCGCACAACAGATTATGCATGTTCTTACGTACCCAAACCATAGTTTGAATAATAGTTTTTGAAAAACTAAATTGAATCCCAAAGTAGAGATTGTAGATAGCACACATTTCTAAGTTAGTGATATCATCAATGGAGGATTGCTTGGGAATGATCACAGAGAAAATAATACGTTATAAGTCATAAAATTATTTGTTAAGGTGTTTGGCTTTAAGCTTACCCAGGGAACGAGGGACAGAAATGCAAAGGGAATCCTTAAAGGAGTCTAGATTCATGCCTTCGAGAAACTTAAATTTGGTGATGTCAATAAGGGGTTCACCTGTCATGCCCCGATCGCACAGAGGGGCGTTCGTCCTCGCTTGGGTCATTGTGGGATCGATCGAACTCGCATGGGCGTGATGCCGTGCAAGCCTGAGTTACGCTTGCACAAGGTCAAAGCTTTGAACAAGGGCAAGTAAGCTATTCAAGGGGAGCAACGACACAATATTGCAAAAAAATAAAGAACACAATGGCATAAGAATTTATGCTCTTTATTGATAATCAAGATGTGTTACAAGCAACGTTTGGCCGAGATTACAATTCGCTCAAGCTTTTTTTCTCTCGATTACAATGACATCGTTCCATACATTACATTCCTTTATAAAAAAGCATCTCAAAGAAATCTCGATACAGCTCAAGGCATCGACTCTAGATTTTTGGGTCCTGGGGATGAGGCTCGGCTATCGCTTCCTAGGACGATCCAGTACCTGCGAACAAGCAAACTGTTGATGGATCAACACTTTGGAGAAAGTACTGGTGAGTATAAAAATTACTACCAGAATAAGTCAAATTGGAAACGTCACTAAATGGCCTAAAAATATCGCCAAAAAAATTTAGCGACGTAATTAGCGACGTTATAATGAAGTCGCGTTTAAGCTAGTCGCTGACAGAAAAAATATCGTAAAATATCGCTATAGCGACATTTTCTAGCGACGTATTTGTGTCGCTAATATTTTTTATATTAACGAAGTTTAGCGACTCAACATCGTTAAATTAACGACGTGTTTGTGTGTCGCTAAACGTCGCTAAAGTTTTTCTTTTTAGTGACGTTTGTAACACATTTAGCGATATTTTATTGACCTGGCAAATACTACAATGTCAGCAATTTAGCGACATTCAGCGATGTATTTAGTGACGTATATAAACGTCGCTAAATTTTCAGTGAAAATAAAATAAAATAAAGTAGTTTTTAAACCAATCTTCCTGCAGTTTATGAATTCATAATTTATATAAATAGATTCAGAGTAACCCTCCATTGAATTCTCTGGGTTCGTCGGCCCCTTCGGTGGAACACTCAACACCGTAAATTAACATATATTTAATATGAATAAAATAAATACATAGACTTATAATAGTTCATAAAAATAAACAGACCTGGAGCAACCCTCCATTGAATTTTCTAGGTACGAAAAACACAAAAGTATATGAAATATCACAATCACACAATAAACACAAAATAAAAGTATCACAGTCAGATAAAAAGCACAATATAAAAGTATCACAGTCACATAATAAGCACAATAAAAGTATCACAGTTGCACCATAAGTCTTATCCAATTTTTTAATCTCTCAAGAAAATCCAATATGCTAGGGCAGAATCCAGTCACTCAAATACTTCGCATAAGCAGCGTCTAGGTGACCAATCTGCGCTATAGGTGCTGGGTAACTGTGTCATGCCCCAGTCCCAAAATACGTAGGACTAGGAACACGTAAGCATGCCAGCCGTATATATATGGAGACTCCAATATATGGAAACCATAACATATACGTATGCTGTATTATGAATATCAAATCCACAAGTGGCATAATCTAAATCTCATCCACAAAAAATCAAATATAATTAAATAACCAATAACTAAGTAACTAAATCTCAATATAAAGTATCAAAAGATGATAGTCAGGTGGAAATAAATCCACTACCAAACTAGAATATAAGATAAACAAAACAATATAGGTACATCAACTACTAACTATGAGACTCGAAGAGAAGACCTCCTCGAAATATGAGTAGCTAGTCTGGATCCACGCTCCTGCTAAATCATGAACATCTGCACCTAGAAAGGGACTAGGTCCTCAGAGGGACATAACAAGATACATAGAAGTATACCAATAAGTACTGTAAAATAAACATCCAATGGGTCACCTAACCATCTAAGTGAATGCAGTTTAAGAACAACTTTCCAATGCGTGGGCTATATGGCTAAAATAGAATTGGCATGATTCTCTTAGAGATTCAGGGGCCTACAAAGCATGTCATCTTTTGAACGACAGAGGCCGCCTGATAATATATAATATATAGTGGTCATCATGACCGCGCATCTCTGGCGGAGCATACGGGTTACACAAGGAAAGTACAACGGAGCCCAAACGCCTTACTTGTTGTTCTCTCCACCCCATGCTCTAAGCATGTCACATCCATGATACGATAATACCTCTAATAACTGCCAGGTCTACTAGCATGCAAAGTTTCTATCGGCAGTTATTCCCTA
Organism: Iris macrosiphon; assembly: GCA_036927795.1. Classification (NCBI taxonomy): domain Eukaryota; kingdom Viridiplantae; phylum Streptophyta; class Magnoliopsida; order Asparagales; family Iridaceae; genus Iris; species Iris macrosiphon. The sequence goes on from JAYESA010000006.1 coordinate 201,323,045, forward strand.
ACGCACGTCCCATACGTACATGAGGCCAAACCCTGCACGCGAGTTCGTGATCTATATGAGACTCACACTCGTGTAACAGATGTGTCACTGCCAATAAAACATAATGATGCCTCATGCTAATAGGGTGGTCTCATAAACAAGGTCAATGCATATACATATTAAAAATAAAATACGACGCCACCGTCGTTGCACCCAAGTTTCCTTGGACGCACAGTTTATATAGCAGTTAAAAATATATGAACTAATAAGCAGAAATAAGATGCACACAACATATAAAATATAAATTATAGTACAATGGCATGGTATACTTGCCTGGCAAGAAAGCTGCGTAGTACTAATAAACTGCTCCTGAAGTCGCGCAGAACAATCCAATAGGTCCTATATACATATAATATAATACAATACAATATCAGCCATTACACTAGCACATACACAACAATAATGACACTGAACTCAGAGGGTACGCTAGGGGAGACACTGGTCAACTAACAGGGTCAAATGCACGTATAATGTATGAGTGTCACATCTTCAAATGCTGTGCACAATCAGACAGTCAACTAACACTTGTCTAGCCAGTACGTCGGTGTACACAAGGCAAACAATTCCCTAATATTCAGGTCACAAAGTCAAGGTAAATATGCAGGCAAAATCCACAGTGTCCTAGGATCGTACATCAAATAAACACATACATAGTCATAAATATTATCATCATTTAATTACATATATATATCCATATAATTAAATATAACAATAAGATTATATTACTCATATGCGTACGTATACGCATACGAGTTTGGGTTCTCCGACACTGTCTGATGTCAACTAACTTTCATAACGCAATACTAATCCCTAATAGCATACACACAAGCACACATAAGAAGGAGAAAAGGGACAGGTTCGAACCTCGGGGTTAGCATGCACGGGCACAAGAATCGGGGATGACTGCTGCAGGTTGTCTTCAGCGAGGTTGACGAGTCCACGATGATGACGATGATATCGATATTGATGATGATGATGAAGAGGGTGATGATGATTGAGATTATGATAATAATGATGATTAAGGTCAATGATTAGGGTGATAATGGTGATTAGGGTGATGATGAGTGGTGATGATTATGATGATGATGAAGATTTTGATGGTGATGATGATTGATGATGACAAGGTTGTTGATGATGAGATAATGAGATGATGATGATGAGATGATGATGATGAGATGATGAGATGATGATGATGAGATGATGAGATAATGATGGTGATGAATGTTAATGGTGATGAATGTTAATGGTGATGATGTATGTTATGATGGTAATGGTGATAGTTAGGATGCTAATGGTGATGATGATAGGGATGATGGTGATGGTGAGAGGATGCTGACCGAAGGAGCTCAGGTGGCCAAGGAGGAGGAGAGTGGAGAGGAGGTGGATGGAGGTCGACGAGGGGACTATGGTCTAGAAGAAGGAGGAGTGTGGTGGTTAATTCAGGTGAAGTAGGAGGAGAAGGATTTTAGGGAGAGGAAGGAGGACAGGGTGGAGGTGGTGATGCTCGGGAGGAAGAAGGAGAGGAGGCTTGGGTGCTGCTCCAGCCAGGCTCAGGAGGTCGTGGAGGAGGACAGGGAGCATAGAGGAGACGATAAAGAGGGTGGTGGACTCGGTACAGGTTGTGACAGCGGCAGTGGTGATGGCTCGTCGAGGTCGGGGTGATGGGGAGACCGGAGATAGAGACTAGCATGGGAGAGGAGTCGAGTGGGGAGTTCACCGAAGATGGAAGAAGATGGTCTTGCTCAGGGAGGAGATAGTGGGGCTCAGGTGGGGTCTTGGGGAGATGGCCGGGGAAGACGGCGTGGTGGTGTTGTTAACGGTGGAGGTGGTGGTTATGGTCGACTGGCTCAGGCGGAGGGGAAGTCGAGGGAGCGGAGGAGGATGGAGGAAGAAAGTAAACAGGGAGGAGAGGTGGTAGAGTAGAGTGGTGAGGCGGGGAGGTCCAGACCGGCTCCGGCGGATGGTGGCCAGGATCGTCTCCAGTCGTGGGCTCCGGCGGGAGGAAGAGGACGATGAATAGTAAAGGGGGTGTAGAAGTCGGCTATGAATAGGTTGGGGTGATTTTGTGAATGATGAAAAAAAAGTAAGGAAAATGTTATATTTATATGTAGAAAAAATAGGGTTTGATGTTAACCTAGGGGATTGGGCTTGGTCAACATCTTTGGGATTGGGCCTTGGTTTGTCATGGGGATGTTTGGAGGGCTAGGATTTGCATGGTTCCAAATGCAAGGCTAGGATTAGATGAGGGGCGATGTTGTGTGTTGCACATTCCAAAAATCATAGAAAAATTCATATGAATAAAAAATAGGTTTCTTCATGTGTCATGTCCAAAGGTGTGGATACCTTATTGCATTTTTGCATAAAAGCGCCCAAAAATTAGAAAATTGCACAAAAATAAAAATTGAATTAAATTAATTAAAATTAATGCACAAGGTGTTCTGGAATTAATTAGAAGGACATGGGGCTAAAATTAGGTGGGACACGAGTGTTATGGACATAGGGGACTCAGAATAGAATATTGTCATAAATTGGATTGCACGAAACAGGTCAAGATTGTTCTCCAATTTTGATTGGAATGCACAAGGATACAAAGTTGAATTTATTTAGAATTAAATATAAATGTCTGCGATGAATGTCGTACGACTAAAATCTAGCACAAGAGAGCATAATTATAAGTTACACAAAGGTCAGAATGGAAGACTGACATGTCTAGGACAAGAGTAAAAATTCGTAGGAAGGCAATGGCTAGTGTAGTGCTCCAATTATCGAAACAACAGTAAGGTGCACTAAGTGATATAAATATTGTATAATTAAATAAAATACCGTGTTCTATTTCTAATTGGATTCAAACTAGCCCTACTCTCTCTATCTAAGCCAAGTAGGCCTAATTTTAGGTGAGGGGGTTTACAGACTGAAACTTCCCCTCTGAGCTGGTGCATGCCCAACAGTAGGAGGTACCATTTCCTCCTTAACAGTAGGAGTTGCCACTTCCTCCTTAACAAACACTTCCAATTTAATAGTAGGAGGTGCCACTTCCTCCTTAGTAGTCACTTCCTCCTTAATAGTAGGAGGTACCACTCCTCCTTAACAGTAGGAGGTACCACTCTCAAGAGACGTGCACGTGCTCGGGTAATGGGTGCCATCTGGAAAGATAGATAAAATCAAAGAATATAATTGATAACATATATAAATATATGTATCCATATAGTTAAAATAGATGTTATATTCCACATTAAAAATACAGTACATGTATCAGTATCGGCCATATCAGGTCCGTATCGGCCGATACTAAGTCCAAACTCGTCCTCTTTTCTAAGCTTTGGTGCCACACTAGATAGAGTTGAATGAGGATGGTGTAATATATATATATATATATATATATATATATATATATATATATATATATATATATATATATTCAAACAACAACAATAAAATACGCATTATAGTTTTCCAAAGGTCTCATAATAATCTTTATTTTTGTAATTTTTTAGACTAAATGGTGGTAACTTATATATACTCGTTTCAATGGGCTGGACAGATATAGTTTTGCTTTAGTCCTACCTCTGCAGAATCTATTTATTGGTTATGAATTCATTCAACTTGTAGCTGATAACTAGCTTTCTTGGTTATATTCAAGTCTCTTAGTCGTATGGTAGGATGGTATGAAATAAAAGGCGCCCATGCTGTGTAGAGCAATCTTTTTGCATGTCTTGATATATACTATGATCCTGAAACTATAATTTGCATGACTAATATTTTGTTTTGCCTTATATTCTTTGTGTTAATTGATTTATCTATAAATATTCTGTGAAATAATGTTTGATTTCTTATACTTCTAGTGTGTTGGCAGCGAAAAACCTAGGTGAAACAGCTTACGATAATTTCTTGGATCACACTTTCAATAGTGACCAGAAGACGACCATTCGCTAGTATTTGGATTCTACTGGCTATGGTATCATGGAAGAAGAACCTCCTGAAGCACTCAAGACTCGCTACAGAGGATGAGAATTCCAGATAATACATCAATAAAGAACTGAAGACTTCAATTCTTACAACTTGCTACGTAATGGCGTGCATATTGAATACAAATTATTGTTGATAAGGGGGACAAGAATATTGTAAATGTTAGAAATAAAAAACCTGTGTTCGAGAGTTTGCTCTGGAAATACTGTAGTGGGGACTAAGAAAAGTATGTTTAATTAATTTTCAAATAAGGTGGGAAGCTGGAGGAGGCAACCCACCAACAATCCTATGACATAAATTCTTTCCAATACTATTAAGAATAATACTATTCCTACCTCTAAATTATCTCACCAAACTATTCTTTGTAGTTGATGTGACAATTATTGTGGCAGCATACAAGTTTATAATGTCTAATATTAATTTTATGACAAATGTCCCAACTAATTCCTTAATTTGGAAAATACAAAATATTTTATAAACTATCCGAATACAAAATTGCAAATACTTATTTATAATAAAAAAACTATAGTATCTAAAGAGATACTTGGTGCCATCTTAATCTAAAATTCCAAGTGGATACATGCATACTTAAAATATAATCCAGTCAAATTAAAATCCAAATCTAATTTATTTTAAAATTTTCTAATTACAAGCACAAAAAATATATAGATAAAAATGATCTATAAAAAAATGCATTAAATTTTGTAAATGCCATGACTTTCTAATTGAAAAGTCAAGTCATGGATATCCAGTGTCAATTTTTTTGGTCCAGGATACATAGTTGACACTCACTGATATAATCCTGAATATCCATACTTGACATGTATGCGTGTGTCTGTGTCCGATAAAATGCTTACAACATTATCCTCGATATCGTGTCCTAAACTTTCATATCCATGTGTCCTACAATTTCACCATACGTATCATGAGATGACATGATACAAACATGTGTGTGTATTCGTGTCCATGTTAGGATTGGTGTATGCGTGTTAGTGTGTCTGCATTTCCATGTTAGTGTTAGTGTTAGTGTCCGCGTGTGTGTGTGTGTCTAAGTTAGGATTAGACAGGGTTAGTGTCCGCAGTACCGAGATATCCACACACACACACACACCCTCACTACATTGTGCACAAGTGTGTACTGCACGACACCTCACATGATACCCAAGACTGCGTTTAATTAACTCAGATAGGGTTAAGGTCTGTGTCGTGTATCAGCTATAGGTTAGGGTCTGTGTCATGTCCTGTGTCGTGTCATAACCAAATTGCCACTCTCCCACACTACATATGTGTATGATATACTAGTGCAACCAAATTTCCTAATTCATAATACTAAATTCATAATAAAATCCTATCAAACAACTATATAGCATATTTGTGGGTGTTGTATTATGTGTGTCCATGTGTGTGATACACTAGTGCAACCAAATTTCCTAATTATGCAACCAAACTTCCATACTAACTAGGGTGTGTCTCCATGTATGTCCGTGTCCACGTGTGTCCATATGTGCTCGAATGTGTCCGTGTCCATGTGTGTCTACATGTTTGTTCGTGTTAGTACAAATCGTATCATGTAGGGTTGTGTCATGTGTGTGTCCATGTGTTCGGGTCCATGTGTCAGGGTTAGGGTTGTGTCCATGTGTCCTTATTGTGTCTATTATATGTATGTGTGTCCTAGTTGTGTCTGGGTCTGGGTTAGGGTTTACCGAGCCGGGAGGATTGGAGGAGGAGCGCCTGAGAGTGGGGTCGACGGAGGAGGACCACACCGGAGGGGAGGAGCCACGCCGGAAGGGGAGGAGACACGTCGTGGTGGGGGGAGAGGGAGGCGATCGAGGGATGGGTCGTCGGAGCCGCAGAGGGTCGCCGGAGCCACGAAGGGTCGCCGGGGGAGGGTGGATCGACGGTTGGGGCGCACGGGAAATAAAAAGTTAGGAGAAAAGAAATAAAAATTCGAATAGACGAGGGAACCCTATATTCAGTAATTTAGCAACGTCCACTCGAGACGTAGCTAAACGTCGCTAATTGAAAATTTTGCGACGTTATAGACTTCGCTAAAAGAGTCGCTAAAGATCAAAAAAAGCAACATCGGTAAATACATCGCTAAACGTCGCTAAATTATAAAAATCAGTGACATTTAGCTACTTTAAAGAAGCTTATAGTGACTATTCTTTAAAAACCGAATTATAGTCGCTAAACGTCGCTGGTGTCGCCAATAGCGACGTATAACGACGTTTATTTTAAGAGTCGCTCAAGTCTTTAATATTAGAGACATTTTATTATGACGTCGCTAAAAATATCACTATTTTATTATATTTTGGTATTAAATCAACGAACAGAAGCAACACTCCATGAAACCAATACTAAGTGAGCCTGTGGCAAAATATTACTTTACTAGTGATTCTACTACTTTTACCTAGGTTCATTTCATGCAGCACAGGGTTAGAGTCAGTTTACATCTATTAAAAATATATCTTTGAAAATAGTTTGCATATTCAATACATTCAAGCATACAATAGTAGCAGTTTCTATCGTTCGGTGTGCAGCATGTATCGTGAACCATATACATCTCTCTTAGGAACATAAGCTATCTCTAGTGGACTATCCATTTCATTTCAAGATAACAGCGTATTCAAGTTTAACATGCAAGTCTAGGAGCAATACAAGAAAGCAAGCGCAATGCACTAATGAGTACATCATTTATCGGTGATTCTTACCCTTCGTCGGACGGTTATCCCTACAGTAGACATACAAGTTAGCAATAATTTGTATATATAAACAAGGTTCTATTTCTTGTTCATCCTACATCAAACAGTTAGGTATGCAAGAAGGCTAGCCTAGCATGTGCCCTAACTATATGATGGCCCATGGAAATCATGATTAGCAGTTGGGACGTACAAGCTCATCTCACTAATCACAAATCGGCTAATAGCTTCTGAGACGCATGGTTGCTATGCACTAAAATATGCTCAAAATAGCTGTCGTAACTCATGGTTCAGCACTAGACTAAAAGCCATACCCTTCCGTAAATAAGAACTTCTAGTCTCAGGGTGTTCCAAATCTCTCCCAGGCTGAACGATCCCCAGTGCCCCAGGAACCACTCGAGAGATAAACCTTGCGCACAAATTGTCAGACCGATGCATGAATGCACTTCTATCAGATAAAGACTATATAATGCACATGTTCATGGACAAGCAAGCATTCAATCAAGCAATAGAGCCAGAGCTCTCAATTCTCTTGCCTAATAGCCACACCCTCCCGTAAATAAGGACTTCTATCCTCATGGTGGACTATTAGTCTCTATACAGTAGTTCAAGCTATTCATACAGTTCTATCTCTTTATAGTGTGATCAATGAAACATGTTCAAGCAATCTAGTTTTTTTAACAAGTAACATGCAAGATTATTCTATAAATCTAGCATGTAATTCTATCTCTTTTCAATACGATAAGGAACAGGCAAGCAGTATTCATTTAAACAAACATGGCAGTAGTTATTCTATCTCTTTTATAACTAAGCATGCAAATACTACCCTTACTTAGCATATACAGAAGAAACATGTTCAACTTCTTTTACTCTTATTAGCATAGCAATAGTTCGTTTGATAGCGGTGTCCCCGTAACTTAGCATACAATCATTTTTATCTTGACTTAGCATGGCAAGGGTTCTATCTCTTTTAGGCAAGCATATGAGTTATCTAGTTCAACATGCTGGTTCTTGTTCTATCATTTTCATGTGAACATTATCTACTTAGCAACAAGCATTATAAAACTCAGATTTATTATTAAGGCATGCAAGAATCTGAGAATAAAGTTCTGTCCACTTACTAAGATCAATCATCTTGTGTTTCGATTGGGAAACTCTTCAAGAAGGCTTCTGCTCGAGCCAGCAAAGCGATATCTCTTGTATATAGTACCAATGCGGAGCGGGGCACTACATCATCATCGTTTGGAATATGAAGTATCTTCACCAAATCGTCAACATCAAACTTAATGTTTATCCCGCCGGCACGAGAATGAATAAAATTATCTTCAAAGATTAGATTGCAGTAAAACATTCTGATAGCATTGATATAAGTTAAAAATCCAAAAATAACTAATTCATCCAATCCCAAAGTGCGTAAAGTAGGCAGATACGCAAAAAATAGAGTAAAATTAATAGGGTTTCCAGGACAAACAATTCTAGTAGCAAAGTCATCAAACCACTCTACAGATTACTCAAGAGATAAAAATAGGATGCCATCATAATCACCCTCATCGGGCATTGATGGACTAAATAGGGAATGAGATATCTCTTCTTGAATATTTGAAGAGGATACTTCCCCAGCAAATTTTCTTTTCTTGAACAACCTAGGAGCCATTTAAAAAGATAGAGGAAATAATGATTATATCTGAAAATAGATAGAGAATGTGATAGAGAACAATGATAAACACCAGAATCCAAAGTTTGACGATGTGAGAGGTCTTAAGGAGAGAGAAACAAAAAGCTAGAATTTGAAAACCTAGGGTTCTAAGGAGAAAGATGATAAAAAAAGGGGATGTAGTTCGGAGGTTAGGGTTTATGACGATAAATAGCCAAAAATATAAGGAGTTGGATTTCGTTTTGAATTCTGAAACAGAGGTAACCGAGTTTGGACCGAGTTTGGTCAAAATTCTGTCCGAATTTGGTTCCTTTGAACCATAATTCATTTGAGACTTAATTCTTTATATTTGTGTAGGTCAATTTTCTAAGTCTAGAGTCTAGGGTTTTGGCTTCTATACTATAATTTATTGAAAATAATTATTACTTTCCATATTGTATTCATCATCTTGGGTTAGTTGTAGAGGTCGGATCCCAGCTAGCGGTAGTCTAAAGACACTTAATTATCGTTTCTCTTAAGGCTATTTACACCACTTTGACAGAATGGCCCTTTTGGCTTGTACCCAAAATAATTTTTATATTTATAAAAATAGAGTGGTAAATAAAATAAACAAGTTATGTAGTATCATAGTCCAAAAATTTTAATTCTCGACGAATAAAATTGAAGCAATCTTCAGCTAAGGGTTTAGTGAAAATGTCTGCAAGTTGTTGTTCTGTATCAATGAATTCTAAACATATATTACTATGCAATTGATGATCTCTTAAAAAGTGGTGTCAAATCTCAATATGTTTAGTGCGTGAATGACATATTGGATTCTTAGTAAACTTTATATCGCTAGTGTTATCAAAAAAGATGGAAATAATTTTGAAGGATAAATTATAGTCATCTAAAGTTTGTCTCATCCACAAAATTTGTGTACAACAACGTCCTGCGGTGATATACTCAGCCTCAATAGTTGATAATACAACAGAATTTTGTTTCTTAGAAAACCAATAGACCAAAGACTTTCCCAAGACATGACAAGTACCACGAGTACTCTTACGATCGACCTTGCATTCAGCAAATTCAGCATCCGAATAACCAACAAGATCAAAGGATGTGGTTTTGGGATACCACAAGCCTGCCATCTGAGTACCTTTAAGGTATCTAAGGATACGCTTAACTGCACATACATGTGATTCCTTAGGATTAGTCTGATATCTCGCACATAGGCAAACATAAAATATAATATCTTGACGACTAGCATTTAAGTATAAAAGACTACCAATCATACCTCGATACTTATGTATATCTGTTGGTTTGCCATTCTCATCAAGATCAGGTCTAGTTGTTGCCATTGGAGTTCCAATAGATTTTGTATTATCCATATCGAACTTCTTTAGCAAAATTTTTGTGTACTTCATTTGATTGATGAATATTCCCTAAGAATTTTGCTTGATTTATAATCCGAGGAAGAAGGTAAGTTCTCCCATCATGCTCATTTTAAATTCCTTTTGCGTACACTTAGCAAACTCGTTACACAACATCTCCTTAGGAGATCCAAAAATAATATTATCTACGTAAATTTGCACTAATAAGAGATTATCATCATAAGATTTTATAAATAAGGTAGTGTCAACTTTCCTTTTAAAAAATCATTTTCAAGTAGGAAGGAGCTAAGGCGCTTATACTAAGCACGAGGGGCTTGTTTGAGTCCATATAGAACCTTTCTAAGCGTGAAAATATGATTAGAAAATTTAAAATCTTCAAAACCATGGGGTTGTTCAACAAAAACTTCCTCTTTTATAACACCATAAAAAAAGCACTTTTGATGTCCATTTAAAATAATTTAAAATTATAAAAACTTGTAAAGCCACAAAGCATACGGATAGATTATATTCCCACAACAGGAGCATAGATCTTATCGTAGTCAATACCTTCTTCTTGATTATAAACTTAAGCTACGAGGCGTGCTTTGTTACAAGTGACTATACCATCCTAATTAAGTTTATTTCATATAACCCATTTGGTACCAATGACTAGATAATTATTAGGTCTAGGAACAAATTCGCATACTTGATTCCGTTCAAATTGGTTAAGTTCCTCTTGTATTGCGGAAATCCAAAATTTATCATCAAAATCTTCTAAAATATTTTAAGGTTCTACTTGAGAAATAAAAGCAACATTTACAATAAAATCTCTAGTTGCAGAGCGAGTACTTACACCTTTTGATACCTCATCATTTACCAAGTTTTCTGGATGGTTGGTTGAGAATTTCAATCTTTAAGGTAAGTTGTCTAGATAACTTATTCCAGTTTCATCTTTAGGGGTCTTGTTGGAGGTTATTCTGAAATCTTCATCATCACTGTCACTTTCCACTTGACTGTTTAGCTCATCAAAAGTAACATTAATCGATTATTCAACAGTCAATGACTTTTTATTAAAAACTCTAAAATATTTACTCTTTGCAGCATAATCAAGAAAAATATCTTTATCATCTTTGGAATCAATTTTACCTAAGTTATCCTTAGTATTCAAGATAAAACATTTGCAGCCAAATACTTTGAATAACTAATGGTAGGAATTCTATTAAACCAAAGCTCATAGGGAGTCTTTTTCGATATAGTTCGAATAAGAACCCTATTCAAAATATGACATGCTGTATTGACAGCCTCAGCCCAAAAATATTTGGGAAGGTTATACTAATTTAATATGACTCTAGCCATATCGCCAAGAGTTCTGTTTCTCTACTCCATAACACCATTTTGTTGAGAAGTCCTAGGACAAAAAAATTCATACACAAATCTATTTGAATCACAAAAGATTTTGAAATCAGAATTTTCGAATTCGCCTCCATGATCACTTCGGATACGAGTAATCATAAAACCTTTTTCGTTTTGTACCTTTTTGCAAAAAGTAACAAACTCTGAAAAAGCCTCATTTTTATTTGCTAGAAAATAAATCCAAGTATATCTAGAAAAGTCATCAATAATAACACAGGCATAAAGCTTACCACCAAGACTGGCGACTCTGCTAGGTCCAAACAAGTCCATATGCAAAAGTTGAAGAGGTCTAGAAGTACTTACAACTTTATTGATTTAAAAGAAGATCTTGTTGCCTTGTTCTTTTCACACTCAACACAAACCATAACTTTTTAAAAGTAACTTTAGGTAAACCTCTAACCAATTTCTTTAAAGATAGTCTGGCTATAGTGTCTATATTTGCATGTCCAAGGAGCATATGCCACAACCAGCTTTCATCTTTGGTTGTGTATAAGCATCTTTCTACATTGTTAGTATTTTTTGAGATCTAGAAAACATATATATTATCTTATCATATTCTCTCATAAGTTATCTTACCAGTAGATCTACCATAAATAGGATATTTTTTATTCACAAAATTAATGCCATAACCATGGTCAAGCAATTGACTAATGCTAAGTGTGTTATGTTTTAATTCTGTTACTAAATATACATCTTTAATAACAGGGGAAGGATGAATACCTATATTACCATTACCTATAATATGCCCTTTTAGATTATTACCGAAGGAGACATATCCTTCTTTCTTCCTCGATAGAGTTGCGAATAGAATTATATCAACGGTCATATATTGTGAGCAACCGCTATCAAGAATCCATTTACTTCTAGTGTGAAAGGGAATATCCACCTACAACAAAAGTTGAAGATGTAACCTTTGGTACCCACTTTCTTGAGGGTCCTGATATGTTAGTTTTTGGAACCCCAATATATACATGAATATCAACTAATTTTCTAATTCTACATTGTTGTGATATGTGTCCTTTAGTAATGTAGCAGATGTGTTGATCGTAGGTGCAGAGGCACGATGTATATGTGAGGCAGTATGCTATGATTTACGTGGATACTTGTAATAAAATGCATGATTAGAAGTTTTGGCCTTCTTAGGCTGTGTCTGGTGGATGTTCTTGGGCCTTGAGTGACACATGTTAGATTGGGAAGCAGTCTGTACAGACTATTTTTCTAATCTAATTTTTAACTTTTTGGAAGTGTCATATAACTCAGTATATCTAGCAGTTAAGGCTTAATTCTAACAAGTGTATTACTACTCTTTTTCTTCTCTATTTCATAATCTTCTTTAAGATTGATATAATCATTGTCCTGTTGCTAATTTCTAAGAAGTACTTCGTGTAAGTTTAATCTAATTGATTCCAATTCATCTGAATCACTTGGGGATTGTGTCTTTCTGATATCATCTAGGAGTGTGGACAATTTATCAATCTCAAGTTTGTGTTCCTTGAGTTCTTTCTTCAGTTTTTTATATTTATCAAGCAGTGCTTTATGATCATCTAGAAGGTCACTAATGGCATCACCTAGTTCATCAAATATAAAATCATCATATAGGGGGTTCGTAGATACCTGATCAAAATCTATTAGACAAACATTTGCAGAGTTGAGAGGATTCTCTTCTTCTTCTTCTTCTTCTTCAGAATCTCTTACTTTACTTTCAAACCATATGCTTGTGTTGGCATGGTTACTTGACGAAGTTCTTCTTTTGCTTGAATGTTCATAGCCACTTTCTTTTCTAGCCATAGGACAATCCTTCTTGATGTGGCATGTCTTCTTGCAGTTATAGCATACTGGTTTTTTATCAGTACTGTCTTTGTATTTCTTCTTCTGGTTTAAACTTTCAAACTTTAAGAACTTTCTAAAATTTTGGGAGATAAGGGCGACGTCGTCATTGTCGAAATCTTCATCTTCTGATTAGTCGTCAGAAACCTTCTTGTGATGTGCTTTGAATATAATGGTCTTCTCTTTTGGCATTGATTCTTTAAGGTCTTAAGGTCTATCTTATGCGTCATCAGTTTTTCCATAAGCGTTTCCAGCGACATTGTGGTGAGATCGTTTTCCTCAATGATTGTAGTTGCCTTGGGTTCCAATTCTTGGTGAGTCCCCAAAGCACCTTGCAGATTTTTTCATAATTTGTATAATCCTTGCCAAGAGATGACAAATAATTTATAATATCTAGGAAGCGAGTAAACATTCGGGTGATGGTCTCGTCTGGCTTCATCTTGAATGCTTCGTACTCTTGTTTCAGCCTGCTAATCTTTGATTCCTTCACTTGGGTGGTTCCTTCATGAGTGACCTCAAGAATCTTTCAGACTTCATGAAAAGTTGCACAGGTTGATACTCTATTAAATTCAGTACTGTCTACAGAACATAAGAAAGAATTAATAGCCCTAGCATCGGGACTAGCGTGTTTCTTTTCCAAATTAGTATATCTATCATTAGGTTTTTTAATAAGATTACCATCAATAACTATTCTGGCTGGATTTTTGTAGCCATCAGTGACAATTGCCCATAGATCAAATCAAGAGATTTTAAATAAAAGCTCATCCGTATCTTCCAATTTGTGTAATTAGTTCCATCAAATAAGGGTGGCCTATTTGTGGACCGGCCTTCACCATTGTTGGTGTAAATTGATCGTGCAGTTGCCATAGATCTGATATAGGGTATTAATCATTTATTAAGAAAATTGTACTTTGATACCAATTATAGGATCGTGTAGCAACTCTATAGGGGGATGATTAGAGTAAGTGTGTGTGCAGCAAAAAATAATCACCAATTAAAAATTCTATGTTTTTGACTAACTTATAAAATGCAGTAACAGATATTTGACAGAGAATAAGCAAAGTATAAGTAAAGTTAAGAATAGCAAACTCAAATACAAAATTTTTTACCCTAGTTTCTCTCGTGGAGACCTAGTCCAAGCCCGAGAACTCTTGCTCGGTGTTAAATCCACTATTTGTGAATTAGGGTACACATGCGCCTTTGATCCGAAGAGCACGCCAACTTCTTACAATACGATCTTTTGATCCGAAGAGCTAGAAGACTTCAGACAGGAATTAAAAACAATTTTTAACCAAGCTTATACATCTCGACTCAACTTCTAATCAGAATGACACTTTGGCACTTAGAAGGAAAGAGAGTTGTCTTGATATTTGAGAAGGATAAGGTTCTTTTTAGGAATAGAGAGAGAAGAAGAATGATTGGGTTCTTGTTTTAGAAATATAAAAGTTCTTCTATATTTATAAAAATTTTGTAGACAGAGTCTGGTTGACTTTGGCACATTTTCAGTATGACCCGTATTTCCTATATCTCTTGTGTACTCTGTGAGTACTGCCCATCCCTCGCAAAAGTGCGTCAGGGAGAAGAGCTCTTATAAGTCTTCCTAGGCGTACTTTTGAAGGTCTCAGCCTTAGCGTACAATTGGCGTATCCTGAGCCTGCTCGACATGGCACAATCTGAGGATGCTTATTATGTATTATTTCTGGGATAGCCCCAGACTCCACATACCAAGCCGTAACTTTGATTGACCGATTATAACCTGACTTGTTTGCGATTGTCAATTCTGTAAGTAGCTTAGGGACACGGGCTGTCACCCCCACTTTTCCAGCTAGGTATAATTTGATAATTTGGCCTAATTATTTAATTTTAGAAATATAATATTAATATTAGTGGGCTATATATATTTATTTGACGCTTGTATTAGTTATTTAATTATTAGAGTGCCATATATTTAATTAGAGGCTTGTAGCATTTAATTTAGTTAGTGGGCTAGCCTATTTAATTTAACTTAACATTAGTGGACCTAAATTAGACTTGTCATGACAAATAGTGAGCCAACATGGACTAGGCCCAATGAACCCATTTCCACTAATTAACTAAGGAGAATTAGTTGAATTGCAATTAGTTAGAGACTTCCCAAAATATCCCTTTCTTAATTTTCCCTCATGTTAGCATGTAGGGGCATAGTGGTCATTGACCATTGCTTAGAGAGGGGGGAACTTGCGGCCAGCCACATATAGGCCACTCTTTTTCTCTCTTCTCTTATTTGCTCATTCATTCTACATCTCAAATTCTAGATCCCCAATTTTCTATTTTACCTCCATTGATTTTTTACACAATTTCTCCATCAATGTTTTCCAAATTCATTCCATTCCCTCTCATCTTCATCACTCAAGAAGCATTAGAGCTTGGAGAAGCAAGGAGAGGAAGAGCATTAGTGAAAAAATCATGTCTAGATCATGTCTAATTGTATTTTTATTGGAAATCCATCTTCCAATTGGTAATTCCTAAATTTCTCTCTTATTATAGCTTTATAATCATGTATTTGACCATTAGAAATGACTCCATGGCATATGACTACCTATAGGAACAAGTTATAGGCTATTTGGCTATGTATTATGGGTTTTATGTGGTATTTTATGTCAATTTTAAGGAAATTTCGAGATTGACACATCATATGTTTGTCAATAGGTCAATTAGACCAAATTGGCATATGTTTGGTTGTGGAAGACTAGTGCCGTATCCACAATTGGATATGGGTAGGCCGTATCAGGACAATTTGGCGATACATGTTAATTTTGGGGTTTTCTTTCGATACAGGGGTTTGAGTGTTTGATAATAAACGGAAGAAATAAAACTAGGTTTATACAAAACCCTTTCTTAAGTTTACAAACAAGAAGTACTATTAATCCTATACGAGGATGTTAAGTACAAAATTTAATCTAGGTAATATTGTTATAGGAGTCTGATCTGCAGTCGATCACTTTGTCCCTTGGACCATACGATGATGAAGAAGTGTTGTAGAAGAAGGAGATGCTTCCAAGATTGCAAGAGGATCCTGGTCTGTCAAAGATCAAATTCGCGCCTTATTAAAAATTCGTCCCTTTTCTTCCCTCCCCGACCTCTGTCAACAGAGGTCTCTATTTATAGGGTTTTAGTGATAGTAACCGTCCAGTTGGCGTAGAAGCCGGACAATGGAGAGTGTGGCACTTTTTATGCGGCGGTTATAATAACTGCCATCTACGTATGAATGATCTTCTGAATCCGCGTGTGACGCGTGTCCCATTATGAGGTAACGCGTATAACCACTACGAAGATCACGGCATGCAAGCCACGTAGGTAACTGTCCCTCGTGTAGAAAAGGTTGGCGGAGAAGCCAATGACTGTCGCCATGGCGTAGAAGCCAAATAGTTGTTAAACTGGCATAGAAGCCAAGTAGGCATAGAAGCCCAGGTACTGCATGGATAGGTAGCTAGCGTAAAAGATAGTCGATCCTCCTTCTTTGACTGAGGTCTAGGACGTAGTCTGAACCAAATAGCCTTATCACGCACCAATAGAAATATGGCCTGAGTTGGTGTATTCCGAGGAGATAGCATACGGCATACTCCTATAGTGAAAATAGCCAAGTCGGCGTATTTCAAGGAGATGGCGTACAACGTGCTCCTATAGCTGAAAATAGCCTGATGGCATAATATGCGGAGGTGATGATGTGGACATATTAGCCGTAATTATGGTTCACCCAGTCTTTGAAAATAAAACCAAATCCCGTGCATTAAATGCAGAGATCTGCCCCCATCACGCGCATTAACTGCAGAGACGTGCCTCGAGCTCTGTATGAAAAGCAGCTTTTGACGTGGCAGTTTATTTTTTCTTCTGCTGAGCGTAAAAGCTCACATTTGCATGTATAAAACTAGGAAGCGTACTCCCTTGAATGCGTAAAAGCAATTTGTATCAAGAAAATATCACTAAACGACGGTCTGAGTCTCTGTGCCGAACCATCATTACAGCCATCGTCTAGGTAGTCGTGCAATACTCTTTGTAAGGAGTCAGGTTCACTGCATGATCTGACAGATTCATTCGAGAAATACGAGGAGTTCCTCGTACACCTTCCCGCTGCATTAAAAGTGGATGGGTTTTACGCCCTAAAGGCGAGATAGCAACCTTTTTACGCCGAAGCAGTCTGAAAATACTGTATTATGTGGGCTGCTCTGGAGCTATATTTTATGCTGTACTAGCGATAAAGCTCTGTTGTACGCCGATGGCTCTGAAGTCATGTTTTACGCCACACAGCACTGAAATACTGTGTATAGATCTGTAGCATATTTTTTATGCTTCTACAAGACCCCCTTTAAAATTTTCAAATTCCTCGTAATTTGAAATACTTTGAATGAAGCATAAAACGGTCAAGTCTGACTCGTTCCTCGAGGCTGATTTCTCGGCAAATATTTAAGGATTTGTTGGGATCTGGTGTGTTCTCCTCTGCCTATAAAAAGGCGACTGAGTTAACCTATTTCTCCCACACTTCCTTTACCACACAGAAATGGTTGCCAAGTTCCGTCATGCTGACTTGAGGAAGAAAAAGAAGATCATGTTCTTCCCATTCATAAGAAGCCGTAAAAAGAGGCATCTTTGAGCAAATGTTATTTGCGACGATGGATCATGGAAGGATATCATAGCTTCCTTTGCTTGGGATGATCAGCAATTTCATATGGCGATCCGTCCGGGAGAGAGGAAGGGTCACATTAGACCACACAGCTTGCAAGCTGTATTTTCTCCCATCACGACGGTGGACGAGGGCAGACAAACTGGCCCTGTCTTCCAGTATTGAGTTGGGTCTGAATCCCAACTCAATCTGCCATGGCGTACGGAGGATGGGCTCTTGAATAATTTAAACAAGCCCAGTTTTGTATCCTTTCGCCATTAATCATTTTCTTGTTCATCGACTGTGGAAGTCGATGAACTGCTGTAGAAGATCGAAAAGATCTCCACCAATACGAGAACCTGGCAGAACATATTCTTGGTGTGATCTTTAAATGAGAAACCCTTTGTAGAGAAAGAATTTCCATCATATGTAATCATGAAGATAAAAAAACCCTTTATAATTTGGATTTCCATCATATGTAATCATGATTAATAAAATTATCTTCTTTTACGCATCTGATGATTTGCCATATTTTGCTGTGATGAAGTTTGAATAGTGTGCAGCTCCGACACTTCAGAATAACTTTACGATGATTCTAATAAAAAGAGTATTTGATCTTGTCTCGTCTTTTACGTGTAACTGAGGACGCATAAAAAAACTATTTTAGCATTTAAATCGAATATCCGAACTGTCCTGCTGTTTTGAATGAGGAGTTGCATAGAATTCTGAGCTGTCACTTCTTTAAGAAGAATCTTTGTTCAGACAATCATCTTCAAGAATGATTTCCCAAATATTCCTTGAAGTAGGGCGAGAAATGGCTGTCAAAACTGACCATGCTTGAACTGTAGAGAAAATCTTCTGACCAGATTTTAGATGAACTTCCAATCGACCCAAGAAGAAGAGTCATTTTTAATGTTGAAATCTGTATGTTTTGGGCACTTGAGATATTTTGTAGCCAAGAAGGAGCATTCTTGCGTAATCCCTTATATTTGGCCGTCTTGAGAATTGTTCAGATATATGCATACTCTGGCCTGCGTATCTTGAGATATGCGGAAAGTCATAGATCTGTAATATAGATGAGCATAAAATCATAGGTTTGTAGCCTCTCGAGCGTAAAAGCTGCCGAGCGTAAGAGCATCCGGGCGTAAAATCGTAGATTTATAGCCTCTAAAAAAAACTTCCGAGCGTGTAGTCGTAGATTTGTAGCCTCTGAGTGAAAAAGCTTCTAAGCGTGAAATCATAGATTTGTAGCCTCTGAGCGTGAAGTCGTAGGTTTGTAGCCTCTCGAACGTAAAAACATTCGGGCGTAAAACCATAGACTTATAGCCTCTGAGCGTAAAACCGTAGATTTGTAGCCTCTTGAGCGTAAAAGCTCCTTAGCATAAAATCACGAATCTGCTCTGCACGAAAAAACTTTTTAAATTCGCTGACTGTCCGTCTTCCCTAAATGATAGGCTGACGTAGTCCCCAATCATAACCGAATATTAAATATCGGATTTGGTTAGGGATTTGAGGCTCTGAGGAGGTCCTCCCAGTTTGCGATAGTGCCAATCAGAGACTTCAACGACGCTGGAAGAGCTGATACACTGGAGCAAATAGTTAATGGTTTAGAGCAACCCATTAACAATTATTTGCAATTATCCCAGGGCAGCATTGATGACCTGATTCAAGCTGAATATGACTCTTTGACTGCGAGGCTTGTTGGGGAACTGAAAACTCTGAGCAAGTCCATCGAGGCTCAGCAGAAAGAGATGAATGAAGAGCATGCCGCATTGGATTATATCAATCCCCAGCTGGCCAAGTGCGAGGCCGAATATGAGGAAGAGGCAGCGAGGGTCCACAAATTGGAAGACGACCTCGCTAAGGCCAAGGAGAGGGCTCTCTCTTTGTCGGCAGCTCGAGATGTATTGAATGACCGCAGGGAAGCAGCTCAGCGGAACCTGGCACGTGCGGGTGTCACCCACGCAGATTTTGTATGTGTTCGGTCTGAACTATCTGCCTTGAACAATGAGGAGGCAAGGTTGGAGCGGGCTCGCGCTACAGTTTTGAGCTCCAGGACTGAGAAGATGGCCGCACTGGCGCAGCAGATCTGTGATTTGATGGCTCCTCCCAAATGATGTACCTTTTGCTTTTATATGTAATTTGCTCTTTCTGGGGATAATAAAGAGACTTTATCTGATATTGGTGGACCCATCATTTTTGAATATAAATGACAGGCTAGGGTGAAAGTGATATCAGAGGTAATATGGACGTGATATACTTTCGGTAAGCTTTAGCTGGACATATCTATTCAGAGGTTATATGGACATGATAGAATATGATCCAACTAAATTTGTATACAAAACACTATCAGAGGTAATATGGACGTGATAGGTTTTGATGTTCCAAATTAGTTAAACATATATATTCAGAGGTTATATGGACATGATAGAATATGATCCAACTAGTTATTTGGAGGTAGTGTTGTCAGAATGAGATCTTCACCATACTCCGTTGAGCAAAGGAGATTAAGCATAGTACCTCTTCAGGAATTTGCCGTTGATAGGAGCCATTAACAAGTCTCCATTAGGCTTGGCTAATCTGTAAGCGCCATTTGAGAACGTCGTCTCGATCACATAAGGGCCTTCCCATTTTGGCTAGAATTTACCCTTACTCTTGTGAGTAATGATCATTGGCCTTTTCACAGCTAGAACTAGCTCGCCAACTTTGAACACTCTCTCCTTCACTTTTCGATTAAAAGCTTTGGAAATGCGTGCCTACTAGAACGCAATACGTTATTGAGCTTGGAGGCGTTTCTCGTCTAATCTTCCAGCTCTTGAAGCCGTAGTCGATCATTATTTTCCTGAGTTAACTCATTAGCTACTGCTATTCTGAGTGACGGGATTTGGATTTCGATAAGGAGAACTGCTTTACTCCCGTAAACCAGTGAGAATGGGGTACAACCTGTCGGTGTTCGTACCGTTGTGCGGTATGCCCAGAGGCATTCTTCGAGCTTCT
The DNA here is from genome assembly GCA_036927795.1 of Iris macrosiphon. Lineage (NCBI taxonomy): Eukaryota > Viridiplantae > Streptophyta > Magnoliopsida > Asparagales > Iridaceae > Iris > Iris macrosiphon. The sequence goes on from JAYESA010000006.1 coordinate 201,343,628, forward strand.
CATTCCAATCTCTTTTGTTCGAAGAGACGAACTTCTTCAAGAGTTTGATAATGGTTTTGTTGAAGGCTTCTGCCAAACCATTGGTAGCAAGATTATATGCCGTAGAGGCCATATTTTGTATCCAATTTTTATCGCAAAATCGATGAAATGCTTGGCTGATGAATTGAGGCCCGATGTCATGAATTATCCTTTAGGGTATCCCAAAGAGATAAATGACATGGTGCTTGATAAAGCTGATCACATTGGATGTCTTTACCTCGGTAAGGGGGATTGCCTCCGCCCATTTAGAGAAATAATCCGTGATGGCCAATATGAACCGATGACCTCTATAAGAAGACGGGTGAATAGGGCCAATGATATCCATACCCCATGCTTCAAAAGGCCAGGATGCAACCGTAGGATATAGATGTTCAGAAGGTTGATGTATAAAATCTACATGAACTTGACAGGCTTTGCATTGTCTTGCATATTTTATTGCATCTGTGATCATAGTAGGCCAGTAATAGCCCATCCTCCTGATACGATCCTGTAGCTTAGGACTGGGTTGATGTGCTCCGCATACGCCATCGTGAGCCTCACGGATAATCCGCTGTACTTCATCACCGGTGAGACATCATAATAGCAGTCCGTCATAAGTCCGACGATATAGACATTGTGAAGACGCATCAAAATAGAAGCGTAATGATCGTCTTTTGATGGATACTGCTTCTTTAGGATCCTTCGGTAAGATTTCGTATGCTACAAAATCTATAAAGGGACTTCTCCAGTCTCTCTTGGGAAGATCTGTGTTCACAGCGTAGCTGCGTTCTATGTGAAAGTTTTTTTCACACAGAATAAATCTTTGTTAAGAAGGATCACCAAATTCTGCCTTCTTATAGGAATAGCTAAATCTGCAGCTAGACTGGCCAGGGCAGCAGCTTCCAGATTGTGAGATCGTGGCACATGCTCTAGGTAGAACCCTTTGAAAGTCATGGCTATCTCGATGGTTGCTTGGTGATAAGGAATGAGGTCTAGATTACGGACTTCATATATTCCTCTAACTTGATTGACGATCAGTAGAGAATCACCGAAAGCTTTCGGATACTCGATGTCCAATTCTTTAGCGACTTGGAGTCCGATGAGTAGGGCATTATATTCTGCCACATTATTAGAGCATGGCTCGCTAAGAGAATATGCTCGATAGATGACGAGTTTATCAGGAGTGACCAGGATAATTCCTACTCCTGAAACCACGTTTCCCCTGGGACCAGTCCTGGAAGCACCATCGAAGAATAGCTGCCACATAACACTTTCTATTGCTGAATTATATTCTGTAACTTCATCGGGAATGTCCTCGTATAGTTTAGAGGTTTCCGAAATTGGATAAGCCGCTAAGAAATCAGCCAATCCTTGGACTTTGATGGACTTCTGCGGGATGTACACCATATCATACGGTGTTAGTAACATCGCCCAAGTCGCCAGACGGGAATTATGGACACTTGACTTGTTCATCAACACCCGAAGAGGATTGATCCTGGAGATGATATGAATAGTCTGGCCTGTGACATAGTGTCGCATTTTCTGAATAGCGAACATTAGGGTCAAACATTCCTTTTCCACTGGATTGTACCGGTGTTCAGCTCCGACCATCATCCTGCTTAAATAGTAGATAGCCTGTTCATGACCCTCATCGTTCTTCTGTGCAAGGAGAGCTCCCAGAGAATGATTCATTGCTCGAACATACAGCAAGAATGGTCTTCCTATGATGGGAGGCACCAGAACTGGAGGATTAGTAAGGTAGCGTTTGATATCATTAAATGCTGCTGACAGGCTTCGTCCCATACGAAGGATACACCTTTCTTTATGAGACGAGAAAAAGGCCGACACCTCCCAGAGAGGTTGGATATGAATCTCCGGATATAAGCCAGACGACCTTGAAATCCCCTGAGTTCTCTCAGATTATGGGGTGGTCGCATTTCTAGGATAGACTTTACTTTATCAGGGTCCACTTGAATGCCTTTGGCGGTAATGACAAATCCCAGAAATTTGCCACTGGCTACACCAAGAAAGGACTTTGTAGGATTCATTTTGAGTTGATGTTGGCGCATCAACTCAAACACTGTCTTCAAGTCTTGGATGTGATTATCCTTGAGGCAGCTTTTGACAGCTATGTCATCTACGTAACACTCCACGGTTTTGCGTAAATGCTCATAGAATATGTTACTCATAGCTCATTGGTACGTAGCCCCGGCATTCTTTAGTCCGAAAGGCATGACCGTGTAGAAATATACCCCCAATGGTGTCCGGAAGGCAGTATGCTTCTCGTCTTCAGGATGCATCTTGATTTGGTTATATCCTGAAAAGTCGTCCATGAAAGACATGCGTTCAAAACCGCATGTATTATCGATCATAACGTCTGTGATAGGAAGAGGAAATTCATCCTTGGGGCAGGCTGCATTCAGATCTCGGTAATCGATGCAAACACGCACTTTTCCTGTTTTCTTTATGACCGGGACAACATTGGCAACCCAGTCAGGATGTTGTTCTTCCCGAATGAACCTGCGGGCTATCAACTTCTTAATTTTAGCTTCAATGGCGTCCATCATATCCGGACAAAATCGACATTGATGTTGCTTCACAGGCTTCGAATTGGGCAATATGTTGAGTTTATGAGTAGCCACTTTTGGATCGAGACCTAGCATATCCTCATAATTCTATGCAAAGACATCGATATATTCTCTTATCAGTTGAATTATTTCTTCCTTTTCTTCTTCGAAAATATTGTTACTGATAAATATCGTCTTTGGTGAAAGTTCATCCCCAACGTCGATTTAGATAACTTTATCTTCAGTGGGAGGTTCTCTCTGCTCGAACTGGAGTTCCCATTCCGTATCCATTTGCTGAGCCTAAGAGTCATTCTCAAACGGTTCAGATTCTTGTTCGTCTACTTCGAGGGAATCTGTCAATACCATATTTACTGATAATGCTCGTTCGAGATCATCATATGAGCCGGAGGACGATAAGCCGTGTTGGGAAGAGGAAAAGACATCCACATTTGACTTAGAAGTTGCAAAGGAGGTGGTATACCCTAACCCAAAAATGAGTTCGTTGATGGTAGGGATCATCGTGCAATGGCATTCGCCTGCCTTTCCCATAGTTGAGGCCTGGTTCCAGCTTCAAGTCATAACCCATACTTTGCATAATCTTCAAAGCTTTTGGGCTATATCTGTGAACCTGTATTTTTCCAACATCGTCATCGGGAGAATCTTCTTCCATAGTCAGTTCACTGCGATACGACCGAAGAATATTGGATGCTGACTGTTGCGAGGAGGCGGGACAATAAAGATAGACCCTCTTGTGGCCCATATGTCGTGATGACATTAGATGGTGATGCTACTTCCCGCACATACGGATGATAGGAATCTATAGCTTTCAAGAATCTTTGTGCTATAGGTTCTATATCGTTATGGGGAGAGGATTCCTGATTTGGAATTTGAGCATCAATGTACTGGAAAATAGGATCTTTATTATCGTCAGAAACTATGTTCCTGGTTATATTTACATCAATCGGCTGCTTGTTGTGCCGGAGGTTGATGACCAACATTGGAGGCTTCTGGTTCAAAGTAATCACTAGAGGATCACCTCCTTGTCCTGACTTGGTTTTGTTCAGTTGGATAGCCCTGGGTTCCATGACTTTTGGACGAGTAGTTCACCCTTTCACCTTGATTGACAGGGGTTGTTCGGCAGAGGGTTCTTCTGGCTCTCGGTGGGATTCCTCCTTTGTTTTTCCTGACACCATATCTGGATGAACCCACATAATCTCGCCGCGCTGGGTAGTTAGGGGTACCATGTCATGATTTTGACTCCTGGTTGGAGGGAGATTAATAATGTTCATCGTTGTCCGAGAAATGGGTACAACACCATCCGAAACTTCTTGAGGAGGCAGATTGCCAAATTGGAGAGAGATCATGTTGGCGGTGACCGTCTTCTCGCTGTTGCGCAGAGTGATGGCCTTAGCATCGATCAGCTCCTGGATCTTCTTCTTTAGTACATAACATGCCTTGGTAGGGTAATGTATGTACCTATGGAAAATGCAGTACTTGGGGTTATTGGTACTGCCGACTTCATTAGGCCGTTTTACCTTAGGGAGGGTAGTCTTGCCGCTTTTGACTAGACACTCGAATATGATTAGAATATCGTCGTCATCAAAAGAATATACTTCAATGGGCCTGGAAGTCCTAGGTTTTGTCTGTGTGGTTGCCGCAGTCTTTTGCCAGGACGTATTGATCGCCAGAGCTTCTTTTCCTTTGGAACCACGAGGATGGTCGCTGTTGGAGGATGACTTCTTGCCTCTGTCAGAAGCAGATATCATAATTCTATTATCACGCACCTTCCGACTGTTGTCTTCAGCAGCTACTGCTGAGATGATGAACGAGGGCCAATCATGGAACTGAAATGGTCCTGTGAACACCGATATCACTGGAAGAAGATTCTTCCTGCAAATGTCCAACAATGCTGAGTCTGGAACTCCGGGAGGCATTTGCAAAGTGGCTTGACGAAAACATTCGATGAAAGTGCGAACGTTCTCTTTTTCCTTCTGCTTTACTTCGATGAGAGAGGACATAGACATGTCCATCCCTCCTTCGTAGAATCGTGCGAAGAACAAAGTCTTGAAATCTTCAAAGGAAATAATACAGTTGTCCGCAAGACTACGGTACCACTGATAAGCCACTCCCGAGAGACAGCCTTTGAACACTCGAGTGAGAAGGGCGTCATTCCCTTGCAATAACACCATCATCAGACTGAAGTAGTTCATGTTCTGGCTCGGTGATGTCTTTCCCTCAAACAAAGCCATTGTCTGTGGTTTGTATTTGGGAGGGAAAGGGATCTCATCCCAGATAGCTGGGTAAGGTTGGTTGATTCCCAATTTCTTGAGTTGATCCTTATGCTTTAAGGCATCAAATTGGGCTTTCAATTCCCGCACTGCCTACATCGGATCTTCAGCCGGAAGAGGGACAGCAGAGTGATGAGAGATCGGTTGTATTGTAACTCCAACAGGAGGCAATACATTCTCTGAATTAGGAAGTGGAAGAGCTGCTGACTCCTGATCTAGAGCAGGCTCCTGATTCGCATTGGATGGTGGTAAGTCCACCCCCACACGTATCTGAGTCGTAGGGACCGATGCTTGAGCTATAGCAGCTGCGTGTTGAGTCAGAATTATCTGGTACATATTCTCCATCATGGACTGTATACTTTCAGAGATGTCTCCAACACAGCGATGCGTTGCTCAGTACTTCCTGACGAGGAAGCCTTTTCACGTTCATCTTCAATGGCATAGACCCCCATTTCTCTGGATGTCATTGAAGGGCAAGTATAGGTCTCTGTAGAGAATGACTCTATACTTTCAGCATCTGATTCGGGAAACTAGCGACCCCCAGTATCAGAATCAGAAGAATACGAAGCCGGTTGTCGTAACCTCGAACGAGTGTTTCAGAATACCCCAGCTTCAATGTTCTCAAGGAGTTTGTTGAATCTCCTTTGGCTTGGAGTTCTAAAGGGATGACGTCTTGAATTCGACCTTCCTCTAGGAATGTGTGAATCCATGTTCACTGATGCATATGTAGGTTCTTCTTCCTGTAAAGGCACAGAGTAGTTCAACCGGTCAAAAACTGTAAAACCCCCTTCCTAGAAAATCGTATATACCCTTTATTTATTAATTATTAATTAAATTGTAGTAATTAGGTCCAAATAGGAGAAATAGATTTTTATACTTTTTATGTTAGGTGTTCGGGCACTTAGAGGACTTGTGGGACCATCAGGAATTTTTCGGAATTTATTCCATGTAGGAGACCCTTGAGCAGTTGCTAGCCTAACGATGTGCAATACCCTATTATATAAATTTTCTTATGTGTGAATATATATATATATATATATATATATATATATATATATATATATATATATATACAAATATATATATATATATATATTTAAAGAAAGAAAGGAAAAGAAAGGAATTATATAAGTATAATAATAATACTAACTAATAATATAATAATAATAGTAATCATAACTCCTACAGCAAAGCAACTTAGTTGCTTACTCCCTCTTAGCAACCATCCTATTACTTAAACAATTGCTTTAACTCTTTAGCAAATTTCATGCTGTGACTACTCAGCATATCCCAACCGCCAATGCAAAGCCTTCAGCGCCCATTTACCCGACCCTTCACCCGCGGACTCAACCCATCCGCACCCCCCTCTCTCTCCTAATATATATAATATATATATATAATAGCTCTCCAAAAACCCTAACCTAAACTCCAGACTCCCTCTTCCCATCTAGAGCCATCACCGCAGCCAGAGAAGCCTCCCCAAGCCATCCAACCATCCCGTCGACGCCGACATCGTGAACTGCAGTCTCCCACTCGAGGCACCTTCGCTCCGGCGTGATTTCCCGTCGACTCGCACATCCAAACGCCATTTCATTTTTATAGGTATGATCTTCCCTTAACCCTCTCCAATACTTATTTTATAGTCAACCTCGAATAACGTGTGCCCCTAGGTGAAAAACAGCGCCCAAGTCAGCACGAGCAGACAGAATTCTGCAATCGCAGAATTCCAGAATGACCACCCATATTGCCGAGTTCGTATCTTCCACCACAGAGATCCAAATTCGGTGATTCTTTTTGATACCTGTAGATTACATGACCTAGTTTATTTTCTGTATAATAACTTTGTGCTATTAGTTGCTGTGGACAAAATTGTATTCGTCACAAAACTGCGCGCACCCACTTTTTTTCTTACTTCATATATTTACTGTGCATGCTTAACCTAGGACCGTTTGACATACTTAGCGTACGATTATCAGTCAGGTGCCCACATCGTACGCGGTGTTGGGTAATGTCATTTAGATATGGACATACGTGACACTTTATATTCTCGTACTTGTCTTACCAAGTACACTTTGACCCAGGACACAGGACACTGATCATGAGACAGGATCTTCCCGAGATATTCATGGTGATTCTGTATAGGATACAGGACTTGACCTAGATTCTATATTCTATATACATTATGACTTATGCATTAGATATGACTCTGCTGACATGGACGTGAGACGTTATGTTCATGATTTGCGTGGTTACATGGGGTGGGGAGAGACACACAGACTATAGGCTGATCATATATATACACCCCTACTATTGTGAGGCCCAAGACTCTGAAGCCCGAGCTTGGCCCATTACTCATTATTACTGCTGCTACCGGCTCCCCTACACAGAGCTTGTAGTATGCTTCAGCCTGAGCTCTAGTGCTGCTCTCATCTTGCATATCACTTAGCTGGTTATTTTAGTATTCCCTTATTGATCCATCTATTGCTGGAGAGACTCACAGGCTACAGGTTGATTATGTTATGCCGGCTACTCAGTCTCCCCCTGAGCTAGACCACCTCTTGACACCACTGCTACCGGCTTCCCTACACAGAGCTTGTAGTTGTTTCAACCTGAGTACTATTGATATTCTCTCTTGCATTTTACACAGATGATTACATACTTACCCTGCTTATTTCATTATTCTGCTACACTGTTTATATGTTGGCTTGTATATTTTCTGTACCTTGCTATGTCCCCTGAGGACCTGGATATGGATTTTGTCCCCAGATTTTAAAAACGAGGCTTATCCCGAGGTATACGGGACCGCAGCAGGAGGAGCCGATCCAGGAGCTGTATCGCCATCTGAGGGTGAGGTGTTAGCTGAAGACTTCTCTTGAGCATCCATGTTCATGCTCAGCTTTTATTATTTATTTCAGTCTTTTATATTCTGGTCTGTTGAACCATTGTACTAGACATTTATCGGGTTATTCCCCGAAGTACTTTGTGAGACTAGCTGATGATTTACATTCCTTATTTATTCTGTGGATCATATTTTTATCTTATGTGGATGAGATTAGTTGTGCCATGATTGTCATTGATTTATTTTACAGCTTAAGTATGCCCTGATGGATCCATTAAATTGGGTTTGTCCATTGGTGCGTACTGCTGGCCATTTCCACGTATCTAGTCCCACGGTATTTTGGGACTGGGGCGTGACAAGGTTTTTGTGGTGGCCCATGCAGGTCTACGACAAAATTGTTCGGTTTCAACTTAGGGACCGAACCAGCCTGCCCTAAGGATAGAATAAGTTCTAGGATCTCATCCATTATTTAACCCATTGTTGAACTCTATATCGAACTCGAAATTGTTACTTGAACTGCATCCTGTATTGATTCCTATGAGCTTCTTACAGTTTATCTTTTGGTTGCAGAGAAATGGATCCCAGAAACGGAGACGAGATTCCATTGGATACGCCACACGACGCTGTGGTTACTTATATTGACGGAGTGACCCCAGGGAATAGAGGACAAGCCTCGCAGAGCGATCAAACCGGTCAGCCTAACCCAAGGTTCCGGAGAGATGACATCCCACCTCCACCACAGTTCACTCCCCAGATGCCAGCTTTCCCGCCAGGACAAGCCATGGACGGGCAACAAATGTTCCAGATGATGTATGCTATGATGCAAGCACAGCAGCAGATTCAGCAAGAAGCCCAACGTCAGGAGGCCGAGAATCTGAGAACCAGCCTGGTATCCGCATTGGAGCAGGCAAATCCACCAGCAAGGCGATCAGCGACGGGATCTATCATCGACTTCCGTCAGCTCAAGCCTCGTACCTTTTCTGGTAAAGAGGGACCAACAGAAGTTCATGAATGGCTCACAAACATTCAGCATCAGTTGGAAGCCGCTGAACTTCCTAGAGAGAAGTGGATGACTGCAGTCAGAATGCAGTTAACGGAGAATGCACATCACTGGTGGTTAGCAGAGGAGATGAGGCTCGGGCAGGACCGAGTCACCTGGAAAGAGTTCTCCAGACTCTTCAAAGAGATGTACATTCCTGCAGTAGCGCGGTCAGAGCTCAGAGACAAGTTCCACCGCCTTATCCAAGGCAGCATGACAGTGGAGGAATACAACGCGGAGTTTATACGCCTCAGTCGCTTTGCCCCAACCTTGATTTCGACCGAGGAAGAGAAGGCTGAGAAGTTCTTTGATGGACTGAAGTTCGAGCTTCAGAGATTGATTGGCTCAGTCGCACCTACATCTTATACCGACGTTCTCGCAGCAGCACGACGCATGGAGCGCGTCACTAGAAGAGAGTCGAACCTGAAGAGGCCTATCAACTCAGCACCAACCAGGACAGCACATGGGGATTCAACAAAACGGACCCAGAGGAGCATGCCAGAGAGGACAGCACACAGGGCCATATCTCTCCCTACTTGTCACCACTGCGGCAAGATAGGTCACATTGAGAGAGAATGTCGACGCAAGTTGGGACTCTGCCTAGCTTGCGGGTCCAACCAGCATCAGACCAGAGACTGCACCGAGCGCAGAGAGGGAGCACCGAGATTAGCTTTGCCTGCACCACGACCAGCTTACCCAGCAGTAGGAGCACCGCAGGCAGGAGTTGGAGGCGTCAGGCCACCAACCCCAGGAGGGAATCAGCAGAGACCACCCCTGGCACCACATGCAGCTTTATTCCAGCAGGCTCAGCAGCAGCGAGGCCAAGCACAGGGGCGAGGACAGGCATTCACTTTAGCTGTTGAGGAGGAGGCTACAGCAGGCGAGGTCATCACAGGTACTATTTTAGTAGCTTTATTACCAGCTGTAGCATTATTTGATTCTGGAGCATCGCATTTATTTATAGCAGCTAGCTTTGTAGCCACCCATAGAGTAGCTACCGCACCCCTTCCGAAGATGAAAAGAATTCTTACGGAAGGTGGAATTATTTCGGTTAGTGATGTTTGTAGATCATGTTCTGTAGTAGTTTGTGGCCGAGAGATGCGAGCTCAATTCCTGATATTTTCTATGCCGGACTATGATGTCGTACTTGGTATGGACTGGTTAAGTCAGTACCATGCGACTCTTGATTGCCGACTCGGGCGGATTATATTTAGACCGCCAGGACATCCAGAATTTGAGTTTCTCCGAGGAGCAGTAGAGCAAGGAGTTCAGCCTACTCTTAGAGTATTATCTGTAGAAGAGGAGACAGGTTACCCAAGAGTCATATCAGAATTTGTTGATGTATTTCCTGATAATCTTCCAGGTTTACCGCCTGATCGGGAAATAGAATTCACAATAGACTTAACTCCAGGAGCAGAGCCAATCACTTCATCAGTTTATCGGCTAGCACCTAAGGAGTTAGTGGAGTTGAAAGAACAGGTTGATGATCTTTTGGAGAAGGGTTTCATTCGGCCCAGTGTTTCACCTTGGGGAGCACCCATATTATTTGTGCCAAAGAAGGATGGAACAGTACGATTGTGCATTGATTACAGGGCCCTAAATGCTGTAACCATCAAGAACAGGTATCCCTTGCCACGCATTGATGATCTATTCGATCAATTGAGTGGTGCAAGGGTATTTTCGAAGATCGACCTTAGATCCGGCTATCATCAGATCAAGGTAAGGAAGGAAGACATCCCGAAGACAGCTTTCAGGACAAAGTATGGGCATTATGAGTTCTTGGTGATACCGTTTGGTTTAACCAACGCGCCAGCAGTGTTTATGAGCTTAATGAACAGAGTATTTCATCATTTCTTGGATAAATTTATAGTGGTATTCATTGACGATATTCTCATATATTCCAAGAACCATGAAGAGCACGAGGAGCACCTCAGAATCGTGTTAGAGACCTTGAGGCAGGAGAAGTTATATGCCAAACTTAGTAAGTGTGAGTTCTGTATGGACAAAGTGCCTTTCTTGGGACACATCATATCAGGAGAAGGACTTTCAGTGGATCCAGAGAAAGTTGCGGCAATAGAGACTTGGCCTACACCCACATCAGTTACAGAGGTGAGAAGTTTTCTCGGACTTGTGGGATATTACCGAAGGTTTGTAAAGAATTTCTCGAGGATTGCAGAACCGATGACGAAGCTGACACGGAAGGACCAGGAGTTTATATGGACAGAAGACTGCCAGAAGGCTTTTGAATAACTAAAGAGAAGATTAACAACAGCACCTATCTTGACTCTTCCTTCAGGGTCAGGAGGTTTTGTTGTTTACAGTGATGCATCAGGCAGTGGACTAGGATGTGTTTTGATACAACATGGCAAAGTCATTGCTTATGCGTCGAGACAGTTGAAGGTCCACGAGAAGAACTACCCGACACATGATCTGGAGCTAGCAGCAGTTATATTTGCATTAAAGATATGGAGGCACTATCTTTACGGAGAGAGGGTAGAAATCTTTACTGATCACAAGAGTCTGATTTGGATGCAGCATAATTGGACACGTGAAAATTTGTGGGGACTGATTTGGACGCGTGTGCGCGCCGGAATCAGGCCGTATCCGCGAACACATTCCGTGTCGCCACTTTTGTGGAACTCGCACGTATTTTGTGCACGCTTATCAGATTACGACGAAACTTGCGCCACTGGACTCGTGGTAACACGCTGGTCCTGTGAACCAATTTTTACGCATTTCTGAGATGGTTGACCAGATCGCCAATTGGCGGGCCCCACAGTTGACTTTTGGACCAAATTATGTTCGGCTCATCGAAATCCAAATTTGGACATACCGTTGGGATCGTATTGACATTTAGAATTGTTTGACCCATAGTTTGTCCCATTTAGAGACTGTTACCCTCAGCACGCTTTTCGGTGCAAAGTGGGCCACACGTGGACCCCACTTTCGCCCGAAAATGACCTTTTTGCCCCTGTGTCCAAATTGGACGGAAGGACAGGCAATTCCAGCTATTTGACATCTTCTGAGACTGTTGGTGATATTTATTACAGCTTTCGGAGTAGTACCTACCGGATCCACCGATACCAGGACGACAGTTAATATTCAAACATCAGGCAAGTGTACCTTGCCATCTCTGCAGTATTGTTACCTATTTTTTTCTTACTTCATATATTTACTGTGCATGCTTAACCTAGGACCGTTTGACATACTTAGCGTCGGATTATCAGTCGGGTGCCCACATCGTACGCGGTGTTGGGTAATGTCATTTAGATATGGACATACGTGACACTTTATATTCTCGTACTTGTCTTACCAAGTACACTTTGACCCAGGACACAGGACACTGATCATGAGACAGGATCTTCCCGAGATATTTGTGGTGATTCTGTATAGGATACAGGACTTGACCTAGATTCTATATTCTATATACATTATGACTTGTGCATTAGATATGACTCCGCTGACATGGACGTGAGACGTTATGTTCATGATTTGCGTGGTTACATGGGGTGGGGAGAGACACACAGACTACAGGCTGATCATATATATACACCCCTACTACTGTGAGGCCCAAGACTCTGAAGCCCGAGCTTGGCCCATTACTCATTATTACTGCTGCTACCGGCTCCCCTACACAGAGCTTGTAGTATGCTTCAGCCTGAGCTCTAGTGCTGCTCTCATCTTGCATATCACTTAGCCGGTTATTTTAGTATTCCCTTATTGATCCATCTATTGCTGGAGAGACTCACAGGCTACAGGTTGATTATGTTATGCCGGCTACTCAGTCTCCCCCTGAGCTAGACCACCTCTTGACACCACTGCTACCGGCTTCCCTACACAGAGCTTGTAGTTGTTTCAACCTGAGTACTATTGATATTCTCTCTTGCATTTTACACAGATGATTACATACTTACCCTGCTTATTTCATTATTCTGCTACACTGTTTATATGTTGGCTTGTATATTTTCTGTACCTTGCTATGTCCCCTGAGGACCTGGATATGGATTTTGTCCCCAGATTTTAAAAACGAGGCTTATCCCGAGGTATACGGGACCGCAGCAGGAGGAGCCGATCCAGGAGCTGTATCGCCATCTGAGGGCGAGGTGTTAGCTGAAGACTTCTCTTGAGCATCCATATTCATGCTCAGCTTTTATTATTTATTTCAGTCTTTTATATTCTGGTCTGTTGAACCATTGTACTAGACATTTATCGGGTTATTCCCCGAAGTACTTTGTGAGACTAGCTGATGATTTACATTCCTTATTTATTCTGTGGATCATATTTTTATCTTATGTGGATGAGATTAGTTGTGCCATGATTGTCGTTAATTTGTTTTACAGCTTAAGTATGCCCTGATGGATCCATTAAATTGGGTTTGTCCATTGGTGCGTACTGCTGGCCATTTCCACGTATCTAGTCCCACGGTATTTTAGGACTGGGGCGTGACAAGGTTTTTGTGGTGGCCCATGCAGGTCTACGACAAAATTGTTCGGTTTCAACTTAGGGACCGAACCAGCCTGCCCTAAGGATAGAATAAGTTCTAGGATCTCATCCATTATTTAACCCATTGTTGAACTCTATATCGAACTCGAAATTGTTACTTGAACTGCATCCTGTATTGATTCCTATGAGCTTCTTACAGTTTATCTTTTGGTTGCAGAGAAATGGATCCCAGAAACGGAGACGAGATTCCATTGGATATGCCACACGACGCTGTGGTTACTTATATTGACGGAGTGACCCCAGGGAATGGAGGACAAGCCTCGCAGAGCGATCAAACCGGTCAGCCTAACCCAAGGTTCCGGAGAGATAACATCCCACTTCCACCACAGTTCACTCCCCAGATGCCAGCTTTCCCGCCAGGACAAGCCATGGACGGGCAACAAATGTTCCAGATGATGTATGCTATGATGCAAGCACAGCAGCAGATTCAGCAAGAAGCCCAACGTCAGGAGGCCGAGAATCTGAGAACCAGCCTGGTATCCGCATTGGAGCAGGCAAATCCACCAGCAAGGCGATCAGCGACGGGATCTATCATCGACTTCCGTCAGCTCAAGCCTCGTACCTTTTCTGGTAAAGAGGGACCAACAGAAGTTCATGAATGGCTCACAAACATTCAGCATCAGTTGGAAGCCGCTGAACTTCCTAGAGAGAAGTGGATGACTGCAGTCAGAATGCAGTTAACGGAGAATGCACATCACTGGTGGTTAGCAGAGGAGATGAGGCTCGGGCAGGACCGAGTCACCTGGAAAGAGTTCTCCAGACTCTTCAAAGAGATGTACATTCCTGCAGTAGCGCGGTCAGAGCTCAGAGACAAGTTCCACCGCCTTATCCAAGGCAGCATGACAGTGGAGGAATACAACGCGGAGTTTATACGCCTCAGTCGCTTTGCCCCAACCTTGATTTCGACCGAGGAAGAGAAGGCTGAGAAGTTCTTTGATGGACTGAAGTTCGAGCTTCAGAGATTGATTGGCTCAGTCGCACCTACATCTTATACCGACGTTCTCGCAGCAGCACGACGCATGGAGCGCGTCACTAGAAGAGAGTCGAACCTGAAGAGGCCTATCAACTCAGCACCAACCAGGACAGCACATGGGGATTCAACAAAACGGACCCAGAGGAGCATGCCAGAGAGGACAGCACACAGGGCCATATCTCTCCCTACTTGTCACCACTGCGGCAAGATAGGTCACATTGAGAGAGAATGCCGACGCAAGTTGGGACTCTGCCTAGCTTGCGGGTCCAACCAGCATCAGACCAGAGACTGCACCGAGCGCAGAGAGGGAGCACCGAGATTAGCTTTGCCTGCACCACGACCAGCTTACCCAGCAGTAGGAGCACCGCAGGCAGGAGTTGGAGGCGTCAGGCCACCAACCCCAGGAGGGAATCAGCAGAGACCACCCCTGGCACCACATGCAGCTTTATTCCAGCAGGCTCAGCAGCAGCGAGGCCAAGCACAGGGGCGAGGACAGGCATTCACTTTAGCTGTTGAGGAGGAGGCTACAGCAGGCGAGGTCATCACATGTACTATTTTAGTAGCTTCATTACCAGCTGTAACATTATTTGATTCTGGAGCATCGCATTTATTTATAGCAGCTAGCTTTGTAGCCACCCATAGAGTAGCTACCGCACCCCTTCCGAAGATGAAGAGAATTCTTACGGAAGGTGGAATTATTTCGGTTAGTGATGTCTGTAGATCATGTTCTGTAGTAGTTTGTGGCCGAGAGATGCGAGCTCAATTCCTGATATTTTTTATGCCGGACTATGATGTCGTACTTGGTATGGACTGGTTAAGTCAGTACCATGCGACTCTTGATTGCCGACTCGGGCGGGTTATATTTAGACCGCCAGGACATCCAGAATTTGAGTTTCTCCGAGGAGCAGTAGAGCAAGGAGTTCAGCCTACTCTTAGAGTATTATCTGTAGAAGAGGAGACAGGTTACCCAAGAGTCATATCAGAATTTGTGGATGTATTTCCTGATAATCTTCCAGGTTTACCGCCTGATCGGGAAATAGAATTCACAATAGACTTAACTCCAGGAGCAGAGCCAATCACTTCATCAGTTTATCGGCTAGCACCTAAGGAGTTAGTGGAGTTGAAAGAACAGGTTGATGATCTTTTGGAGAAGGGTTTTATTCGGCCCAGTGTTTCACCTTGGGGAGCACCCATATTATTTGTGCCAAAGAAGGATGGAACAGTACGATTGTGCATTGATTACAGGGCCCTAAATGCTGTAACCATCAAGAACAGGTATCCCTTGCCACGCATTGATGATCTATTCGATCAATTGAGTGGTGCAAGGGTATTTTCGAAGATCGACCTTAGATCCGGCTATCATCAGATCAAGGTAAGGAAGGAAGACATCCCGAAGACAGCTTTCAGGACAAAGTATGGGCATTATGAGTTCTTGGTGATACCGTTTGGTTTAACCAACGCGCCAGCAGTGTTTATGAGCTTAATGAACAGAGTCTTTCATCATTTCTTGGATAAATTTATAGTGGTATTCATTGACGATATTCTCATATATTCCAAGAACCATGAAGAGCACGAGGAACACCTCAGAATCGTGTTAGAGACCTTGAGGCAGGAGAAGTTATATGCCAAACTCAGTAAGTGTGAGTTCTGTATGGACAAAGTGCCTTTCTTGGGACACATCATATCAGGAGAAGGACTTTCAGTGGATCCAGAGAAAGTTGCGGCAATAGAGACTTGGCCTACACCCACATCAGTTACAGAGGTGAGAAGTTTTCTCGGACTTGTGGGATATTACCGAAGGTTTGTAAAGAATTTCTCGAGGATTGCAGAACCGATGACAAAACTGACACGGAAGGACCAGGAGTTTATATGGACAGAAGACTGCCAGAAGGCTTTTGAATAACTAAAGAGAAGATTAACAACAGCACCTATCTTGACTCTTCCTTCAGGGTCAGGAGGTTTTGTTGTTTACAGTGATGCATCAGGCAGTGGACTAGGATGTGTTTTGATACAACAGGGCAAAGTCATTGCTTATGCGTCGAGACAGTTGAAGGTCCACGAGAAGAACTACCCGACACATGATCTGGAGCTAGCGGCAGTTATATTTGCATTAAAGATATGGAGGCACTATCTTTACGGAGAGAGGGTAGAAATCTTTACTGATCACAAGAGTCTGATTTGGATGCAGCATAATTGGACACGTGAAAATTTGTGGGGACTGATTTGGACGCGTGTGCGCGCCGGAATCAGGCCGTATCCGCGAACACATTCCGTGTCGCCACTTTTGTGACACTCGCGCGTATTTTGTGCACGCTTATCAGATTGCGACGAAACTTGCGCCACTGGACTCGTGGTAACACGCTGGTCCTGTGAACCAATTTTCACGCATTTCTGAGACGGTTGACCAGATCGCCAATTGGCGGGCCCCACAGTTGACTTTTGGACCAAATTATGTTCGGCTCATCGGAATCCAAATTTGGATATACCGTTGGGATCGTATTGACATTTAGAATTGTTTGACCCATAGTTTGTCCCATTTAGAGACTGTTACCCTCAGCACGCTTTTCGGTGCAAAGTGGGCCACACGTGGACCCCACTTTTGCCCGAAAATGATCTTTTTGCCCCTGTGTCCAAATTGGACGGAAGGAGAGGCAATTCCAGCTATTTGACATCTTCTGAGACTGTTGGTGATATTTATTACAGCTTTCGGAGTAGTACCTACCGGATCCACCGATACCAGGACGACAGTTGATATTCAAACATCAGGCAAGTGTACCTTGCCATCTCTGCAGTATTATTACCTATTTTTTTCTTACTTCATATATTTACTGTGCATGCTTAACCTAGGACCGTTTGACATACTTAGCGTCGGATTATCAGTCGGGTGCCCACATCGTACGCGGTGTTGGGTAATGTCATTTAGATATGGACATACGTGACACTTTATATTCTCGTACTTGTCTTACCAAGTACACTTTGACCCAGGACACAGGACACTGATCATGAGACAGGATCTTCCCGAGATATTTGTGGTGATTCTGTATAGGATACAGGACTTGACCTAGATTCTATATTCTATATACATTATGACTTGTGCATTAGATATGACTCCGCTGACATGGACGTGAGACGTTATGTTCATGATTTGCGTGGTTACATGGGGTGGGGAGAGACACACAGACTACAGGCTGATCATATATATACACCCCTACTACTGTGAGGCCCAAGACTCTGAAGCCCGAGCTTGGCCCATTACTCATTATTACTGCTGCTACCGGCTCCCCTACACAGAGCTTGTAGTATGCTTCAGCCTGAGCTCTAGTGCTGCTCTCATCTTGCATATCACTTAGCTGGTTATTTTAGTATTCCCTTATTGATCCATCTATTGCTGGAGAGACTCACAGGCTATAGGTTGATTATGTTATGCCGGCTACTCAGTCTCCCCCTGAGCTAGACCACCTCTTGACACCACTGCTACCGGCTCCCATATACAGAGCTTGTAGTTGTTTCAACCTGAGTACTATTGATATTCTCTCTTGCATTTTACACAGATGATTACATACTTACCCTGCTTATTTCATTATTCTGCTGCACTGTTTATATGTTGGCTTGTATATTTTCTGTACCTTGCTATGTCCTCTGAGGACCTGGATATGGATTTTGTCCCCAGATTTTGCAGACAAGGTTTATCCCGAGGTATACGGGACCGCAGCAGGAGGAGCCGATCCAGGAGCTGTACCGCCATCTGAGGGCGAGGTGTTAGCTGAAGACTTCTCTTGAGCATCCATGTTCATGCTCAGCTTTTATTATTTATTTCAGTCTTTTATATTCTGGTCTGTTGAACTATTGTACTAGACATTTATCGGGTTATTCCCCGAAGTACTTTGTGAGACTAGCTGATGATTTACATTCCTTATTTATTCTGTGGATCATATTTTTATCTTGTGTGGATGAGATTAGTTGTGCCATAATTGTCGTAGATTTGTTTTACAGCTTAAGTATGCGCTGATGGATCCATTAAATTGGGTTTGTCCATCGGTGCGTACTGCTGGCCATTGCCACGTATCTAGTCCTACGGTATTTTGGGACTGGGGCGTGACAAAAACTGACCGTTTTGCTTCAGAACAACAATAATTAACTAAAATCCTATGACTATTACAATAGTGCTCCCTAGGAGGCATAATAGACATGCTGGAAGATCCCCTATCCTTGTGCTTCTGGATCAGATATTCACGCAAGTCAGGAGGATTTACAGAAGAAGAGGAAGAAGGCTTGTTCCTTCTGTTTACATCAGATGGAATTCAGATATTGGGAACCCCAACCCTTTCTCTGCCACCTATATACAGCAGTTCAGCCATATGAGTAGCAGCTGATCCATAAGGAGCGTATCTATCCATGAACTGGGTTTTTTTTACGCTAAGGGGCTTAACCTGGCGTAATTTGGAGCTCTGCTCAGGCTGGCGTAAAACTGAGGAAGCCCTCAATCGGTCATTAGCTTCTCGCGTAATCTAGAGAGCGGGCAGATTCTTCTGTTGCTGGCTTAAAGGCCGAGAGGTTGAGAAGTCCGCCATTTGTTTTCCCTTGCGTAGATTGCAGGGACCATTTGCTTTTCCACGGAGGGCAGATGCATTTTTACGCGCAGAGCGCGTTTGGAATTTCTGATTTGATGCTGAGGCATTATCAGAAATTTTGTCTGCCACGTCACAGACGGGAGACAGAGTTTTACGCACAGAGCGCATAGTAGACTTCTGGACGAGCACTAGGGCATTGCCAGAAGTTTTGTCTGCCACATCACAGACGGAAGACAGAGTTTTATGCGCAGAGCGCGGAGTTGACTTCTGGACTAGCACTGAGGCATTACCAAAAGTTTTGCCTGCCACATCACCAACGGGAGACAGAGTTTTACGCGCAGAGCGCGGAGTGTACTTCTGGACTAGCACTGAGGCATTGCCAAAAGTTTTGTCTGCCATGTCACAGACGGGAGATAGAGTTTTACACACAGAGCGTGGAGGTTGTGAAGCTACAACCTTGCTGGTCTGCGAAACCAGAGATTCTGGGTTTGATCCCCAGCAGAGTCGCCATCTTGTGTTTGATAATAAACGAAAGAAATAAAACTAGGTTTATACAAAACCCTTTCTTAAGTTTACAAACAAGAAGTACTATTAATCCTATACGAGGATGTTAAGTACAAAATTTAATCTGGGTAAATATTGCTATAGGAGTCTGATCTGCAGTCGATCACTTTGTCCCTTGGACCACACGATGATGAAGAAATGCTGTAGAAGAAGGAGATGCTTCCAAGATTGCAAGAGGATCCTGGTCTGTCAAAGATCAAATCCGCTCCTTATCAAAAATCTGACCCTTTTCTTCCTTCCCCGACCTCTGTCAATAGAGGTCTCTATTTATAGGGTTTTAGTGACAGTAACTGTCCAGTCGGCGTAGAAGCCGAACAATGGAGAGTGTAAAACTTTTTACGCAGTGGTTATAATAACTGTAACCCACGTATAAATGATCTTCTGAATCCGCGTGTGACGCGTGTCCCATTATGAGGTAACGTGTATAACTGCTGCGAAGATCACGGCATGCAAGCCACGTAGGTAGCTGCCCCTCGCGTAGAAAAGGTTGGCGTAGAAGCCAATGACTGTCACCATAGCGTAGAAGAAAAATAGTTGTTAAACTGGCGTAGAAGCCAGGTAGGCGTAGAAGCCCAGGTACTGCATGGATAGGTAGCTAGCGTAAAAGATAGCTGATCCTCCTTCTTTGACTGAGGTCTTGGACGTAGTCTGAACCAAATAGCCTTATCACGCACCAATACAAATATGGCCTGAGTTGGCGTATTCCGAGGAGATAGCATACGACATACTCCTATAGTTGAAAATAGCCAAGTCGGCGTATTTCAAGAAGATGGCGTACAGCGTGCTCCTATAGCTGAAAATAGCCTGATGGCGTAATATGCGGAGGTGATGATGTGGACATATTAGCCGTAATTATGGTTCACCCAGTCTTTGAAAATAGAACCAAATCTCGTGCATTAAATGCAGAGATCTACCCCCATCACGCGCATTAACTGCAGAGACGTGCCTCGAGCTCTGTACGAAGAGCAGCTTTTGACGTGGCAGTTCATTTTGTCTTCTGCTGAGCGTAAAAGGTCACATATGCCTGTATAAAACTAGGCAGCGTACTCCCTTGAATGCGTAAAAGCAATTTGTATCAAGGAAATGTCATTAAACGACGGTTTGGGTCTCTGTGTCGAACCATCATTACAGCCGTCGTCTGGGTAGTCGTGCAATACTCTTTGTCAGGAGTCAGGTTCACTGCATGATCTGACAGGTTCATTCGAGAAATATGAGGAGTTCCTCGTACACCTTCCCGCTGCATTAAAAGTGGTAGGTTTTATGCCATAAAGGCGAGATAGCAACCTTTTTACGTCGAAGCAGTCTGAAAATACTACATTACGCGGGCTGCTCTGGATCTATATTTTATGTTGTACTAGCGATAAAGCTCTGTTGTACGCCGATGGCTCTGAAGTCATGTTTTACGCCACAAAGCATTGAAATACTGTGTATATATCTGAAGCATATTTTTTATGCTTCTACATTGAACATGTCATATTTTGACACGGGCACGTAGATGAGTAGCTAAGATCTCGTGTTGCTTCTAATTATGATTCTAGACTTGCTCGTGTCCTTCGGGATACGTTTGGTGGTGTGGTGGAGCCGTATCGCAAGCGTATCATAAATTAAGTGTGGTACGGGTGCGGTGCACTCCACGTATTTGATACTTTGCATTCTAATTCAATTTACCTTAGTTATAACTATTATAGTATTATAATCATAGTTGTTATATATATATATATATATATATATATATATATATATATATATATATATATATGCTAACACATACCCACTCTACCCACTCTAATGATGCACATGGACTCTCCTACTCTCCAATAACCACCAACACACCTCAAATGACTTAGAAACATATATATATATATATATATATATATATATATATATATTTATATATATATATATATATATATTTATATATATATATATATTTATATAATATATGTGTGTGTGTGTATAAGTGAGTGTATATGTGTAGATATATATGAGTGAGTGTATGTATAGGTGTGTGTATGTGAGCTAGGGGGGAGCAATAAGCAGTCGAAAAGCGGTGAGAAGCTGCAGCAGAAACAACAAGAAGCAGCAGCAGCAGAAGCAGCAAGCTGCAGTAAGCAGCAGCAGCAATAAGCTGCAGCAGCAGCAGCAGAAAGCAATAAGCAGTAGTAGCAACAAGCAGTAAGCTGCAGCATCAGCAGAAGCAGTAAGCGGCAGAAGCAGTAAGAAGCAGCAACAACAGCAATAAGCAGCAACAGTGATAAGCAGATGCAGCCGCAATAAGCAGCAGTGCTTAGAGATTAAGTTATAGATAAGCTAGTTAGTTA
>JAYESA010000006.1:201367810-201380310 GCA_036927795.1 Iris macrosiphon
ATATCAGTTGTTAGTTAGTAATATTAGTTGACTTAGTGAATAGTTAAGTTAGTGTATTTATAAGTCGAGATAAGTTAGTACATATCAGTTGTTAGTTAGTAATGTTAGTTGACTTAGTGAATAGTTAAGTTAGTTAATATTGTTAATTTATATATATATATATATATATATATATATATATATATATATATAATTTAGTATATATATATATATAATTTAGTATATATATATATATATATATATATATACTAACATATATATATATAAATATATATATATATATATATATATATATATATATATATATATATATATATATATATATATATATATATATATATAAACAGTAGTTAGCTTAAGTATTAGTATTGGCTAATATTATTTCTAGTTTACCTTGAGTTACACCAAGGTAATGAGAGTTGAGGTTTAGTGGGGTATGGGTATTGAATATCAAATGGTTATGTTAGTATGTTAGTTTGGTATAGTATTTGTAAACCCCCTCGACCAGATTTCAGTATTTCTAGGATTATTTTAATAATTTAAAATTTATGGCAATATTTTAATTAATATTCCTACATAACCTGTTGACTTGTGCACCTGTCCATCTCCTAATTATTTGGAGCTTTAGCTTGACTGTTATCCCCGAACAAAGTTCACATACCTGTCCTAGACATACCAGACTATTTTTTTGAATTTTGTGCAACTCACAGATGTGCTAAAATGAGCCTCGTTTGAGACGCACAAATATCGTTACCCAACGTACGTATTTAAATCCCCAGACCTGTACCCATCTCTGTATCCCTAGAGATTTGAGGCCAACGTGCACCTGTTTTGCCCAGACAAAAATACGTTAATTTTCTACACTGAGTATACTATATTTAGTGTATTAACACAGTAGAAAAATTATGGTCCTACCCGTCTCTAAATAATTAGTGAAGACCGTGCGCAGTAGTTATTAATTATTAAATACGATGACCCGTATCCCCCAGAAACCAGGACCAGTCCCTGCCCAGACTCACCCCCACCCCCTCGGGACCCTCACACAGCTTTTCCCTTCAATCCTGTGAATTTTAGTATTTTTCGGAATCGGGTGTTTTCCCAGACAATTTTGTAATTGCGCAATTTCCCAAAACTAGGACTTTACGCAATTTATGAAATTACAGGGACTTTCCTGCAAATTGCAGTACGAGGTGTCACCCCCTCATTGGCCGGTGAACCTGCACCGTCCATTTTGGACACGGGACCCACCCGAAAAGATCCCGAAAATATCTCGGAAATATCCTAAAAATATCTACAAAATATCTTATAAATATCTTTAGATATTTTACATATTTAATTAATATAATTTTCTATATAATAAAAGAAAAAGAAAATAATAAAAATAAAAATCAGAAATCCTAAACTACCCAAGCCCGCAGCCCCCCCATCCGCCGGCGGCGAGTTTCCCCACCGGCCGCCAGGGCTGCCCGCCTCGCCCGGAGCCCCCCACCGCTGGCCTCCCTCCCCGCTCCCTCTCTCCTCCGCCCCTCTTCTCTTTCCCCTCTCCCAGCGACCCCGACCAAGTCCCCCCCCCCCGACCGCTGCGTCCCCCGCCGGCCCGCTGGCTCGCTGGAGCTCCCCTCCGCGGCGGACCCGACCCCCTCCCAGCCGCCACTCCTCCAACTCCTTCTCCTCCCGCTGCCGGCTCCGCCCTCCCCGACCCCGCGGCGGACCCGACTCCTCCCCAGCTCCTCCTCCACCTCCAGCGCCTCCCCTACCCCGCCACTCCTCCACATCGACCTCCACTCCACCTCCTCCGCCACCCAACCCCGCATCAGACCCCCCCCCCCCCGCCGGCCTCGACAGCCACTCCGACTCCTCACCATGAACCACACCCTCCCCATGGCCAGAGACTCTCCAGACCGAGGCTTCCCAGTCCGGTCGGCAGCACCCTCCCTTGATCCAGCTCCTCCGTAGACGAGCAGACGACCCCGGAGCCCTCGACCTGGACGAGAGCAGCGGGATTCCACGCAGACACGGACACAGCCCTTGGACACGTGTCGGACACGAGAAACGTCGTTTCTGGAGCCCTGTTCAGGTAACGATATCTCTCTCCTCGTAACCCTGTTTTCAATTCTGTCAGTTGCGTCGTGTAGACTATGTAACCACCTCGGTGCCCGTGCAACCCGCTCGGAGCTTCGCGTCCTGTGGCGATCGCGGTACGCGATCCAAAAACAGGAAAAACAGCGACCCGATTCACCTCGGAACTGAGTACTCCCCGCCAAACGGGACGACTTGGTCGCACGCGGTCTTTACCGAAACGTGCACAACATTGATACGGACGTGTAGGAATTCGGAGTTGATTTGGATGTGCGTGCACACCGGAATCAACACGTATCCGCCGACACCGCCCCGTATCCGTCAGTTCTAGAACATGCTGCAACTTTGTGTACACACGTCGGATCGAGACGAAACTTGCGCCATCGGACTCGTAGAAATACGCTGGTCCTGTGAGCCAAGTTTGGTCCGATTCTGAGAACGTTGACAAATTCCTGTATCGTGGGCCCCACATGCTCCACTTGACGGGCAATTTTGTGACCGGCTTATCGAAATCCAATTCGGGAAGTTTCGTTGGGTTCGTATCATCGTTCCTGACTTGTTGACACTAAGTTTGGCGAATTTGGAGACCTTTGACCCTGGCACGTTTTCCGGTGCAAAGCGGCCCACATGTGGACCCCGCTTTGACCAGAAACTGTCATTTTTGCCCCTGTGTCCAAATTGGACGAAAGGACAGGCGTTTCTAGCTATTTGATATTTTCTGAGACTGTTAGTGATATTTATTTCAGTATCCGGAGACATTCATTCTGAGATCAGAGTTTCTGACACTTGGTACTTGACATCGGGACGTTACATATTTTCAGCTCTCTTGCCAGGCAAGTATACCTTGCCTTGTTGTACTGTTTAAATTCAGTTATTGTTAGTTATATATTTATTTATTATATAAATGTGCGCGTCCGAGCAGACTCGGGTGCAGTCAACGAAGGCGTTGACGTTAGGACTTGTGTCTGACCTAGTGTCTAGTAGACCCACCTAAAGTTGTGAAGTTATTGATATAACTTCCCAGGCCTTGACACGTATCATTATACGTCACAGAGTGAGTACATGTAGGAACGTGTGCCTCATGCGCGACTGGCCATCAGTGTGAGCAACACGTGTAGCGGTATTTAGCTCAGTTGTTTATTGTATTGAGACTTGCATCATAATAGGAGGTGTCCACGTCGTTTTCACGATTTGTACATCTATATTGGGCGGAAAAGATACTAGTAGACGTATGGGACACCCCCTCCTTGTATGTTTTATACCTTCGCACCATGCTCCTTGGAGATGGTCGATTGCAGAGTTCCCTTGAACGGGGGCATATGTGGCATATACTAGTCAGTCACTACGGATTGGTGAATTACGTTAGCATATGTCTAGCCACACATTCCCATGCGTACTACAAGGTCTTTAAATTGCATTCACTTAGATGGTTAGCACACCCCATTTATTTATTCAGTATTTACATTTTGGCATGTCATTTTTTTGTATCTTGCTATGTCCCTCTGAGGACCTGGTCCCCTGCCAGGTGTATATGTTCTTGAGTACTCGCAGGAGCACAAATCTGGACAGGCTACTTATTTTCCGAGGAGGTCTTCTCTTCGAGCCTCGTGATTGTCAGATGTTGTTCTTTATAGGTGTGTATTCTGGTTCCTTTTATATTCTTTTTCGGCAGTAGATTTGATTTCATCTGACTGTCATTCTTAGATATCTGTATTGAGATCTAGTTACATGATTATTGTTTATTCATATTTGACTTCTGTGGATGAGATTTAGATATTACCCTGTGACTTGTAATTAGTTATACCACTGGTGAACTATTGTTCATTATACAGCGTACGCACGTATATATGGTTTCCATATATTGGAGTTGCCATATATACGGGCGGCTGGCATGGTTACGTATCCTAGTCCTACGTATTTTGGGACTGGGACATGACATATTTTTAGTGGTGGCCCATGCAGGTCAGAGCATATTGTCTCGGTTGCGTTACTGTACCGAGCAAGCCTGCACCTAGGATTAGAACATAGGATCTCATCTATAATTGACTATGACTGATCTTCCTTCCAGTCCGTCCTACTTACATAATTGCATCCTTCTTGATTCCTGTGCTTCCCTGTTTGTTCCTCGAGTAAAGCCCCTGCTAGAATATAGGAATCCCTGTTGATAGGATGATTATTAGAGTAGTATTCCTATTAAGAACACAACTAGGGCATTGACATATCATTAAGTTCATATTACTTAATGAACCCTAGCCTTCCATATTACCTAATGAACCCTAGTCTTCCATACTACCTAGTGAACCCTAGCATCACTACCTATAGATTAATTTACCAGTATCCCTTGACATATTTTTATATATGACTTGAGAGTAGTATAACCACTACTAGGATTAGTTAGAGACTTAACCATAGTGTGACCCTAGTCTTAAGGAACCAATAGAAATCCAAGGTTGAATACTAAGACTAAACCTCAACCTATGTTTGGATAAACCAGAGTTTTACGCCAGAGACTCTTTACCCTTGTTGGCGTAAAACCCATTTGACCGTTGTTAGCATAAGTACCAAACGACTGTCTAGTTGGCGTAAAAAGCCAAACTATGCAACAGCTTGTCCCCTTTTACGCCGCAGTTATGACAACTGCTACCCACGATCCCTTAGTCTCCCTTATCCTGCGTCATGAGAACCACGTAGGTAACTGCCCTATATAAACCTGATGATTCTTGAATATTAGATAACCAGCGTAGAGTAACCTGATTAGGCGTAACCTAAGAATAGAATGTGAGCGTATTGTTACAGCCTTAGCTTTCCCCAGCCATGACCCAATCTTGTGCATTAAATACAGAGATACACCTCGAGCCCTGTGCAAAAAAGAAACAGCTTTCTGACAGGACATCTGATTTTGTCTCACCTCAAGCGTTTGACTTGTATCCAATCAGTCACTAAACGGCAACCTGGGTCCCCGTGCAAATTCACCATCGCAACCGACCACTCGATCGTTGTACAAGTACTTTTGTCAGATATCAGGATTCACTAATTCGACTGACAAACTCATGAGTTTCACGTACAACTTTATGCTGCGACGAATGTTAGATTTTACGCAGGAGATATTTTTGCGCAGATTTTAGCGCAAAACTTTTACGCTCAGACTTTCACCCAGACTTTTACGTGCAGATTGTTACGCACAGACTTTTTACGCGGACAGCTCTGAAGCTCTACCTTACGTTTCTCTGTTTTACGCGGATAGTTCTGAAGCCATGCGTTACGACAAATTATTTTATCTCTGCCTTACGCAGACAACCTCGAACCCCTACTTTACGCGGACTACCTTAAATCTTTATTTTATACGGACAACCTATAGTGTTTATTAAGATTGTAGAACTTAGAAGACCATACCTCTTTTAGGTCAACTAGCGACTTAGACGAGAAGTTAGAATATTAACGGTAGAGATTGTAGAGTCTTGTTTTTTTTTGTGATTGTGAATTGTTTGTAATTTCTCATATCAAAATCTAGCGTACTTATATTTACTGTACTACCTTGACTTATACTGCTATTATAGCCTAGTTTTGCAAGCTTATTCTTTATCGAGCTTGTTCATGACACATGTGTTATTGGGGCCTGATTCACCCCACTAATACAATTGTCTATTCAGAATCAGTGTATTACGGTCTGATCAACCTTAGTGCATTTTGATTCGCCCTTCGCATAACTACTTTACGTGGATTGAGATATATAGTGATTAGTAGACAGATGTACTTGCCCTCTAGATATATCTGAGCATATCGTATCAGTTACGTAACTGTACTGATACGAGCATGTGAATAGGAATTACCAAGATAGGATTTCAATCCACAACTGTTTTGACAATTCCCATTTGAATCCTTTAAACGCCTTGATCCCCACACTTCTAATCTATTACCTCCCCCTTGAACTCTTGATTACTGTTTTTACCGTCTTCCCTTATTTCGGAAAGACGAAACCTCATGCTTAGTATAAAGGTACGATAAGTGTATTATTTCTGTAGCTATTTCTGTTTTGTTTCTTGGGTAATTACCAAACCCTATTATTAGATTAGATTGCAATTTAAACCCGTGCTACCCTTAGAATAACCTTCGCTACCTACCTACTTTCCTGGTACGTGCATCCCTATGACAGCATGAAATTTTTATCGTAACTAACGAGTGTCAAGCCGCTTTCGAGGAGTTGAAGAAGCGACTGACCACAACACCCGTATTGACTATTCCATCCAGATCAGGCGGTTATGTGATCTACAGACGCATCAGGAAAAAGTTGGGATGCGTATTAATACAGGATGACAAGGTAATGGCATATGCATCTAGACAATTATGAGTACATGAGAAGAAGTTGGAACTTGCAACCGTCGTAATTACTCTGAAGATATGAAGACATTACTTATATGAGGCAAATTCTAAGATTGCACGGCATACCAGTCAGCATTTTATCAGACAAGGATTCGCGTGACCAGAGTTGGTGGTCAACGCCGTAGAGACACTTAAGTAAATACGAGGACGCTTGCAAGCAGTGCAAGACAGACAGGAGTAGTGGGCAGACCGTCATCATCGTCCCTTGAAATTCAAAATGGACAATCATGTCTTTTTGAGGATATCACCTTCTAGAGGCACCATTCGATTCGGAGAACGCAGCAAGATTAAGGCCAAGGTATATTGGACCATTGATGTGCCAGAAAGAGTGGGAGTAGTGGCAAATCAACTTGCGCTACCACCTTCACTTGAAGGAGTACTTGCTGTAGTCCACGTGTCGCAACTCAGGCGATATGTGACAGACAGCAGCCATGTTCTCAACCATTCGAAGATCACCATTAGACCGAGACCTGTCGTATCAAGAGCAACCCGTGGGAACCCTTGACCATCGAGAAAAAGTATTGAGGAACCAGTCTATTCCCTTGATCCACGTGGCATGGAAGTATGGCGCGCCAAGAGGATCTACTTGGAAGCGTGTGGACGACATGCGTAACATTTTTCGAACCTATTCGTAAGCCAAGATATAAATTACTTTGTGAAATTATATCTTATGCCGTCTTTGACTTCTACCCCGGCTTAGTTTTAATTTCGAGGACGAAATTTTTATAAGTTGGGTAGATTGTAAACCCCCTCGACCAGATTTCAGTATTTCTAGGATTATTTTAACAATTTAGGATTTATGGCAATATTTTAATTAATATTCCTACATAACCTGTTGACTTGTGCACCTGTCCATCTCCTAATTATTTGGAGCTTTAGCTTGACTGTTATCCCCGAACAAAGTTCACATACCTGTCCTAGACATACCAGACTATTTTTCTAAATTTTGTGCAACTCACAGATGTGCTAAAATGAGCCTCGTTTGAGACGCACAAATATCATTACCCAACGTACGTATTTAAATCCCAGACCTGTACCCATCTCTGTATCCCTAGAGATTTGAGGCCAACGTGCACCTGTTTTGCCAAGACAAAAATACGTTAATTTTCTACACTGAGTATACTATATTTAGTGTATTGACACCGTAGAAAAATTATGGTCCTACCTGTCTCTAAATAATTAGTGAAGACCGTGCGCAGTATTTATTAATTATTAAATACGATGACCCGTATCCCCCAGAAACCAGGACCAGTCCCTGCCCAGACTCACCCCCACCCCCTCGGGAACCTCATACATTTTTTCCCTTCAATCCTGTGAATTTTAGTATTTTTCGGAATCGGGTGTTTTCCCAGACAATTTCGTAATTGCGCAATTTCCCAAAACTAGGACTTTACGCAATTTATGAAATTACAGGGACTTTTCTGCAAATTGCAGTGCGAGGTGTCACCCCCTCATTGGCCGGTGAACCTGCACCGTCCATTTTGGACACGGGACCCACCCGAAAAGATCCCGAAAATATCTCGAAAATATCCTAAAAATATCTACAAAATATCTTATAAATATCTTTAGATATTTTATATATTTAATTAATATAATTTTCTATATAATAAAAGAAAAAAGAAAATAATAAAAATAAAAATTAGAAATCCTAAACTACCCAAGCCCGCAGCCCCCCCATCCGCCGGCGGCGAGTTTCCCCCCCGGCCGCCGGGGCTGCCCGCCTCGCCCGGAGCCCCCCACCGCTGGCCTCCCTCCCCGCTCCCTCTCTCCTCCGCCCCTCTTCTCTTTCCCCTCTCCCAGCGACCCCGACCAAGTCCCCACCCCGACCGCTGCGTCCTCCGCCGGCCCGCTGGCTCGCTGGAGCTCCCCTTCGCGGCGGACCCGACCCCCTCCCAGCCGCCACTCCTCCAACTCCTTCTCCTCCCGCTGCCGGCTCCGCCCTCCCCGACGCCGCGGCGGACCCGACTCCTCCCCAGCTTCTCCTCCACCTCCAGCGCCTCCCATACCCCGCCACTCCTCCATATCGACCTCCACTCCACCTCCTCCGCCAAGCAACCCCGCATCAGACCCCCCTCCCCCTGCCGGCCTCGACAGCCACTCCGACTCCTCACCATGAACCACACCCCCCCCATGGCCAGAGACTCTCCAGACCGAGGCTTCCCCGTCCGGTCGGCAGCACCCTCCCCTGATCCAGCTCCTCCGTCGACGAGCAGACGACCCCGGAGCCCTCGACCTGGACGAGAGCAGCGGGATTCCACGCAGACACGGACACAGCCCTTGGACACGTGTCGGACACGAGAAACATCGTTTCTGGAGCCCTGTTCAGGTAACGATATCTCTCTCCTCGTAACCCTGTTTTCAATTCTGTCAGTTGCGTCGTGTAGACTATGTAACCACCTCGGTGCCCGTGCAACCCGCTCGGAGCATCGCGTCCTGTGGCGATCGCGGCACGCGATCCAAAAACAAGAAAAATAGCGACCCGATTCACCTCGGAACTGAGTATGCCCCGCCAAACGGGATGACTTGGTCGCACGCGGTCTTTACCGAAACGTGCGCAACATTGATACGGACGTGTAAGAATTCGGAGAAGTTGATTTGGATGTGCGTGCACACCGGAATCAACACGTATCCGCCGACACCGCCCCGTATCCGTCAGTTGTGGAACATGCTGCAACTTTGTGTACACACGTCGGATCGAGACGAAACTTGCGCCATCGGAATCATAGCAATACGCTGGTCCTGTGAGCCAAGTTTGGTCCGATTCTGAGAACGTTGACAAATTCCTGTATCGTGGGCCCCACATGCTCCACTTGACGGGCAATTTTGTGACCGGCTCATCGGAATCCAATTCGGGAAGTTCCGTTGGGTTCGTATCATCGTTCCTGACTTGTTGACACTAAGTTTGGTGAATTTGGAGACCTTTGACCCTGGCACGTTTTTCGGTGCAAAGCGGCCCACTTGTGGACCCCGCTTTGACCAGAAACTGTCATTTTTGCCCCTGTGTCCAAATTGGACGAAAGGACAGGCGTTTCTAGCTATTTGATATTTTCTGAGACTGTTAGTGATGTTTATTTCAGTATCCGGAGACATTCATTCTGAGATCAGAGTTTCTGACACTTGGTACTTGACATCGGGACGTTACATATTTGCAGCTCTCTTGCCAGGCAAGTATACCTTGCCTTGTTGTACTGTTTAAATTCAGTTATTGTTAGTTACATATTTATTTATTATATAAATGTGCGCGTCCGAGCAGACTCGGGTGCAGTCAACGAAGGCGTTGACGTTAGGACTTGTGTCTGACCTAGTGTCTAGTAAACCCACCTAAAGTTGTGAAGTTATTGATATAACTTTCCAGGCCTTGACACGTATCATTACATGTCACAGAGTGAGTATATGTAGGAACGCGTGCCTCATGCGCGACTGGCCATCAGTGTGAGTAACACGTGTAGCGGTATTTAGCTCAGTTGTTTATTGTATTGAGACTTGCATCATAATAGGAGGTGTCCACGTCGTTTTCACGATTTGTACATCTATATTGGGCGGAAAAGATACTAGTAGACGTATGGGACACCCCCTCCTTGTATGTTTTATACCTTCGCACCATGCTCCTTGGAGATGGTCGATTGCAGAGTTCCCTTGAACGGGGGCATATGTGGCATATACTAGTCAGTCACTACGGATTGGTGAATTACGTCAGCATATGTCTAGCCACACATTCCCATGCGTACTACAAGGTCTTTAAATTGCATTCACTTAGATGGTTAGCACACCCCATTTATTTATTCAGTATTTATATTTTGGCATGTCATTTTTTTGTATCTTGCTATGTCCCTCTGAGGACCTGGTCCCCTGCCAGGTGTATATGTTCTTGAGTACTCGCAGGAGCACAGATCTGGACAGGCTACTTATTTTCCGAGGAGGTCTTCTCTTCGAGCCTCGTGATTGTCAGATGTTGTTCTTTATAGGTGTGTATTCTGGTTCCTTTTATATTCTTTTTCGGCAGTAGATTTGATTTCATCTGACTGTCATTCTTAGATATCTGTATTGAGATCTAGTTACATGGTTATTGTTTATTCATATTTGACTTCTGTGGATGAGATTTAGATATTATCCTGTGACTTGTGATTAGTTATACCACTGGTGAACTATTGTTCATTATACAGCGTACGCACGTATATATGGTTTCCATAAATTGAAGTTGCCATATATACGGGCGGCTGGCATGGTTACGTATCATAGTCCTACGTATTTTGGGACTGGGGCGTGACAGTATTGTTATAAGTTTTGAGTATAAATGCATGCTAGTGTATAGTGAGGTGTGTATGGCTAGATATTGGATTACTTTATGATACCAAGGTTATGTCAAGGTATTGGTTTATACTTAAGGTATTGGGTTTGTGTATCAAGAGGGGTATGTAGGTGGTGTGATATCGTATTTGGCTCATTGCCAAGGTATCCACTTAACAATAGTTTAGCTAGGGATACTATATATTTTTATCTTGTATATATATATTATTATATTTTATATCTAGTAATTTACGCATCTTATGATACGGTATAGTATTGGTATCCTAGTATCATAACATAGCTAGTATAGCCTAGTTAAATAGTGTATGGATCCAATATCCTAGAGATGGACTCATACAACCTAGAAATAGCTAGTTTGACCAAGTTTGACCAGTTTGACCTAAAGTTGACCTAGTTTGACTATTTTGACTTAGAAATAGATTTATGACCTTTCTCGACCTAGAACATCATATTTAGTGCATTTATGGCTCATTTATCATTCTTTACATTCCATTGATATGATATTCATATATAGGGTTGTGAGACACCAGTTCGGACACAATTTGACATTCATTGCTCTGGACCACAGATAAGTATATTCTTTGATAGTTTTTATTATTTGATAATTACTATAATATAAGAATTTACAAATGTTTTACTAGATTTTGACATAATAGTTACACGGAATGGTACTATATGGATCCTTTCAGGAGATGTCATCCCATTATCGTGTACTTTGGATACTCCTTCACATATACTTTATCATGTGCATCAGGTATTTCTTGTGCTCGTGTTCATTCGTGTACATTCGTGTTCTTCGTGTACTCATATTATATTCGTGTTCATGACGTATCGTGATCGGATCCATGAGTATTGGTTGGGGGTAGGGGAAGTGTTAGCTAGATATGTGATCAAAGCCTAGACAATGTTCAATGTTCAATGTTTAAGTAGACAATATTTATCCAATGTTTAAGTAGACAAGGTTTATCCAACATTTAAGTAGATAATGTTCAACCAAAGCCGATCACATATCTAGCTAGTATTTCACACACATAGTATAGTTACAGTTCTTTACCATATTATATTTTATTGTCTTATTTTATTTTATTATGATCAGTGTATACCATATTGCTCTTGTTTACCTGTTTCTTCCACCATAGTATGATATTGTTCATTGTTTCTCGTCTTATATTATATTCTCTATTTCTGTTTATTGTCATTATCAATTAATTGGAATTACTATTGGGTTGTCCTACTTACTACGGGCTAACAGATAGAGTATCACCTGAGGATGTAGTGCCAGATACTAAGACTATTTAGATTTTCATATCATGTAGTAGTTGTTTATAGTTAGACTTTGGATTGTACTATTATTTTGAGATCTTGAATTGTGTTTAGATGTTGAGTTGGACCAGAGATGTATTGAGACTTGTATTTTCTTTTATTTTTATTCCATATCGTACTTAAATCTTCCTTTAGTTTTTATATGTAATTGAGTATTGACTACCTTTTATTATATCATCATATTGCTCATCCATTTGGAGTTGAGATGGCATAAAAGGTATTATATATATATATATATATATATATATATATATATATATATATATATATATATATATATATATATGTGAGATGTTAGATAGTATAGAAGACCGAGACAACGTTCTACCGCCGATGCTGCGGCGTAGGCTGGACGTACCTACGTACTTGTGCCACTATACCGGGCGCGGGTCATGACATGGACTGTCATG